>LQNS02278125.1:41243813-41261094 GCA_001587735.2 Parhyale hawaiensis | reverse complement strand
TATCTTTACTGGCAGCAGAACTCAGATGACATTATCTTTACTGGCAGCAGAACTCAGATGACATTATCTTTACTGGCAGCAGAACTCAGATGACATTATCTTTACTGGCAGCAGAACTCAGATAACATTATCTTTACTGGCAGCAGAACTCAGATGACATTAAGTTGTTGACTGTTAAAAAACCAGGCCCGTGTTGGCTTCGCTTGTGATGGTGCCGTGAGCTCTCATTAAAGTCAGTTATTATGGCCGCTAATGAGATGATGTTTTGATCAGGACATTAATTAAAGCTCCGTAAACCAATGGCCAGATAATTCTGACTGATGCGGTGGAGCTGTGAGGACAATGGTGGAGTGTGGGATGAATAACGTGATCGAAATTTTGATAGCTGAGATGCGGGGAAGTGCACAGTGAGTCATCTGACAGATTGTCCTGCTCCGTGGCTCTCAAAGGAACACCTATTGCATAGTGTGGGAAAGCGCTCGATGATAATTAGTGGATGCACATAAGCGTAAAGTATTTTTATAACTGGAAATACTTAGACTGAGAGCGAGTACACTGCATTTGAAGAATTGCATTCTTCGGTAAAAGTTCCCATCTTCTACTGCTGTGAGAAATGGTTCGCAATGTGTGAAACTAACATTTTCCAGTCAAAGCTCAGCAATGATAATGTAGCGTAATATTATCGTACTAGATCGTGGCTCCGACCTTCGAATATCGTCCCATACAAGGGTAACATAATCTCTCTGGGTTTGTTGTACTTATAGCGAGTTCACACGAGAGTCAAATAAACGTGTTCTCTTGGGTCAGCGCCCGACTGCGTTGCTGCATGTGTCCTTTTAACCCAAAGAAAGCTGCGCAGCATTCTAAGTTCTAATGCACTCTATGTACGTTTGACTGGATTTCTGAAACTTTACTAGCACATGACTTGTCGGCGAGCGTGGCAGTTGTGATGATATGCAGTTGTATTCCTTATGCTGAAGAGACACTAGGCATATTTTACTTCAAGTTAGGCATTTGCACAGACAACTTGATGTATGGATGCGAAACTCGGGAATCATTTATGCCGCGGTATCTATGCTACCGATTTCAAGTATCGATTCGGCACGTAAGCTGCACATCCGAGCAACCAGTTGAGATTAGAAATGCATGTGTGTCTCCGGTATAAGAAGGAAACATCAGAAAATTTGACGATGAACCGAAAGAAGACCTTCATCTGACTGTCGCGTGGACCCACCTTATACTCTTTTCAGCATTCGAGCACGTAGGTAAAAAAACTGATGTTAAATCAAGGACAAACATAACATCACAACACAGACTACCATACTGGCAGCTAGAGCAAAAAAGCTAATGATTATCCTGTGATCAGGTGGTGGTGCTGAAGTGGCCCAGCAGAGGCCGCACCCGTCACCCAGCTCTTGCAACGGCCCCTCTGAGTCACCACCGCGAGCCGCACCGAGCCGCTCGCAGGTCCAGGAAGGGCAAAGATTTGCGGAAGAGTTCTGTGAGTGGCAGCTGGACGTGCCTCTCCTCACAGCGGCACACATAAGCTTTTCTTGCAACACATGAACAGTTGACTTGCCCTCAGGTCTTTTTGTATTGACTTCTTTGCTGCCGTGTAAAGTGTTTTAAAAAGATTTTAAAAGCAAGACGTAGATAAACTATATTATATTTGTTCTGTGCCAGAACACGCTTACGCCTTTCAAGCAATTCAACAAGTTAAAGATGAGTATCACGTACGATATGATGAAGAAAAGTGTTGAAAATGTCTGCGTAATCATTTAATTCATAAATATCACACATGCAGTATATCATTTAGCTATATGCCAATACGTAAAAATACTTTCTCAGTTCTTTGTAGCGTCATATGTTGATGCGCTCATAATTTCTGTAGGAGTGTAGCATGGTAAAATGCAATCCTATCTTTGCAATGATGAGTCCACTATAAAATAGAGGGAATAAACACCTGGTAGAGTTATATAACTCACATTAAATTACGGAACATCTTTATTAAAGCAATGCGACACCAGTATGACGCCTGAGTACCGCATGCAGGACTTCCGGTGTAAAGTCAGTCTAATATATAATAGACATCTAACTGCTCGGCATCGTGTGTTAGACGAGGACCGAGCTACCGCGACGAGCACGAAATTAGGTACAGCGCTGCACGCTATGAATGTCGACTGGGTAATAGTAAGACATGAATCAAGACCTAAGACTTGGGGACAAATTCTGCGCTGTGTTTTTAAATATTACTACACCACCAGCAACCCTTTTGTTGAATTAGTCATGAAAATATCTATTTTGCCGTCCCGTATCATGGCTACCGAAGGATAAGGCTTCAATACATCTAATTTCCTTTTTCTCTTGACACGAAAATTATTCGTCAAAGGAAGACAGCGAGCTAAAAGAATTAATTGTGTTTAATGCCTCGTGAAAAATCATCGCTTCGTTTGTACTTTGTTGATCGGCTACTAAATTTAAACGTTGTGAACTGAGACCAAACATATGTTTCGATGCACCGAAAAAGTGACAAAAATTAGATTCCACGGCCGCGGTAAGAGAAGCTGAAAATATCTTCATTTACTGTTTTAATCACAGTTCATTTGCAGAACATAGTTATGTCAGATCTGAGTGTTTGTGCATACATTTGTACATAACTTCATGATTGCAACATCAAGCCATTGTCATTGTGAAATTACCCAAGATTCCTCTCTGCACAAGATGTGACACTATTGGTTTGACGTCACAATAATGAAGTTATGTACAAACGAATGCACAAACACTCAGATCTGACATAACTAGGTTTCGATGTAAGAAACGTTTTCAAACAGGAAATGCATTCAGATAAAGGGATAAGGATCTTACTTTTGCCAACTAGTGCAACCTGATTATCGATCGCCTTGAAAACGCAATTTGATTACGAAATCTGCAACTTGGCCTATTTTGCGCCGATCTATTGCGTTAAGAAGGGAGCAGGAAGTAAGTAAATACACGAAGCATAATATTATATTAGGATAGATTATCGATTAATGACCGGAACGATTGTATCAATAATATGAATATCAGTGTGCAGGACGCGGCCTTTTTACGGCCTTCTCTTGTTGGTAGTGCTCGTCTTCCAAAAGAATGTTTTAGGGCTTTCGGCCCGTAATCGTGAACCAATTATTGGTGTTACAGAATCAGCGGCCCTGCGGCGTCTGAGTTATTATAATAGTGAGTCAGTTCGCTTTATTGGTTTCACCTCAGCCGCCGGGCTGCCTTAGCTAACTATGACCTTTTCGTCAAACTAAGGCTGTTACATGGACTACAAATTTTAACATAAAATCAATTGTACAGCTTCTGGTGGCATTTCTTCTAAAATTGCATCGCAGAACAGGGATCGCAGCAACAGGAGTTTTGGCCCACAATGTACATTCCGTATTCCCCTTTGCCTTTGGAGAAAAATAGGTGAAAACTCGACTCGCTAATGCTGAAAATACATATGGGAATTACCCAATTGCCGAACTAACCCTATCTCCGAACAAGTAACAGTTATTTACCTCAATCTCTTTAACTACTCCACCAGCTGTAAAAGTGAGAGTGTTTACGTAAAGTTCTATCATTTATATGCGTGACATAATAGTTTCATGCGCGAGTGATCACTAGAAAATTGCGAAAATACGATCATAAAATTTTTTTTCCACGTTACAGGCAATACTTATCGCATGGTGATAAGGAATGAGGTACTTCATGAAGGGTTATTATAATGATGCGCGACCCGTAACGTGTCAAACACGGCGGTTCTGAAGAGAACGTGTACAGAAGTTATAATGACATTAGATGTTGATGTCCAGCTGATGACATCCACTGTGCAATTACTTGTTCGAAAGTGGAATTAGAAATTGCAATGAAATGCGTTTTTGAACTATATTATATGTTCGAGAAAATTGGCACCGTCAGTGACCGTCTAACGTATGTTTGAACAAGGTGTTTGAACTGTGTAAGCTAATGCAACGCTAGTGTTGCCAGATTGGGCTACAAGTTGGGGATTAAGGTAAATTAAAGGCCTCTACGCTGTATTTTTTTTTATTTGACCATAGCTTACTATCTGGGTTACTTTTAAAAGCAGTTTGGGCTACAATACGCTAGTAATTTTTCTTTTTAGATCGTTTGCAGCTAGAGTCTCGGTGTTTTCCCACTTTCCAAAAGCATTTCCAACCAGTATGCTCATGCTTCCTGCTCGATTCTACTACGGTCTAGCACTGATGCATACTCTGCTCGCTACCTTTGGACCCAAGACTTGTGTTTGTTGCGGCCTAGTGCTTTCATCTATACTTCTGGATCTCTCAGCCCTTGTTTCAGCGGCGCCGCAGCAGCAACGGCAGTCGCATGCTTGAATGTTCCACCCAGGAAGCAAAGAGCGTATGGTTCCATCTGTTAGATGCTGGTCCACGCTATTCGTAAGTACGGCGTCTTAGAACACGGGAAAGCCTAAGTAAGATCACTAAAGTATCATCTATTGGGTGATCTAAAGGAGTGCTCAGTTAATGAGAAAAAACATCAAGCCCAACATTCCAGAAATTTCTGACATGTGAGCTGGCGTATGTGTGCATCTTTTTGTGACCATCTTGCGGATGATTCCGCATAATCCGCACGTTTTTGAGACAATTTTTTGATGAGATTCTGATTGCAGTGATCTGTGATCAGAGGTGGAAATTAATTGCGCCGTGATTTCTTTGCGGGCTGTTCATGCGTGATCAAAGAGTGATTTTAGCCGTGTAACAATTAAAGTCTAAAATGCTAGTTCGTGATGTTTTCTTCTTTTTGGAAATGAAGTGGACAATGTTATTATTATTGCTGGCAGTACTGACTTTCAGAATTGTGGTTTCATTAGTTTTATGCCTGTGCATATTCAAAATGTGCTATACAGTGCTAGGTCACTTAGGCACTGAATTAAAAATAAATACAAATTCTTAAGATCTACACTCCCCACAATTTTCCGTGAAAATACGATAAAAATCTATAATGCGATAATAAACATGGCGTCCCTGGTGTGTTTACAAAATCATTGACAGCTCTGGTGCTATTCAATGATCACGGTGATTCTCATCACGTACAAAGAAGCGTCTAAAAATTAAATTGAGTTGCAGAAGTTGACCTTTGCCACGTTAATTGTAATACGCATCATATACTAATCAGTTCTGTCGTTGCTTCGTGCCCTGGTCGGCTAAGGTTTGCAATGTGTTGCCGGCATCGGCTTTTGGTCGTATTGGCCTGCAGGCGTTTAAGTCAGCTGTTAATTGTTTTTGCTGGATTTCCTTTAGCAGCGTTTTGGGCTTCCCGGTGTTGCAAGATGCTTCATTTGGGTTGTATTACCTGTCCGTGGGAGCTCAAGTGTGAAGTTTTGATAATAATAATAATAATGCTGTACGCAATGCCATAGGAATACTACTGCTTATGCGTAGAATGACAGCCCCTATGTTAATCGTTTTTCATAAAAATAGTCTTCAGCCGTCTCAAATCTAATGGAATTATTTCTAATATGACACCTACGACTTGATGCAAAGTGGCAAAGCTAACTCTTATGTTTTTAATTACGGGGAAGTAAAAACAAGTAGGCTTAGCTCAAGTCGACAGTGGGTATCTTCGATTGTGCGCCAGATTTTGGTTTTGGAGGCTTAACTTGTTTGAACCTTTAGGCAGGTGCATTGGTTTCAAGCTGAGTAATTGAGTTTCCTATTAACCGTCAATCGGTTACTGTTGATACTTTCAGAAACTTAATCTTGCTCCGAAATATGGAGTTTTGAACATGCTCAACATAATTTCGATGCTGTTGACGATTTCAACGCGTCTCAGAGTGACAAATCCAAAGCCGCTGCCCAAAGTTTCAGGCAAGTCTTTCCTCGAACGCTCCAGTTTGATGCCTAATCGAACATGTCCTGTAATTAACAATCGCCACCGCCCAAAGAAAAGTTCTCAATCTCTTATTTTGTAAGATTTTTCCTGTGGGTGGATAGCTGTAAGGATATAGCTACCCAGCAAACAATTTGACTTTGATTCTACGTGATATATGGTCGTTTGACAACATATCAACGTGCTATGCACGTTGATATGTAGACTCCAGATACCGTTCTTAGCACGTTGTGACAACCACGTTATGACACATTGTACTGACAACGTTGTGACAACCTTTATAACTACTTGACATTGTCAGTTCATCTCCAGATAACGTTGTTAGCACATCGCGTCACAACGTTCTGGGCACGATCTTAGCACGTTGCATCATAAAGTGCTAGGGCCGTATCCCGCCAATTCTGTCACAACCTACTAGGAGACCGCCCAGCACAAAATGCTAAAGACGTGCCCAGCAAGTCGTTGTGATATGACGTGCTATCAACGTTATCTGGAGTTCACAAATCAATGTGCACGGCACGTTGAGCCACAGCCCACAACGTTGATTCTACGGCGTGTGCTAGCGGTGTATATATCCAATTCAAATCCTGCATTGCGAAATTGGTTTCGTTTAGTAGCATATAAGCCTCGTTCGATTGGCTCACCAAAGTCGCTCTAAGCCAAGCTCATTTGTCCGACAATTCGGACATTAACTTCAATTTCACGCTGTTGAATCGAACTTTAGGCACTGACTTTATGGCTTGAATCGGTTGCTCATGAGATGGCCGCAACTTTGAAACATACGGTATGAACAGGAGTTTCCACTGGTCTCAATCACGCATACTTTAGTTGAGTTTGACTCCCGCAACACGACTCAAAGTGACGAGACCAACGCGCCTGGAGAAAGTTTCGGATGAGTATGATTGGCTTAGATTGACTTAGACAAACAATTCGAAGGAAATCTTACTGCAAACAACAGGTTACCAGTCACTCCCGACAAAAAAAAATTGATGAATGTAATAAAAAGAAGACATTGAAATAGCCTGCTACATTATATGGTTCGCCACCATGAAGTGCGAAGCTAATGCCTAAATAACTCATTTCAAGGAAGTGGGGCATTTCATAAAGAGTTCCTACAATGACTTGAAGATACAACAGACAAAACAAACATCATTTATTACCTCTTATACAGAGGATACAGCTAACGAGGTTTTCTTTAGCCTTAATTCTAGAATTTTGAATTTATTGATATAATTTATTTATTTCTTCACAGGCGGGAGGTGGTTTTGGATTATTCTGTCACAGTTTACATTAAAAATTTCGTTTAAATTCATTTCCTAACAAAATTTCAGCTGTGAATTTACAATCTAATCAACAAGGCTCAGTGCCATCACATAGTAAACTAGTTAACTGAACTGGCACCGCAATAGTACTACCTAACGATCACCCTCGCACGAGGAGCAATATAATATGTACTTATTTTTCTGCTAATACTACAGCTTGTTCCATTTTAGTAAGGTAAATGGGGAATGCAGTTATTTCCTCCCGAGGAGAGATCTGAATGGCTTAACACTATTTACTCTGATTGACCAAATACTATTACATACTAGATGATCCAGTAGATTTGGCGGTACCATACAGCACGGCCTACAGTACAGAGCTGGGCAAGTAACTAGTCACTGTAACGGCTTAAGTAACGGGCGTTTCTTTTTGTAACGAGTAACGGTATCGCCTTAGCAATTTTAGAAACGCAACGAGTAACGGTAATGCCCGGGTAGATTTTATCAATAGTAACGGAAATTGTCGTTACTCGTTCCTCGTTTCATTTTCAAAATTTGCGAAAAATACGAGAGATGAGCTGTCGGCAAAGAGAAAGTTATGTTAATTAAAGGAGTGGCTTAAAAACTACACAAATTTTTGGCAATCATTGTATGTGTATACTTTTAGGATACTCATATATTTTAATATTAAGATAGGAATTTTCGATTTTAAAAATTTACTTTGGAATTTTATCCACAGAGACATGAATGAAACGCACATATATATTGGTAAGTAGGCCTACAAAATCAGTATTCTGCACGACTCATTGCAGCGATAAGCACGTCATTTAAATATTACGAAAAGTACGAACGTAATATCATACATTTTTTACTGGGTTTCAGGCTTCTGCACGAGCGTAAAACGGACGCCACACCTTCCCCAAAATGCCTATGTCTGGAAGATTATATATGTATTGAGAAAATCTTTCATCAAAAGTACCGATCATTCCAGAACATTCCAGTTGCATCAAGTCTCTAGCTAACGCCTTAACAAAAATGTAATGATACTTTCGTTTTTGTCAGTCATCTGGAAAATTGGAGTATAGATATATGACTTTGAAGTTCCTATTGTTTTCCTATGAGAGAAAATACCCGGCGATGACAGAGTGTAATGGAACACCTTTTAAACAGATTTTTTTTTAACCTAACCGAACTTAACCTCTTGTGAAGTCGCGGGTTTTTTCTCCCTTAGGAAAACAATGGGAACTTCAAAGTCATATGTCTCAAAAAGTAGGTCCGTCCGACAAATACGGACTTCAGATTCGGTTTCTATATTAAAAAATACATATAATAAAGAAGGACTTTTTTATATGCCTAAAAAGTAATACCAAGAATAGTGTAAGCTAGAGCCTAAAAGAACTGGGTCCGGTCTCTCTCGAGCAAAGACGATTTAAGGGGCAACTAAAAGAAACTTTCAAGTATTTGAAAGGCTTAAACCACGTGCTTACAACAGGGCTCTTTGAAAGAGCTGTTTATGATCGCCTGCGAAACAACTGTTAAAAACTCAAGCATAAAGCTCGAACAACAACCTTAAGTCAGCAGTTCTTTCCGTATATCATAGTTGGCATTTGGAATAAACTCCTTTCTGACGTTGCAGGTGCTGAGACAGTCAACTTTTTTAAAAATCGTCTTGATATACATTGGGAGAGACATCCTCCATAGCTAAGAATTTTTTCTCCAGGAGTCGCAAACTCTTAACGGTCAAAGCTTCGGAGGTCACCTTAATGGATTTTCTTCCTTCTTCCGCTCCAACTACGCAGTTTGACATCTCTATGCTCCGCATATCAGCTGCTATTTTTCGTGCTTATGTTCATTCATGATCGTCTCTGTGACTGAGATTCTTTCCCTCCCCCCTCCCTTTTTTCCTCAGTCTTCTATATCCTACTAACATAATGGCAATAGCTCATAGAGGGCCGGGGTTCAAGCTCCGAGGTCTCTTTGGGAATGGGCCTCTTGGCTCGTCTACTGCAGCCTATTTAATCTAATCAATGCATATTCCTCTCAAGTAACAAAAAGGATTTTAAAGCACTCTCTATTCAGAACTTCGACTAAGCTGGTGAGAGCTGAACGTTTCGCGTTAGATCGAAGAGAGCACTAAGAGATTTTTTTTTATTTGACGAATACTCTCAAATAAATCCAAGGACAAAATACGTTTCTGAATATTTATTTCTCACAGGATTAGGGCTGTTCGATTTGTTTTACTTGACTTAAATAACTTTTTCTAATAAGTATGCTGTAGAAAAAGGGAAAATGATATTCAATTTTTCATAAAGTTTCTTGTACCATTTCTGTACTTCTTACTGCATCCAGACGTGAATTTGTTTTCAGTGATATTTTTACAACCCCAGAAAGAAGGACTGCACTTGCAGGAGAGAGTTGGTGGCGCTCGCCTTCTGCTACAATATTACAGAAATCAAGCAGGCTGATACAATATGCATTGCACTACAGAATCATAACTGCGAAGAGCAAGAAAGATACGTCCATGCGATCTTTTGCTGCCGTTTCACAGAAAGATATACAAATATCGTAATACATATAGCATAATTCAAGAATAGATACACCACGTGTGAAATATAGTTACAGAATTTCGTGTTATCACTGTCTTGGATGCAGCTCCTGCCAAATTCAGTCGCCTAATTCAAAAACATTTTCTTCACAATAAAATTTTTAAGAACGCAAAATTCAACTGCTTAATTATATATAGCCGTCAGTTACATGAAAATGACATTCAACGCAGCTTTTTCCTTATTAATTTACGCCTATGTAATTCTGTTTCACCAGAAAAATAGTACTGACCAAAGTGGTATGTATAATACATGCCATGACGCGCTAACAGCTGTCGTGCGTTGGAAAGCGTTCATTCTGTACACAACAGATAGTAGATCTCATGCGGATATTTCTCTTGGATTAAAAATAGAGATCAGTTATTAAAATGCTAGACTGTTAATTTCATTATAATAAAATTCTTATTACGAACTCTATGCAAACCATTCAAATTTGGCATAGTTCATAACATTAGTAAATTTTGTAAGATATTCAGGTTATCTATATTATAAAAACTCAGATGTAACGAGTAACGGTCGGTTACTGTAACGTGCAATTTTGTGGCAATAACGAGTAACGGTAACTCCCCGGTAATTTCATTGCAATAACGAGTAACGGTAACGACCTCCGATATCACGTAACGGTGTCCATCACTGGGTGCAATGCATATTGTATCAGCCTGCTTGATTTTGTATCAGCCTGTTTGAGTTCCACACCGACTGTGGGACTGCTGCACAGCTCTGCACACCGACTGTGGGAGTGCTGCACAGTATGGCTCGATAATTTAACACACTGCATCGTCCCTAAGGTGACCTGCAGCGCTGCTGCGGGGAAACTGGGAAGTTCCCAAAACTCAAAGCGAAAATGTTGTACTTCAATTCGTGGTACTCAAAGGAAGCGCTCTTGGGCGCCCCGATGATGTTTATATAGTGCACCATTATATTACCTGGGTGAGCCCTGTCACATCCCACAGATAAACGCGAAGTAAATATGCATTAATTGTACTATAGTATACACACTAATATCAATACGAATATTTTTTTTCTTTGTGAACACGTAATTGTTGAAACTCGTAAATTAACATCCTATGTAAATGAAAGCAAAAGTATTGTATATACATAGTATTTTTTAATTTCTGTAATTGCATTGCATTTTTCCTATGATTGCTTACTGATTGATGCAGTAACATATTTGTTGCAGTGCTGCCTATGCTGCCCGCACAATTATTCATACGATTTCAAATGACCTAAAAATATCTAAGAACTACTGTATAGATCAAGCGCTCCTTGTTCAACCAACGTGAAGATGGCAGCTAGCATGAAGCAGTTTATTAGGCATACCTAATTACCTCCGCCAAGGAGGTTATGATTTCGTCGAGTTTCTCTCTACGTCTGTCTATTGGTCGGTCTGTCTGTTACCAAGATAACCAAGACGGATGTATAGATAACCAAGATGGATGGATCTTTACGAACTTTACATGGATTGGTAGTTATGTTAGAGGAACAGGTGACTAACTTTTGGTGAAGATCCGTCCATCTTTTTGTTTATTTGTCTGCCTATTTTTTAGCGCCATAACTCAAAAAGTTACGGACGAATTTCTGTGAAATTTACATAAGATGTTAAGTATATCACGACAAGTAAATGACCAAATTTTTGTGATGATCTGTTCGAGTGTTCGTTTGTTTATCTCCTTGTTTCATTTTATGCTTGTTAGCAAAATAACTCAAAAAAGTATGGACGGATCTTTATGAAATATACAGGGATTGCTAGTTAAATTTGGTGATGATCGGTTGGTCTGTCTGTTTCACTGATATTTGTCAGAATGTTTGTTGGCACCATAACTCAAAAGGCCATGAACTGATCTTCAAGAAAATGAAAGAAGTTGCTATTACTGTCCAAAAAATAAAGAATTAAAACTTGGTGTTGATGCAGAGGAGAAAATCATAGTTTCAAAACCAATTTGAACGTCTTTTTACCGTGCATTGCTTGGCGGAGGTATGCGCTCTGAAGGAGCTCTAGTTTTCTTGCACTAAAAGAAATTTTACATTCTGTATTGCCTGTGAGCTATAGAGGACTGCCGTGGAAGAGATGCAGTACTTTCTCATGACATGGCTGTTATTTAGATTATTTATTTTCTAATGACAGACAAACGACTAACTTTAGGTTTCAGTATCAGCAACATCGGGAAGTGCAACACGACACGAACGTGCGGGTTCATGCTGTGCAGCAGGTGATGCAAGCAGCGTTCGCTATTGAGGTCGCATAATAAGAGACTTAGTTAAGTCGATAAAATTTATTTTACCGCGCACCAGGAAACACAAGCCCTCCACAAGGTTTAGTTTACATGTAAGTTGACGGGGATAAATTAATGTTATATCGGTAAGCTTGTCTGGGTTGCATAGCAGCGTATAACAATTGTGCAAATATGACTGCAGTAGTCGATTGCACACCTTACAGTCTGTCAGGCCACACACTGCTTGCTAAGGCATAAACCATCACCCGCACAGACAATGCTAATATGTGGACAAGAAAAAAAGCAGCACGAATTGCCTCACATGGTTAGACATCAAAGGAGATGCATGAGTGAAAAGAGACCCTCCAGACTCACACCCTATTAAGGCCTGCACCATCACCCAGATGGAGAAAATACGGAAACAGACAAAGTAAAGAGGCATGCACATTGCACACACATGCTGTTCTCAATATAGCCATGGGCACCCACCCTTCCAGTTACGCTACAGCCGGCGAGCAGTAATGATTATCTGATTGCCTACAAAGTGACTCAAACTACGCGATAGCTTTGCCCAGGTGCCTAAAGAGCAAAGCTAGCTTAGCAGTTCAGTGCTAGGTACAGTCGTGCCGCAGCTACTCGTACTGTAGAATTCCTTCAGGATAATGAAGTTGTAAGAGTTTGCTGTAGAAGCTGCTGTGTCGAAATGCGGTGTGGTCGCAGCTTCTCTGGACGCCACGCAGCGTGGATTTTGGAGCTCTTCTGTGCTCAATGCAGGAGAAGCGAAGTCTTGCAGGTTCAGAAGAATTAACACTTAAGAAGTTGGTAACAGGGAGGGCACGAGACGGTAGGAGACGATACAAGAGGGCAAAAGAGGGGGAGGGCAGGAAATGACAGAAAATGCCTGGAAAGTGTAGGGTAGAGCACTAAGGAACGCAAGAGGGCAGGGGAGGACACAAGAGGGCATGTGAGGGTAGAGGAAGGCATGAGAGGGCAAGAGAGGGTAGAGGAAGGCAGGAGAGGGTAGAGGAGCTAGGGCGCAAGAGGGCAGGCAGCAGACAGGCAGACAAGGCTGCTGCGTCACAGAATGAGAGTGAGAATAATTCATCAGTCGCGGGTCCAGGCATAGGGGCAGCAGATGAGTCACACTCTGTAGCGAGTCAGCAACAACAGGGCTGCAGCTCAACGTGACCTATCGCAAGTGTGGCACATCTGTTGGCAATGAAAATGCTGTTGCCACCTATTGTTAGAACAACGCTCTGTTGCACAATATCGTCATGTTCACTGCAACTGTTGACTCGGTGCTTCTCTGCATTTGTTACTAGTCGAGCACATGCGAGCAGCATCCACATCAGCTGCGAGCAGTGCCACGCTTGGCATTAGAAAACTGGATTTACTTTCTGTAGGAGCTCACTGGATCCCAGGGCGAGAGATGTGGCGGAAACTTGGAAAGTTGTGTGGCTTATTAGTGAGCCTGTGGCCAGCTCCAGCATCTGTCCACGGAGGCTAAATAAAATAAGGCGCATTATAATAACACACTGTTTGCTGGTTACTCACTTTTCACGTTTGTTTGTTTGTTTGTCTGAACGTCAAGTTAGAGATATCTAGCTGCTCAAAGTCAATGAAGCCGTTGCTTCGTCAGACTTGAAATATAAGTACTGAAGACGTCTGAATTACCTCTTAGAGGCAGCATCAATAATGAATTTCACTTTCTTCCTACACCAAAGTTTTATTGAAGTTTAGCTCACGATGCGTAGATTGAATAGAAGGTCAACGATTAAAAAGGGAATATAACCTTAAGAGCAAAACTACGAAGCTAGCAGAGAAAACTAGTGCTTCAGTGACGTACAGATTAAACGGTTACAGCGGCAGAGACGCGTGCACTAAAAAAAACCTTTTTGGGAGGCTGCAGACATTGTAACTTCTATACCTGCTCGGGATTCTTTTCATGTACTTAGCAAAATTTATGAGAAAACCTTAAATAAAGGACAACTACAGTACTTGAGAATTCTTCTTTAATTAATGAAAGGACTGATTAAAAAATTTTAAATTTCCAAAATACTTATTCATAGAAGTGTTCTCATTCCCAGTTTAGTGTGAATGCAACATCATAAGTACAACAAAAGAGAATAAAAAGGGCATTCATGCAACTTAATTATAATGATGTTTATTTATTATCTTGCATTCAGTACCTACACCTTACCAAGTTTACTTTTTCCTTAGTTTTAGAATTTAGAGATCCGGTAGTTTGAAGAGCAGGAGAAGAAGTCAGTGTTGAGAGTCAATTTGGAATCCTCGCTGCATTTCTACTCGCCTCTGGGTGCCGGAGTGCTCCACGCCGTGTAAATTCGTTGCATTGCGTCCGAGACTCGAACCTTGGCCTCCTAGAGTGCGATGCAGAAACGCAGTCACTTCACCACCGAGAACTTGGCATGTATTTATGCAAAATGCACATTGCTGAACATTCTTTATTATCGCATAATTAGGCCTACACGTTCAGCTCTCATGACTGTCGATGTGTCATACCTTGTAATTTTTTTGACGATTTCCTTTGTTTATGGTGTATGTTTATTTATTATTCTTTGCGTGCCTGATAGTTAGGCTTGATATCCGGACGTGGAAGTGAACCCCGGTCCTTGGGGTTCTGGGTCTCGCTCCTGCCGGATCTTGTGCACTAATGTTCGGGGTTTATATGGTAATTTGGCTGAACTAGCTGTAGCCTCTTCCAATTATGACCTTGTGCTATGTTCGGAGACGCTCGTCTCAAGTTATCGCCATGTTTCTGAGCTGATGAACCCGAACTTTGAAAGCCAGTGCTGCGGTTGCGAGACTCATGCCCTGGATTTAGGGGTTTGGCTGCTTACGTTCGAAAGGGTATTGTTGTGTTTAGGCAGAGTGAATATGAGTGTCAATGCTGCGAGATGATGGTGCTTCGAGTCTGTGGCTCATTCATGAACTTTTATTTGTTTTCAGTGAATCGTAGCCACTCTGCTGATGATAGGGTCTTTGATTGTCTCTTAGATACAATGGTTATGATTCAGTCGACGGATAGGCGTGCTGCGTTTGTCTTTATGGGTAAGTACAATAATTGTCGCCATGTGGAATGGTTAGGCTCTGGGAGGACCAAGTGCCATGGCCATGCAGCCTTTGATTTCGCGAGTGCCTCTAGTTGTGAGCAGTTGGTTGAGGGTCCCACCCATTTGATGGGAGGTGTTCTTGACCTACTGATGACGGATGTTCCTGATTTAGTTGGAGTGTCAGTGGTGTCTCCCATTGGTTCTTCAGACCATGGTGCCGTCTCTGCGACGCTGTAAGACCGTCAGCGGGTCCCCAGAGTCACTGTTAGGCGTGAAATATTTTTGAAATCCAGAGTGACTTGAGACGCCGTCTCTGTCGCCAGCCTTGCGTTACCTTTGGGTGTTGCGAGAGTCTCCTGATCCTGGGTCTACTATGGATCGGCTTTCGTCTGACATGGTGCGCGCGTATGTCCCTTCTCGCTTCATTTCGATCAGGATAGGCGGTTAGCCCTGGTTTGATGATGCCTGTAGAAGGGTACGCCAGTTGAAGCTAGAGGCATATGCCCGGTGGCGTACAAGCCGGTCTGCTGTTGACTTTCAGCGTTTCAGGGAACAGTAGCGTCAGCTTTGTGCTACTTATGGGCAAGCTGAGAGGGAGCATAATTTGAGGCCCAGGGAGTTTTTGGCTTCGTCTGTTAGCGCCCGTAAGTGGTGTTCCACCTTGAAGAGCGCTGTGCTTGGTGTGAGCTCTTCTGCCCCCCTTTAATTGGTGCTGGTGGCGAACCTGTTTCGGTCCCCGCTGCTAAGGCGGACCTTGTGTTGCGCAACTTTGATGAGAAGCAGAGCCGGAACGCACTCTCGTCGTTCACGACGATTTTGAGTTCAAGCGAGCTTTCTTGCGCGCGCCATCACTAAAATGAACACAACGTAGCCTAACCTTGCCTAAATAGAACATGAATAGCTCTAACTTGCCTCAAACTTTAGTCCTGAAGGTTCAATCAGCTACTTTCAATCAAGTTCCAGGAAGTAATCGCAGACCGTTTACGTTTAAACAGCCCAAAAGTTGCCGATAGTCTGCGCGGCTGAGTTTTGGACAGGCTCGCGCTTAATCGACGAGCTATACTGTGACTCCTAAAACTAACTTCGGCATAGCAAATCGAACGGTCTGATACAGATGTTCCTACCGGACAAATTAAGTTAACTTAATCAGATTAGACTACTTCTGTCGAAGTGGGCTCTGCGAACACGCCGTTAGACAAAGTAGTTTACTAAATTCCCACGAAAACCGGAACCGGAAAGCAATTAAGGTTTACTGAGAATAACGATAAGTTAACTAGCATAAGTGGTTAGACTGCAGTGGTGCTGTTAGCTGTTGCTAACTTCCTACGCAGTACCTTCAGACACATATACAGCTATATTTCAATACACAATTTATGAGTGTCCATTACCACTACCCCGTGCAGTGCCAGCATTATTAGTCTCCATTGAGTGCCCATAACCACTACCCCGTGCAGTGCCAGCATTATTAGTCTCCATTGAGTGCCCATAACCACTACCCCGTGCAGTGCCAGCATTATTAGTCTCCATAAGAGCACGAAAGTCGCTATAGCAGAAAAAGTGTGAACGAACATCGCTCAACCTGTTGAGAGTCATCGACGAATTATGCATATTGTTGCTGCGGTTTGCATTCTCAAAGTCACATTCATTTCTAATAACTCACTGATGGCATATATTACCTATTTATAAGTCTAGGAAACTCGAATAATAGTTTTAAAATTCCAACGTCCATTGCAAGCTTAGAGGTTCTGGGATATATTATCCCATCAGTATTTCATAATATCAGTACAGCAAACCATGCGTAGCAAATGCAGTGCTTGAAATGTCTTCTCACAACGATGCCAGTTTGCGCTGTTGAACGATAGTGTAAACACGAGGGGTTGTGGACACCACTACTGAACTGCATTGGGAACATATGGGGTTGTGGACACCACCACTGAACTGCATTGGGAACATATGGGGTTGTGGACACCACCACTGAACTGCATTGGGAACATATGGGGTTGTGGACACCACCACTGAACTACATTGGGAACATGTGGGGTTGTGGACACCACCACTGAACTGCATTGGGAACATGTAAGGTTGTGGACACCACCACTGAACTGCATTGGGAACATGTAAGGTTGTGGACACAACCACTGAACTACATTGGGAACATGTGGGGTTGTGGACACCACCACTGAACTACATTGGGAACATATGGGGTTGTGGACACCACCACTGAACTGCATTGGGAACAT
>LQNS02278125.1:41224391-41241610 GCA_001587735.2 Parhyale hawaiensis | reverse complement strand
TGCATTGGGAACATGTGGGGTTGTGGACACGACCACTGAATTGCATTGGGAAAATGTAGGTTTGCGGACGCCATCACCGAACTGCATTGGGAACATGTGGGGTTGTGGACACCACCAATAAACTGCATTGGGAACATGTGGTGTTGTGGACACCACCACTGAACTGTATTAGAAATATGTGGGGTTGTGGACACCACCACTGAACTGCTTTGGGAACTTGTGAAGTTGCTGACAACATGCCTGAACTATATTAGAAACATCTTGGGTTGTGGATAACAGGCCTGAACTATATTAAAAACATGTGGGGTTGTGCACAGCATGCCTGAACTATATTAGAATTTAGAAACATGTGGGGTTGTGGACAACATAGCTGAACTATACTAGAAACATGTGGGGCTGTAGAGTGGACACCGCCACCAAACTGTTTTATGTTAGGAACATGTGAGGTCGTAGACACGACAACTGTACTGTATTGGGAATATGTCGGGTTGTGAATATCACGACTGAACTGTATCAGGAATATGTGGAGCTGTGAACACCACGATTGAACTCTATTGGGTATATGTGGGGTTGCGGACACACATCTGGACTATCTTAGGAATATTTGGGGTTGTGAACACCACCACTGAACTGCATAGGGAATATATGGGGTTGTGAACACCACTGCTGATTTGTATTGGGAATATGTGAAGTTGTGAACACCACGACTGAACTGCATAGGGAATATGTGGGGCTGTGACCACCACTACTGAACTGTATCGGGAATATGTGGGGTTGTGAAGACCACTGCTGAACTGCACTGGGAATATGTGCATGCGGTAGTGAACACCACCACTGAACTGTATTAGGAACATCCAGGGTTGTAGACACCAGCCCTGAGTGTCACGTGAGTCGGAGTGCAGCAGCTTTCTACGCCGCTGGAAGTGCCGAAAGAAAAATTTAAAGCGATGCGTATCTGATTACAAAGAAGTCAGAAGTCAGTAGAATTATCATACGATGGCCAAGAGTATTCAATTCATTTCACTTTGCTTTCATGCAACTTTACTAAATTATTTCTGTTTATTTTTCATCAGTGAGAACCACTGCGCTGAAACTAAGTTTAGTGCTGTGCGCCAGAGTGCCTGTGGTGATAAAGAAATGTGCCTCTACATGTTTTGCAAAGTACAGTAATAAGTTTCCCTCGGCACCACCGTCACGACGTTCACTTGAAAACTTTCGAGAAATTTATGCATATCTCACTGGGTCTCTAATAATGTCGAATGTGCATATATATTATTTCAATTCTGCAAGAAGAGCAATGACGCACTGACTGAAATAAGAACGTCATTGTGCACCTCAGGTGACGATAATTCTATAATTGAATTATTATATTTTATCACACCTTCATCCTTCACTCTAAGCTATAGAAGTGCAGAGAGATCTGTGGTTACTCAGAGCTTCTTCTGGAAATAACGACAGCTTATGGTTCATTATTACCTAAAGTTGTTACTGTACCGAACGCCATTTATCCTTCATCAATGCGTGAAGCAGCAGTTCAATTTTTATTCTGGTAACTTCAACTTACGTAGAAGTTACTGAAGCCATTGTGTAGAGAGGTATTTACTTGTAGGTGAGCTCCTGCTCTTCTGTTACATCCCATAGATACATAATATACTGTAACACTGCTTGATGAAAACTTAAAGGTTTTGTCAAGATATTCTGTTGAGTGACTGTTGCGGAAGAAACCGGAGTCGAAAGCCAATTTCTCTTTGACGACGATAATAAGTGGATTCGTTCAGCGCTTCATACAGGTAGAACGCATCATTCACTGTACTATATATGATCTTTACTGCACTATGCAATTAAAAAGTTTAGTTACATTTACCAGCAGCGCTGAGTGAGGACCGCATCAGCGATACATACGCCAGCAGCACCGTTCAGGGCAGCCAGAGCTGACCCCTCATACAATGACTCATTTACCGCTGACCCCTCCTGCTGCTACTGCTCTCTCTGTCTCTCTTTCTTTCCCTCTCTCTGTATGACTCCCGTCCGACCCTCACCTGCCTGTCTCATTACCGCTCACTTGCTCCTGTCGCTGAGGGCGGGACCGGTGCTGGAGCTCGCTATATGCTGCCCGCGCTGCAGGTCCGCTCCCCTACCCTCATGCGCACAAAACTTGAGCTAATGCGACAAAAGGTGCTGCTAAACACGCTTGGTTGGGAGGAACTAAGAAAATATCATCATTCTAAATGTAGTAAACACAGAGCATTCCACTCTCTTACTAATGTGCCAAATACCTCAACCATAGACCACACCATACATTGATGGACACTGAAATCGTGCCTCTCGCAATTGGGCCTGGAGTCAGATTTACGTAAGTTAATAATAAAATGAGTTCTAATAATCACCGAGACCTCAAACAAAGATTATTTTCTGTGTCGATACGTAAGCAATGTGTTAGAGAGGAGGGAATCTAAATTCACAATCATATTTTCAGTGGCTGATATATATCATACCTTCAGACACCAATAATAATTGAAAATTCATCATAATTTCTAGGAATAAAAAAAATCTTATAGGAAAAATAGCACATAGATACTACATGTAATGTACTTTAATATTCCAAACAATCGAGTTTTTTTCCAACTACACATTTGAAGCAATAACATCAGAAATTGATGTATGTAGAGCTTTCGGCAGAGTTCATTCCTATAGCCGCAAGGAAAGGAAAATTAAGAAATCCCAGCCATACTGAAAAACCTGATAAAAATCACAATAATACTTCAGAATAAAAAAAACATTAGTTGAGATGAACTAAAAATACATAATTAACCAGGAGATAGAGATACCAGGATAGCCGATAAATTATATTAAAATGATATTTTGGTGCTGATACAACCCTTCATCACTGGAACCATCTACAGTTGCACCATGTCATTTCACATTATCACCTAGGAATACTACGCCACTTTGTAGTGACCTATGTTAAATCACTTCATGGTTGCCTAAGTTGAATCATTCCATGGTAGCCCAAGTTGAATGACATCATGGTAGTTCCCTACACTACATTACGTCATGGTTGTCTGCTTTATATCACTTCATGTTGTATTTGTTCCTGAAACTTCTCCTCAATATTGCTTACATTACATGATTTAATGGATTTCTATATTTAATCACTTCATAGTTGCCTACATTACATAATTTAGTGGATGACTATTTTACATCACTTCATGGTTGCCTACATTACATGATTTAATAGATCACTATGGCACATCACTTCAAAGTGACCTCCACTACATGTATGATTTAAAAGATGACAATGTTACATCACTTCATGGTTGCTGGAGTTAAATTACTCCATGGTGGCCTACATCACGTCACTTCACAGCTGCCAATGTTAGATCACTTCACAGGTGCCTATGTTGGATCACTTCCCGACTGCCAATGTTAGATCACTTTACGACAGCCAATGCTACAGCACTTCACAGTTGCCAATGTTAGATCACTCTAGGTCTGTCAATGATACACATCATTTCACCATTGAAGATGCTAGATCTATTCTCGGCTACCAATGCTGTATCACTTCACGGCTACCAATGCTATATCACTTCACTGTTACTATTAATATATCACTTCACTGCTTCCAGTGCTAGATCACTTCATGGCAGCCACTGCTTCATCACTTTGCTGCTGCCAGGGCTTCATCACTTAATATCTGCAGGCTGCTTCGACTCACCCTTCAGCTATGCTGTCTGTTTTGATTATCTCGCTTAGCCCATATACCAAATGAATTTATTAACATTTTCATCAGCTGTTTACTTGTCATTTCAATACAAATCGACCATACCACAAATTAGAGAAACTTCTGTTCTACAAACTGAGACTGTTTATTTCACAAACTATTGTGAAATAGTTTTACTCTACTCCAAATATCAAAGGATGTCATAAACAGTTGTTCTACGTAATTACATTTCAAACCTTAATATTATTGTGAATTAGTTCCGTATAGAAGTTTTAGAAGTATGGGCAGGTTTACCAGTCATTACTGAATGCAAAAGAATAAAGTCAAATAGCTAAACAAAGTATGAAAAAGTAATGAGAGAACATACAAAACTGCATCTGCGGCACTGTGCACTCAGGCCCAATTGAATTGCGGGATGGAAATCTGCCTTAGGGGCCAGCCAGTGTGAAGTCAATGTATGGTGGGGCCTATGCCTCAACTAAAAATCAGGATAAAAAGAAGCACCAACGTGATCACCCGCATTTTATCGACTCTATCTAGACGATACTTTCATTTTATTTAGGAATCATCAGAAGGTAGCTGTACTTTTTAATTATTTTAATCAATGTCACGCAAATGTTAAATTCACAATGGAAACGGAACAGAACCGAAAACTGTCGTTTTTAGATGTCCATGTTTGAAAAGAAAACAATTATTTTCTACCTCTGTTTTTAGGAAAGCGACTTTTAGCAGCCTAGGAACAAACTTTTTCAGCATTATTTACTTTCGATAAAAAATTTCTATTTTAACAACCCTTCTAAATAGAGCATATGAAATATCCTCAACATTTGCACTGTTTCACCTCGAGACTGATTTTCTGGGCAATATTTTTAGAACGAATTACTTCCGTTAAATTTAGTTGACCGAAAATAAAAATACTTTCTAAACAACAAATTTCATAATAAGTCTAAATTCCCCACTGTATGTAAATTACGATTATACTTGTAATTGCCATTCATCGGGTTCCAAACAGAAAAAAATGAAGCAAGAAATACTCACAAAATATACAAGTTATTTCCCCACCTTGATCCATGTATATATTTTGAAAATCATTTTATAATAGGCTCATTCTTTAATCGAAGAGAAGCATCCGACGTGTTGGTCCGCTCCTCAGTAGTGTGTAATTACAGGTGTGACTGCTGCGAGCGATCGTACATTGGGAGCACTGCTCTCCAATTGTTTGTGAGGTGCGCCCAACTCAGAGGAACTTCCTTTCGAACTGGTCAACTTTTACCGAAACCTTCAAAACCCTCTTCCAACCGTGACCACTGTATCAATAGTGACCATGTTTTTAGGAGCAATAATTTTTCTATTTGAGACACGACCCAAGCCACGGCTGACCTCCGCATTTTAGAATCGTACATTTTTAAACTTTGGCCTGAGCTAAACCGGTGCGCATCGGCTGTTAAGCTCCCCATCATTTCATAGATTTTTAACAGTTAGGTACCTATGATAGATATATTTTTGTTATTATTTAGTCTTAACTACATTTTATAATCCGAATTTTGTCATTTCAGAACACTGATGATGGATTTTTAAAAATCCGAGACGTCTGGTTTTTAATAATGTTTGTGATCACGTTGGTGCTTCTTTTTATCCTGAAAATAAGATTTCCAGTGAATCAACCCATCTCTAGAATATCAACTAAAAATTTTATACATCCAGTGTATAAGGATGTCACCTACTATCCCGGCCAAAACATTAGTTACATTTGTGAGCTACACTTAGTTCGAAGAACTCCTACCGTTGGTCCTCACAATTAAATTTGTTTAGTTAAACCATTTGCTTATATCAGTGAGATTTACCAGACATTTCTCTGTGTGTACAACAAATACATCAACTGCAAACACTTAAATTGTTCCAGAAGCCAGTCTTAATTCAATTTGTGTTTTTGTGGCATATTTACACTTCCGATGCGTTGCAGATTAGGAACAGGCAATTCAGAAGAATTTAAAGTTGTTTTAAACTGCTGTCTTGAAGTTTATAGTAGTCTTACATGCATCGTGTTTGGAATGCCCCAAAGAGATTTATGGGCTAAGACTTAGTGCGACCCATCAATCACACGATTGCATAAAAAGTCATTTACTGCATAGCAGAGTCACTCGCAATACGATAAACTGCATCGATTGCGACACTTCTATCATCATAAGCTAAGCTCATCAGCAGCTTTTATTTCTCCGGCGGTTCAGCCAAAGGCGTTGGTTCGGTCAGTAGGATTGAGTTTGAGGCCATCTCACATGTAGTTTTTATTTAGAACCTGAACTTTCTCCAAAGTATAGCGAAACCAAAGCTCATAACTGAAGTTGCAGGCAAGTTAAAGCCAACGAAATTCGCTTTGTTCGCTAAATTATCCTAATCGGTTGTACTAATATGCCACTTTAACGTGCCCCATCTACTCTAACACACCTTGTCTACCCGCGCACCTCGTCTACCTACAGTAACGCATCTCATCTACTCCAGAGCCCTTTGTCTACTTTAACACACCTGGCCAATCATAACTCCCCCATCTTATCTACTTGACCACAGTTTACTTTACCGCAGCCTAGCTGCCTAGATAACGCATGTGCTTCGTCGATCCAAACATATTTCACTTAATACACCGCATCTCATTCAACCTAACTCACCTGATCTAACATACTAACTTAACTCATTTTATCGAACCTAACATACTTCGTCTTACCAGAAGGAAGCTCCATGTGAGCATCCTAAAAACAACAAATAATTCTATTATCATAATTATTATCGCATTTAGCTCTAACGCACCGCTACCAGCCTAACGCACCTGTTGTCAGCTTACAATGTGCTTTGTCTAAATTAACATCACCTTTTACACTCCATCTAGGGCATGTTCGATTCGGCCCAAAATCAAGGCTTTGAAGCTTCACTTGTTCGAAACTTTAAGCCGGAGCTTCGGTATAACAGCTTTCAGCAGGTGCTGCACGGGTTAGAAGCAGCTGGAAAACATCCAGCTGGCTGCGAACTCAATTTCAAAGAGCAAGAGTGTGTTTCCGGAAGTTTTACGGACTATCGATTAAAGGTCAATGCCTGAAACTCAATCCAACAGGTCGAAGCCAAGGCACCTGCCTGAAGTTTCGGGCAAGTCAAGGCTGGAAGGGTTTATTTTCGGTGCCCAATCGGACGCGCCCCAAATCTAGTACTGCTTAACGCATCACAAATCAGATACTACATGAAGATTGAAATAAATTACAACAGAATAGAATACTTCGAATCATAAAAGTTATATTTGCAAAACACTGCAGAGGTTTCACTACCCTCAGGACAATACGTTTTATACTATTTCTTGTAGTGGAAGCTGAAATCTAAAATTCAATTTGTTAGTGTAGTAACCTTTGTAGAATCATTATTTGCTATACCTCAAACAATACGCTTTAGAACTTTGAAATTGTGCTGACATGACCTCCATGATATATGGTCCTTCAAGCTTATAAGTTCGCACTTCCATTTACCTGTTGATTTTGCAAGCGTCGCTCCTCCTAGGCATTCGCCTTTTCATGCGAACATAGTCCTAAAGATGGAGCAAAGTACCTACATTATTTCATTAAGATCACTATCCTATGGTAATTAACAAAAATTCAAATAGAAGTCGACACGAGCTAATTAAAATTTGACGTTTCGGAAGCATCCTTCCATTTTCAAAAATCTAATAAAACCTTCTAAGGACATATACCTAACAACAAAAATTTTTTTTTATTTAAGAAGACCTAAAACGTGGTGGTGTTAGTAGTGTGGGACCTAGAGGGCGATTGACCACGGTGCGCTATGGGGTCCTTATATAAGCGTCGAGCGGCACGGGAAGCGGAGGAGAATCGGGCGAGTGCAGTCGGAGGAACAGTCGGCTTTTTCCTCCGACTGCACTCGCCCGATTCTCCTCCGCTTCCCGTGCCGCTATAGTACCCAGAACTGTCCTCATTAGCCCTTACAACTAAATGCGTCTCACGTCAGAATTGGTCTACATTGGCCCTCTGTTACTTAGGCAGTACCATTTCTCCACAAAGCTTCCCTCTCTCTACAGCAGACAACAAGAGAATTAGGCCTTGTAGCAAAACCGCACAGTGTGAGTAAGATAGAGTTAAACGATCAATTCTGCATGCGTGCCCACCTGGGGCCGGATGCCCAAACGCCTTCCAAACATGGTAATTGTACAGCTGCAGGCACAGATGCACCACGGCACCACGCAAATGCCAAAGCTTTACATTTTTGCTCCTCGATTAAAAATTCGAGTCTTTTGTCTATTACTTAGGTATGCATCGGTTGAAGGTTCACACCACTTTGATCATTGCTTTGTGAAGACCAGTACAAGAAAGTGACAAAACCTGAGCCGCGATATCGGTACTTCTTCTAGGAACTGTACAGTTTACGTTAGCGTAACTTTACAAGGCGTTTGAGCAACCGGCCCTGGAAGCCAAACCAGGGCTCCAGCCTGGAAGAGTTCTGGATCGAGTACTTTGACCTGCCCTGGAAGTTTTTACCCTGTCAGCTGCTGAACCTGCATGCCCAGGTGTCCATGGACGAGTAACAAAACACCAAAACGGAACATTAAGCGACCCCTGTGCCAGTATTTGCTGATGTTAGGGCATATTGAAACCTCTCCACTGTATCTCATCAGCCAGCAGATGTTCAGAGTATCGAGACACATGTTACTTAGCACCGTATCAGTGATTCTCACCCTCGCTCTTCTGAGCTTCTTTTTCATGCCGCGTAATAGTTCTTTGGCTCTCTTTTAAAATAACTTAAACACAATATTCATCTTAATTGTGAAATACAAAGCTTTTGTGGCTGCCTAACATTTGCTCGCGTACAACTGACGACAAATTAATACCGTGTCATAAGCGAAATTTCTCTTAGAAAAACAAACATTAAAATTGCTTGTGACCTTCTACCGGCCCTAACTGTACAGTCGCATTGCACCCAAAAGTAAAGGTAAAGGGAAAGTCAACTTTGATTGCACCATCCCCTGGGAAACCCACCCGCACTGGTTTGTGCAACAGATAAAGGCCCACTGGCCCCAGAAAAGTAAGTAGAGCTGCAGGGACGCTATTGAATTTCACAGCCATTCACTTTAGAACCACAGTACGGAATTCAACAGTTAGCCAAAACTAACTTGAACATTAAATACTGTTACTTTTCATTTCCTGTACAACAATTAAAGGTGTCAACGATAAACTCGCTTTGAGCCAAGTGATCTATTCTTATGTGCTTCCTGATAACTTATCGACCATGTCGTTCAAAGTAGACTCTACCAAACCACCAAAAGATGCGTTGAACTTAATGCTAATTAACTGCCACATAATAACAAGTCATGGAGAAGAGCTGAGCGGTAATCTCGTGAGACAGAGCGCGATGGGGCGCATGCAGTCATCAAATGATGCTACCCTGCAAACTGTGTAAATTATTAATTGCTATTGCCTTCTTGTCGTAGTAACTTGAGAAAACAAATTTCTCTAGAAGAGTTTTTAGCCACCCCAGACGCCATTCCCACTTAAAAGGCGGCCAGAAACTTTGTGAGGGTAAGAACCAGCCGATGGCCCTCCTATGCCGGGGGCCAACGAGTCATTGCGTACCAGCCGAACTCTACCTGCCTGCGGACCTCTGCTCTCGCTGCAGAGCTACCTGATTCTCACATAAGATGCTGTTTGTGCCGAAGCCACGCTATCTTAGCGCACGCTCAACCTATGAGCGAACTTTCAGCGGGCACGCCGTCTCGATCACGAGTGAAGGTCGGCATCAGAGATGACCCTGGAAAGTACTGAAGTTGAGCCACTTGCGAACTGAAAGTCCGTCCACAAGTGGCGCAGCAAGAGCATAGTGCGGCCCGGTACTGCTGACGATAACAATAACTGATCTTTGTACCAACTTTAGGAAGATAGCAGCAAAAGTTGTCTTCAGAACTTCCGGACTTGTTGTCAAAGCATCCGCACTAGTTTTCTGAAGAGCAACTCAGCGCTTTCGCTCACCAGAACAGTACTAATAGCACTGATTATGGTATCTTGAAATAAGGTGAGAAACGAGTTAGCTATATCTCGCACAAAGCCATAGCCTGCACAACCTCACGCGACACAGTATTGGAAGCCACAAAGCGACCAATATTTCACGCGGAGAGTGGAGAAGCAGATAGAGCCCGACACTGAAGGCTATACAGCCTCACTTGCAGTTCCCTACAACGGACTGTAATCCAGCGAGAAATTTATAGACGATGATCCCGCTATTATCAGATGCTGCCTCTTACAAACATTGGTTAATTATCTATGCATTTCCAATAGGAAAAGAGCTTATACCGCCATACATTGTGTGAAGATGCATACCTCACAGCTGTATAGCTGCCGCAGCGACTGCAGAGTGTTCGGGCCCAGCTGCTGCTTGGCACATGTGTCCAGCAGTTCAGGGAACTGGGAGACGCCGCTGTAATTTCCAGAATTGTGAGAGAGAGAAGCTCGCCGCTCCCCCTACCAAGTCTAACTGATGATCTATTCGCTTGTTTGTCTCTGTATTTGATTTGATGTTCTTAACAAAAAAAGCTCAAAAAAGTTTTGAGCGGATACTTATGAATTTTACATGAGTTGTTAAGTATATCACGAAGAATAAGTAATCAAAATTTCGGTGATAATCTGTGTGTCTGTTTGTGTGTTCGACTAATGTTATGAACGGATCTTCAAGAAAATTACAGAAGCTGTTATTACTGTCGAAGAGCACAAATGTCCATATCTTAACGCTGATAAAAGTAAATTATATATAGTTTCAGAACCAATTTAAAATTTTGGTTAACATTGGTTTGCTTTGGTGGCGACACGCGGTCTTAGAGAGCTCTAGTTTAGTTTCTAACTGCCAGCTTTCTTAACTTTGTCGGATTCCAGGTCAGCCTGCAATTCAGACCCGAGCCTGGACGCTCAACAAGCCGATATCAGTAATGGATGGTGCTGAGAAACGCTCAGCTAATCACAGAAAACCAAGAAAATTGGTACGTGAAGACAGGCCCTTTCCAGCTATATTAATGAGTGATGATAAACTAGGTTGACTGGAACGTATATCTCTGTAAATATTCTAAAGAAAATGACAAATATACAAGAAATTTTAAACACAGTGAATAACTAGAACCCTTCGGGGTATAAGACCATCACCCGCGGTGGGAGCAAATTTCATCGTCTCCATTTTTGATGGCCAGCTGTCTCTTAAGTGTTTCTCCCTCTGTTAGATCGCCGCTGTTGTGGAAACGGAGGCTTAAACTATTCACAGTAATAACAACGCAAGAAAAATAGAGCGCCTCGTGGGGCGTAAGACAATCTGCCACGATGGAGGCAAATTCAAGACCGTAATTTTTGATGGAGAGCTAGGCCTAGCGTTTTGGCATGGGTCACATCTAGGCCAACCCAACAAACTCCATGTAAAAAATTATGAAAATTACTCAACTCCTTCTACCAGTTTTTGGGTGGACAGACAAATTTATATATTTATAAATACATATATATATATATTGAAATAAATATATATATATACTTGAATCTTCAACGAAAACATTATCACCTATCTCACTTCGTTCGCGGGTGATAAAAATGCTCTCTGGCGTGTATCAATGACCAGACTGAAGGATATGAAACTCGTCAGTTGATGAGCTGCTACTGTCGGGCTATTGTCGCTCTCCACCTAAAGAGAAAAACGGCATGGTCCCCGTCCCACGTACCGCCTCCCTGCAGTCTCTCCGGCAGCCCTCCGCCTCCTCGTCGCAGGTATCGACCAGCAGTTCTGTTGCGTAATGAGTGCGGAAATGCTGCCCGGAACTGGCGTCTGACTGGTTAGATGCGGCCTCTCGCCGGACAGCTGGGGACTCTTGTCGGCATGGACCTGAGCGGCCTGGTTCTGCATAGCTGGCAACAGCGCCATCATCACCGCACATATCGCCATGAGCATCCACAGCCCAGTTCTGCACGTTTAGCAACCCTGCCATTAACGCTGCACAACCCACTGCAGATCTCCAGCGCCCAGTACTACTCTACACAATTATTGGCAAGTGGAACACATACATTGTAAGATTTTCAGAGTCCTAACTCCTACTATCCTGCGCATGTACTCGCATGTTGCGTATTGATGGGTTCTTATTCTTCAACAACTTCTTATTTAGAGAATTCATGGTACAGAGAGACTTGTGGTTCGATACGAGGGCTTCCTGAGAAGCGGGCGTCTGCCACACTCTCGCCTTTGCATCGCAGTTCAATGAGAATTGCTGGAGCCAATCCTGCACGCAAAAAGGCGCTAGACAAAAGAACCACAATTCTTTAATCCGAATCGCTTTTATTTTGATTATTAAAAGAGCTAGTTCCACGTGCTGCTTATATTATGATGAAGAACTAAATTCTCTGTTGATCAGTAGGTCATTAATGCAAAGGAAACTGACCCGCTTGCGAGCTCAAGGCGGTCATTTGAGATGTCTGCGTATATGGCAGGGTCGTCCGTCGGCATAGAACTGACGATGCTTGCTCAGTAGAGGACATCATTATTTAAAATGCAGTTTGTTAGTTGCTCCATCTCGATCTGAAGGATTAGATAGGAAGAAATTCAAGAGGATGAGGTCGGAGAAAATTTAATTTTGAGTCTGAAAGTAACAGCAAAGAAGTTTCCTGAATATGCTGGAGGCACTGCATCTTCTGAAGTCTACCCCAGTTGGGAAAGTAGCTTGACGCACTTCTGCTATTCTTGGTTGATTAAAAACTTTTCTTCTCTAAATTTCGATACTTCACGTGTTATATAATAGCAGTAGGTACAGTTTTTATCTGTACCAAATGCGTCGCCTTATTTGGCATTTGCTGGCTTTGTTTTCCATCCATTCTCTTCATCTTCTTCGTTCGATTTTAAAGTGTCTCACTTGAGATGATGCAGCCCACGCAGAGCAGATTCCAGGATTGAACCTTAGATTTTCATCACTTTACTGGGCTTGGAATACTACTCTCAGCAATTAAGATATATACAATTGTAATTAAATTTATCACTTTTTGAAATTAATTATTTTGCAAGATTGTTTGACTACCAAAAGAAATGTGAAGCCAACGCACATAAGCTAGCGTCATTTTGACGTCCGGACAGGGGCGGGCACCTAGTAAGTACACATATTGCATCCTCAGCAAAGGGGCACATACAATAGCGAAAAAACCCTACTAGAAGTTGTGAAGCGCTCTGCCAGAAAATAGATACCGCACCGAGTACCTCTAATGAAACAATGCTAAAGGGTGACTTTAACCAATTTCATATAGACTGTAGTGCACCGTGCGGCCCAGTCCCAGGTAGTAAGAAATTTTCTCAATTTCAACCACTTAACTCAGCTCGTTAAGCCCGGTGTCCACGTAACAACTTTCGTTGCCGCTGGCAGTCTAGAGAAAACTCAACTAATCCGACTGCGCAGTCGTGGCCGTAACTTCAGCGTGACCACTATGAACATCCCCCACTAATATTTAAAATATCAATTATTGTGGAATTAAACTGCTCGTGAGTAGAAGCGATGGTTGAAAGTTCTCCATTGCCCCTTGTTTGTACCTATGTAAAAATTGAGTAGCGGCTGAGATTTTCGAAGTTTTTTATATGCATAGTCAAATTTGTGCGAGCTGAAGCCGTACCTCGGCGACGTAAACAGATTAGTTGAGTTACCTATGGGCAGCTAGCGGCCACGAAAGTTGTTCGTGGACACCGGGGTTTAGACAGCACTCAAGATACGACAATATTTCCGATCTGGTCATCTCTACACCTGACTGCGAAGTCATCGACCTGCTATACTACACTGCTTAGGAGATCACTATGTCTGAATCCACCTTCAAACTTGGCAACGATCTGACCCGCTCAAACCGATTCGTGTGCGGTACCAGACCATCGGCGAGCAAATTTCTCAGAAATGGTGGCTAATATAGAAACTACTGATTTCGGAAGGAGATTGCCGTACCTGCAAAGCCGACGGATTCTGCAAGTTTGTAAGCGAAAGATGACACCGTAAAACAAGCCGCAGACCCATTGAATGGATGCTATGATGATGCCACCAATCATTTAAAAGACAGAGCTGGAATCCTGAACACATGTTTTACCCTAGTATTTTCCACTGAAGTGTTACCGTTTGTTACGGAACCAGTACCGAGCAATACAGCTCTTTTAGATACACGTGTTTTAAGCGTAACACGAAGTCCCTCAGGAACTGACCGACCTGAATATTTAAACTTTTACAGGTCCAGGTAATCTTTCTCGTCGTTTTCTTCGGATAATGGCTCCAGTAAATATAGTGACACTTCTCGAGTTCGTTAATCAGTCCCTGAGACCAAGAGATGCTTTACGGGATTGAAAACTCATGAACGTCGCTCGAATATATGAAAAAGGGAAAAATGTCTCTGTGGATATAGACAAATCAGTTCCACTTTAGTAGTAAGCGCAACTATCGAACAGATCGTGAAGAAGTGAATCATTGACCAGTTCAGGATGCACGATGCACAGTATCAGTTCCGACTCTCAGCATGACTTCCAAGATAGCGACAGTTGCCTAGCCAAGTAACTGGACTTGACTTCTTCTCAGGAGTTACGGGCATCAAAGACTGAGTAAAAACTGGGACGTTATTTACTTAAACTTTCAGAAGTCTTTTGACAAAGTTCTCCACCAACGCTTGATGGAACTAGAACGCTTCGGTGGCGTAAGACCAACACCCGCGGTAGGGGGGCAAATTCAACGAAGTCATTTTTGATGAACGAGGCTAGGGCACCGCCCTATTCCTTCCCAGAGATTAGCTCTTCAATAATAACATAGGAAAACAAGGCTTGCGCTGCGCTCACTTGCGCTCTTAATAATAACATAGGAAAAATGGGAGGCCTCGTGGAGCGAGACGATCTGCCGCGGTGGAGAAAAATTCAATGCCGTCATATTTTATGTCCAGTTAGGTCAAGTTTTTTGACATGGATCCATCTAGGTCAACCCACCAAACTCCCTACAAAAAATTATGAAGATTGTTCAACTCTTTTGACCACTTATTGGGTGGACAGACAAATATATATATGTATGCAAATTTGTATATACAAATATATATACTTAAATCTTCAACGAAAACATTATCACCTCTCTCACTTTGTTCGCGGGTGATCATAAGCTGTACATAGACGTATGGCATCCAGGGAGACTTTTCACGGTGGATCCGAGCATAACTCATTGGTGGTCACCTGCGAGTGGAACACCATGGGCTGACAAACGACTAAACTATTGTCTTATTTGGAATACCACAACGGAGCGTACTTGGCCCATTTTTGTTCATAATTCATATCAACGTTCTTGATCTTAACATGTTTGTTAAACTAAGTGCATTTGTAGATGACAGTAACTCCATCACCAGGCTCTTCCAGACAGCAATAAAATGTAACTTCAACAAGACGGACCTCCACCATGCACCTCATGAAATGTCCCTCGGCCAAGCAGATGAACTTCAATATAGACGTGCGTTCGGTAGACTTTACGCCCGACAACATCAAGAAGATAACGGCACTGCACTGGCGTCGGCTACGCAGCTAGGTGACCCCTAGGGAATACCTTGGTCTGCTCACTCTAACGCAAAGATGACTCAGGGGGCATAACAAATATTCAACTACTTGAATGGCTTCAGAGCGTCCTGGCAGTAGGATTCTTTAACAGAGACGTTGATGATCGATTGCGGGGCCATGGGCAGCAGCTCAAAAATCAACATTTCGAATGAACTTTCTCGGAAAGTTGACGAAGCACAGATAGTCAACATGTTTATAAGTCATCGGGACAAGCATTGGAAGCAGCATCCTCCGCAGCTTCGCACCCCTCCTAAGTAACTCAGTCAATTATTGGCTGTTTTAGAGGATGCTTTGGTCCATTACTCTTCATAATCGGTCTAATGTGACATGTCATAACTTCAGCCCATCAACTGCAACTATAATTATATTTACACAATTAAGCCATAGACCACAGTTGTCCATTAGATGGGAAGCATTTTTTGTGTGTTTTAATAAGCACAGCGGCCTGGACAACTGCTCCCCGCTGCGAAAGCGCCTCTTTATACAACTATAGTACAAGTATTTAATCTAAAGCATCAACGAGAAAAAATACATGATTTTATTAATACTCACACAATGAATTTTTACAGTCAATGGTAAAACGAACACACCCTGCACGGGCCCTCAGCAGTAGTCCTGATACAAAACACTGCTCTCCGTAACGTTCCTGATGCAAATAGTTATCCCACTCCAACAGCCGGCAAACTCAAGGGCTGGTGCAGACAGCAACGTTGAATTCTTTACAGCAGCCAGCATACACAGGACTGTCCTGTAAGATTGCCCTCAAGCAACAAGGTTTGGCTCCTCTATAGCAGCCAGCAACCACAAGGACTGTCCCGTTAGATTGTCCCAAACAACACGGATGATTCCTCTATAACAGCCAGCAAACACAGGACTGTCCTGTAAGATTGCCCTCAAGCAACAAGGTTTGGCTCCTCTATAGCAGACAGAAACCACAAGGACTGTCCCGTTAGATTGTCCCAAACAACACGGATGATTCCTCTATAACAGCCAGCAAACACAGGACTAGCCCATAAGATTGCCCACAAACAACAAGGTTTGGCTCCTCTATAGCAGACAGCAACCACAAGGACTGTCCCGTAAGATTGCCCCAAACAAGGTTGAATCCTCTATAGCAGCCAGCACAAGAACCGTCCCATAAGATTACGCCAAACAACAAGAATGATACCTTTATAACAGACATCAAACACGACTATCCCGTAAGATTACCCCAAACAACAAGGTTGAATACTACAGTATACAGCAGCCAGCAATCACAAATAATGTCCCGTAAGGTACGTTGCCCCAAACAGCAAAGATGATTCCTCTACAACAGCCAGCAAACACGAGGACTGTCCCGTAAGATTGCCCCAAACAAACGACTTAAGAAATATCGTCGGTCGTTAGTGCTTCTGACAGGGCATTCTAACGGGGTTTGTTGTTCTAACTTATGATGTCATATGTCGTCGGTCGTTAGTGTTCCTTACAGGGCATTTTAACGGAGGTTTGTTGTTCCTACTAAGCTCTATAACAGCCAGCAAACACGAGGACTGTCCCGTAAGATTGCCCCAAACAAAGCTGAATTCTTTATAGCAGCCAGCAATCACGAGGAAGGTCCCGTAAGATTGCCCCAAACAACAAGGTTGAATACTACAGTATACAGCAGCCAGCAATCACAAGGAATGTCCCGTAAAATTGCCTCCAAACAACAAGGATGATTCCTCTATAACAGCCAGCAAACACGAGGACTGTTTCGTAAGATTGCCCCGAACAACAAGGTTGAATACTACAGTATACAGCAGCCAGCAATCACAAGGAATGTCCCGTAAAATTGCCTCCAAACAACAAGGATGATTCCTTTATAACAGCCAGCAAACACGAGGACTGTTCCGTAAGATTGCCCCAAACAACA
>LQNS02278125.1:41198558-41210202 GCA_001587735.2 Parhyale hawaiensis | reverse complement strand
CAGTCGCTGCTGCAGCGTCCTGTACCACCCCTGAATGGCGGACATTCAGCATGTAATTAAGTACCTATTACCACCCCTCAGGCAGCCCTGTTAAGCTTCTGCCGCGGCTCTAAATTCTGTTAGGGTATCGGCCTCTTGCTTCTCAAGCCTACAAGCGAAGTGGCGCTAGAAAGAAACTCCTAGCCAATATTTTCATAAGTTTCTAAATTACTGACTAAAATTAACTGGATAGCAATAGATTCATTGGCGTATTAAATTCCAATTTTTTGTACGTGATACGCAAATTTCTACTTTACTTCGATAGATATTCTCTTTAAAACGTGACGCGACTAAAATGGAAAAGCAAGAAGAAACCCTACAGTTTAGAATTAAAAACTAACACGGTAAAAATTTGTCGCATTTGAGATAACTAGGCATCGCTAATCGTACAAGCTCTATTGCATTCAACTTTATCTCTGAAACCATTTGGATATTATTTTCTCAGATACCTCGTTTTCCTCTCAGCGATGGTCAGAAACTTATACGACTCCATGATACTATATTATCTAGCCGAGAAATAGGCAGAAGACTCGACTGTTTGACTGACTGTGCAAATGCAACAGAAGACTAGCAAAAATCAGACCGTCTTAGGGCAACCCTCAAGAGAGATAATCGCGTCTTTAAATCCGAAGTACTAGAAACAAATTTGAAACTGCTCCAAGGATTCAAAGAGGTTACAGCCTCTTGGGAAAGTGTTATGTTCCCACCATCAAGAATGGGTCGAAAGAATTTGGGTTGAAAGGCTGCATCGCATGCGGTAGACCGATGATTTCGAAGAAGAATAGAAAATGTCGTTAGCTGTTCGCCAGACCTGAAAGAGGATCATGACGCGTCCTATTGGCGAAGAGCAGTACTCGTATTTTGTGACGAAAGCAAATTCAACAGGCTAGGCAGTGATGGCAGGCAGACTGTAGAATGAAGGAAGAGTGAACAGGAATACTGTTTGAATACAACAAGGTGGGCGAGGCTTTGTCATTGTATGGGGAGCAATCAGCGCTCTTAGTCCAGGGCCTCAGGTTCGTTTAAACGGCCAATTAAATTCATTCTAATAAGTGGCATGTTGGTTGAGCTGCTGTTCCTCATCAGTACTATATAATAATTCACGTCGTGTTTTTATTTTTTTATTTATTTATATAGTTATATCTTTTCTGGCACGCTCTATGGGAATAAGATAGGAGAAAATTCAGATTTCAAAATGTAAAAAAAAATTGGGTACCTTGCAATCTTTTTCTTCGGCGAAAAAAAAAAGTTGGGTACCTTGCAATCTTTTTCTTCGGTATTAGATAGGGGAAAAATGAGGAAGCCCAAAAGACGGCGGGGGTTTTGGTGAAGTGTTAAGTTTTTGCCGTCATTTATAATGACGGCACGGGCCACTAGTTATAGTAATAATTTGCCACTGACTTCCATCTTAGCACAAGATGATGTTCCCATGACACAGCGGGCCCGTCAAGAGATTCCTTCAAAGCATCAAGTTGCATGCTTGGATTGGTCTGCCTAGTCACACGATGTGATCCAATAGAGAATGTACAGCATTATAACAAGAATCAGTTAGGCAACGAATATATTCCTAATCTTAATGAAATGTGCCCAAAAATAAAACAAAACTGGTTCGCCCTTTCACGGGAGTTCTGTAGGAAACTAATCGAGACACCACTAAGGTTGGGTGTGGTCAAATCACAGATGGGTTATATTACTAAATATTGACAACTCTATATTATTTCTCCATAACATAGATTAAAAACGCAAAAAAGTAGCATTTTTTCATCATCCAGACTTTCTTTTGTTTTCTCGTTTGATTACATCTTAGTTTCAATAACAAAAACACGCGATTAGTTTAACACATATTTCATAAAGGGTATAGTATTTAAAAGAAAAAAATGTTGATTAATCTATTGCTATGTAGCTTATTATTGGTAGTATATTATTGTCATTAACTTAAAGTATAGTAAAATTTTCAATCCTATGAAAATGTTGCCAGTGCAGAGTTTCTTGCTAGCGCCACTGGATATATACACTCGTAGCCTATATATGTCATTACAGGTACGAGAGGAAAAACATTTAAGTTGAGCGCACGTGAAGTACAGATAAAGGGCTAATGAACTGATCGTCAGTACCACAAGCTTTGGGCTTAGTGAAAGTTGTACACAGTTGTACAACGTCGTACAAAGTTGCGTACACACAAAGTACACAGTTTTACGTAAGTATGGATGGGTGCGCAACAGAGTGGGAAGAGTAATAACTGCCGCAGAAAACCCAGTGCTCAGCACACAAGCAAAGGCAGTTTTGTGCCGAAGCGTCGAAACTTCTATAAAAATTCTCACTAAAGAAGAAAGTTGACGCATGAAATTTACCACGAGTAGAAAAATCTTCAAGAACTCGTGCTTCTTTTATCTAGACTTGCTGCTGAGGTTTGGTTTCGTTGAGAAGTATACAGTATAATCATTTTTTTTAGAAGTTTTGCAGTGTGGCTGGCGATGTCACAGTACATTCTTGTAGATTTCAGAAGGTCAGTGCAACTTCAGCACCTATTAGGTATCTTGATGTCTGAATAGTTTATAAGTCTCATCACTGTGACGTGCTTAAAAACGTAAATGTGAAAAGTAACATCTTAACCCTTTTTAAGAACGTGAGAAAAGGTTGTCTGTTGGTAGGAATACTGTTGTCTAACACATCATTATGACGTACTTTAATGCTTATAGTGTTGATATAGGTATATGTTTATCAATACAGTTGAGGTCAGCAGCTGGTAGTTTCTCGAAATGAAGGTATGAAGCAAAATGCAGCGTGAAATTGGTAGTTGGCACCTTCAGGCTGCTCACAAGGCCGCATGACTACAGTGTAGTGAAGTTATTGCAATAGAGCGGTACAATCAAACCCTGGGCTACTTCATGACAAAGTTCTGTGTATCAATAGGCAATATCACAGCTATTGCCTGCGTAGCAAGTTCCTAGGTGTATCACCAATACAATTAGCATTGAAACAAAGCACAACCTAGAGTAAATATAAAGAATATGAACCCCTAGAACGCATTCCCAGCCAAGTGTGACTTCAATCACCTCGTATTGGCACTTGAACAGATTCCAGTTGCTTGCTCCACAACCACATAGCGTCACAATTTCGGGTACAAATGATATATTAAGAACTACAATTTTTTTTTTTTAACCGTTTCTGCATATATTTCTGGTCTCCCACACCATGGCGTCACAGCTGGTACTGAGTACCAGTGTACACGTACACGAGTATGATGCGACCTAAGCACAACACTAAGCACAAAAATGAACAAATTGAGTGGGCTGGAACGTGTCCAGGCCATCGTATGGACACGGAATGCGTTGGCGTTGTCGTACACGCAAGAGCGTCAGGAGGCGCCCCGCAACACGGCTACTAGTGACTGGTGTTGGCAGCAGCCGAGGTGCTCCTCTTTATCTCTCTTTTTCCCTCTCTCTCTCGTACACGTCGGGATGCACGTATATATACGGCACTGCCAAAATAGCCACCTTAGATACCACCGGTCTCACTTCCTCTGCAGTCTACAGCTCAGTGTTAATGCTTCGCTTCAATTCTACATTTCGTTTTGAATTTCCGTAATACTGCAGTTTCTCCGCTCCCCACAGCCACCGTGCAGCTCCATCTTATTACTACTTCTTGCTCAGGATTTTCACAGCAATTATGACCTTCTGATATCTGCAGCCACACGGGAAACTGAATTTCACTTTTACATTTCGCTTAGAATTTTGAAAGTAACGTAGTTCTACTACAGACTACAACAGCTCAGCCAGCTTCCTTTCACATCTACTTTTAGCTTAACATCGTCGTAGTAATATAGACTTTTCAGGCTATATTTAAATATATATATATATATATAATGAGGCAATAAGCTTATTCACTTTTACATTTTACTTATGAATTTTTCTGTGCTCTGGCACAGGTTTCGACCAACTGACGACGACCATGCATGAAGTTACATTTCCGTTTGCATTTCGCTTAGAATTTTCGCAGTACTGTCTATAGCTCTACCATAGTCTGCAACCACGCGTCTAGCTTCGTTTTATCTACATTTTAGGATTTTCGCTGAGCTTCTGTAGTAAGTATTTCCTTCTAAGTTTCTCTTGAACATAAAACTGAATTTCCGAACAAGATTTTGTTATAGATTTGATTTTTTTATATAGTTCTTCTGCAGAGTATAACCACACATAAAGCATCACCCAATTTCTACAGCGTGCATAGTGCTAGAGTTCTGTTGCAATAGGTCCACAGTCTACTATCAGCCAAACATAATTAAAGCTGCATTTCTCCCTTTCCATCTTTGTAAATTCTGCACAGCAAGTACATTGCAATACCATTCACTGCACCGACGGTAGTTTCACACCACAGTTTCATAACAACATCTCAAGTTGCCAGATATGCCGAGAGTCTTGAGTGTAGCTGCTACTGCTGACAGTCTTCACCATGATCGAGTTACTAATAGAACAGTTACAACTAGAGCACTCTGAGAGTGCATACCTCCGCCAGGTGAGACAACGGTAACGAAAAATTCAATTTGGCTCTGAAACCATGATTTTCTTTGTATCAACTCCACTATCTAATCATTTGCGCTTTTGAATAGTAATATCAGTTTATGCAATTTTCTTGTAGAACCGTTCATACGTTTTATAGTTATGCTGCTAACAAAGATTATGAAAACATGAGTCGAACACAAACGAACCAACCGATCTGCACCAAAATTTATTCATTTATATCTTTTAACATTACAAACAAATCTAAATTTCATGAAGATTCATTCATAATTTTTTGAGTTATTGTACTAGCAAGCATAAAATTAAAAACAGTGACAAACGAGCGAACAAACTAACGAATCGTTACAAAAATATTGTTATTTACTTTTCGTAATATACCTAACAACTCATGTGAATTTTATGAAAATCTGGCAATAACTTTTTGAGTTTTGGCACTGAGAAAAATGAGGCAGACAAACAAACAAACGGATGGACGGATCTTAACCAAAAGGTAATCATCTGTTTCTCCTAATATACCTAACAATCCCTGTAAATTTCGTCAAAATCCGTCCATAATTTTTTGAGTTATCTTGGTGACAGACAGACAGGCAGAGCGACAGAATAACAGACAAAGAGACGAAAACGACAAATCCTACAAAAAATAACCTCCTTGGCGGAGGTAATAATCTACTGATAATTAGTGAGGTTATTCGTGTAGATGTATAGGATATGTGTCTATACATTCTTGCTTAACCGTATAGGGTGTGTGAATAAGCATTCACGTGGCCCTATAGGATACTTAATAAAGTATACTGTGTCTGGTAGAGGCTAGAAACACATGAGGCAAGTGGCAGAGTTTACTGAAACCGGTGAAGGTTCAACTGCAAGCACTTTCTTAAATGCTGCAAATGCAGTACACGTCACGCGCCACGGAAAACCATTCTGTACTTATTTATTCTTCAGAGTTTAGTATATTTTTTATTCAACTAAAAGCTGGTTTCAGCACTTCTCTCATTAGGCTACAACACAAGTCATTGGACAAGCACATTCTCTTGAAGTTCTTGAGTTTCAAAATGTCATTCTGCACAAGTTTTGAGCTACTGACCAGAGTCGCCTCCGCTTCAAGAAAATCCGGCAATTTACTTTTAATTGAACTATAGCACTCTGAAAGCGCATCCCTCCGCCAAGCAAGGGAATTTTAACGTAAAATTCAAATTGATCCTGAAACTTTTATGTCCTCCTTGTCATCACCAATATGTGGTCGCCTGTGCCTCCCTCTTGACAGTAACAACAGCTTCTTAAATCTCCTTGAAGTTCCGTCCGTAACTTTTTCAGTTATGTTTTAACATATATTTTTCCAAGCATTCAAACACACAAACGTTCAACCGAACATCACCAAAAGTTTGTGATTTGTACCTTTTACCATTTCTAGCAATTCATGAAAATTTCATGAATATCCGTCAATAATTTTTCGAGTCATGTTTGAATTAACAACGAGAAACATTAGTTAAACGCATAAACGAACGAACTGATCATCAGTAAAATTCGATCATATGTGTCTTCAACATTTCTAACAATTCCTAAAAGTTTCATGAAGATCCGTCCTTGACCTTCTGAGTTATGTCATTGATAAACATTAAAACAAGCATAGAGACCCACAAACAAACGGACAAACATCACAAAGATTGGTCATTTGCTCTTCGGAACATTCCTAACAATTTGTGCAATTTTTGGAAAATCCGTCCATAACTTTTTGAGTAATGTTGCAATGCAAAAGATGGCAGATAAACAAAAACCGGTTGAAAGGAGTTTACCAAAAGTTAATCATCTGTTCCTCTTAACAAGCCTAACAATCTCTGTATATTTCGTAAAGATTCGTCCATAACCTTCTGAGTTATCTTGGTGATAGATAAGAAAACAAACAAACTAACGTACAGATGAACTCGACAACAACATAACCTCCTTGGCTGAGGTAATTATACATTATGGAACCCATTTAATGATAGCGTCGCCGGAACCGTGGTTTGAAAGTAGCAAGCCACAAACTAGGTACACATACTGGACGGCAACCTAGTCCCTGTCACGGCCTGCGACTCATTGATGAAACTTATGATGGTTATAGTGGAATGTATTCTAAGTACAACATATATACGGTATATAGGAACCTCACACAAAAAGCAAAGTATTTAGGTGCAGCGAGGAATGTGTGTATCAATAAGACACACTAATTTGATAAAGGTCCCACAGATGGCTTATGCTGCTGAATTGTTTCTTGCCAATAAAGGCTTCCTTTGAGTCACGATGACCAGGGTGTTCAGGTCCCGATCAAATTGGAAAACCTTGTATTGCAATTAAGTAAATTAGCCATAAGACCGTTTGCAAGGAGTGGACCGTCAGCCACTGTGATGTCAATGATCGAACTTATTGCTGCAAGTTGCCGTGGAATCATCTGCAGTAATTCGTGCCATCTCATCTTAGCGACAGGCTTTACGCATCGGTAGATTCTGCGTGAAAATTTCCATCTACTTATTTACGCATGTCAAACACAATACCCGGTAATATAGCTGCACTACCCGACCTTTGAGAGAGAGAGAGAAAACAAGAGCACTCTGAGAGCGCATACCTCCGCCACGCAAGACAACGGTACAGAAAAGTTCAAATTAATTCTGAAACTATGACTTCCATTATATTAGCAGCAAAATCTGGTCATTTGTGCCTATTGACAGTAATAACAGCTACTGTAATTTTCTTGAAGATCCATTCATAATTTTTTGAGTTATATTGCTAACAAAGAAACTGATAAACAATAGTCAAACACAGAAACAGGCAAACAGATCATCAGCAAAATTTGACCGTTTATGTCTTCCAACACTTATAATAATTTTTATAAATTTTACAAAGATCCGTCCATAACTCTTTGAGTTATTAACAAGCATGAAGTCAAATACAGAGACAAACAAACGAATTAGAGTAGATTAGATAGGCGGCAGTAGACGAACCAATAGGCCCATTCCCAAAGAGACACCAGAACTTACGCCCCGGCCCTCGATGAGCTATTGCCATTGCGTTAGTAGGATATAGAGGACTGGGAAAAACGAGAAGAGAAAAAAATGAAGAAGTCAGAAAAAACGAAGGGGGAGAAAAATCTTAGCCAAAGAAATGATCTTGAATGCACGCAAGCATGATCGATAGCCGCTGATATGCGTAGCTTAAAGATGTAGATGGAGCGGAAGAGAGAAGCAGACAGAATAAGATGGCCTGGGAAGCTTAGGAGGTTAAGCGCTTGCGACTCGTGGATGAGGGGTTTTTAGCTGTGGAGGAGGTCTCTCCCAATGAATGTCAAGACGATTTTTAAACGAGTTGACTGACTCCACACCAAAAATGTCGGACGGGAGTCTTCCAAATGCTGACTATGAAATACGGAAAGAACTGCTGACTAATTTTGTTCTTCGAGCTTTATGCTTGAGTTATTGACCGTTGTTTCGCAAGCGCTCATTATGTTCTCTTTCAAAGAGTCCCGTTGTAGGTACGTCGTTGAAGCCATTCAAGTACTTGAATGTTTCTATTAATTGCCCCCTGAGTCGTCTTTGCTCGAAAGAGATCAGACCCAGTTCTTTTAATCGACGTTCATACGACTTGTTTCTCAGCTGAGGTATCAATTTCGTTGTTCTGCGTTGGACTTTTTCCATGTTATCGATTTCTTTACAGAGATGTGGCGACCAGAATTAAACAACAATTTCTAAGTGTGGCCTCACTAATACCTTATACAAGGGAACGATGATATCCTTTGGACTTGTATTCAAAGTTTCTAGTTATGAGTCCCAGTACTCTGCTTGCCATTTTCTCACTTTTGTCAACTTGCTGACTGTGTTGTAGTTTGTTTGTAATAGTGATTCCTAAGTCACGTTGTTGGGTGACAGTAGCCAATTTCGTCCCATTCATTTTCAATGGGATGGAAGAGTTCACCAGTCCTACGTGCATTACTGAGCATTTGTCGACATTAAAGTTCATCTGCCACGTTGCGCTCCATTCCATGAGGTGGTCAAGGTCTTGTTGGAGCCCGGCTCTTTTCATTGTAGGATGACATAGTTTAGTATCATATGCAAATTTACTGATTTTACAACGGATATTAAGATCGAAATAATTGCTGTAAGTTGAGAACAGAAGTGGGCCAAGCACGCTACTTGTGGAATCCCTGATGATACCTGTGCCCAGCCGCTCGTCTCTCCTTCAAGATTCACTCGATGCTGCCGGCCCGTAAGCCATGCCTTGATTCATCGTAAATAGTCACCCTGGATGCCATGGGATTCCAATTTTTTCATTAGCCGGTGATATGGGGGACTTTATCAAAAGCCATTTGGAAGTCTAGATACACAAGGTCTACATTCTTTTCTTCATCTTTAATATCTGTAACTTTTGACATATAGTTCAGTAGGTTTGTTAAGCAGCTTCTTCCATTTCGGAAGCCATGTTGAGTGCCGGATATGAGCTGATGCATCCTCAGGTGATCAGTGATGCGCTTTTTCAAGAGGCGTTCGATGGTTTTGCTGACGACCGATGTAAGACTGATTGGTCGATAGTTGCTAAGGCTTTTCTTATCCCCTTCTTATGTATCGGGCACGCCAATAGACAGATCATCACAAAAATTTGGTTATTTACTTTTCATAATATACCTAAAAACTCATGCAAAGTTTATAAAAATCCATTCATAACTTTTTGAGTTATAGTATTAGGAAAAAGAGGCAAGCAAACAAACGGATGGGCGGATCTTCACCAAAAGTTAATCATCTGTCCCTCCTAGCATACCTATATATTAATATGCCTGTAACATACCTATAAATTAGTATAACAGACGGAGGGACAAACCGATCATCACCAAAATATAGTCATTCATGTCTTTTAACACATCTAATAATTCCCGTAAATTCCATACGGATCTGCTTATAACTTTCCGAGTTATATTTTTAACAAACGTAAAATGAAACATAGAGACAAACAAAATGACAAAAAAAATCATCAGAAAAATTTGGTAATTTACTCTTCGTGATATGCCTATTAAATTTTAGAGTTATGGTTATGGCAGACATACAAACAAAAGGTTGAACGGATCTTCACCAAAACTCAATCAGCTGTTCCTCCTAACGCGCCCTGTAAGTTTCATAGAGAGCTTCCCATAACTTTGGTAGTTATCTTGGTGACAGACAAAAGCGATAGAAGTATAACCTCTGTCGTGGAAGCCCGAAAAGATTATTCATAGCAACATGTGCATTTAGGAGAATATTGTTGATTGCATTGTTGGTACGTAAGTCCAACAATCATTGTGCGTCGCTACTGCTCCAGTGTTTGATTTCAAGTTACTTGAAATGACAATAATAGCCGCTGCTTAATACCTTACAAATAAACATACTAGACAGTTACCGTATCACGATAAATATGGCGTCTGTTTTGTTTACAAGTTCAGTGACATTGACATTGATCAACGTTATCTTTGTACCCATGACTCTTATCAATAAAAGTACCCCAAATAGCGTCGTCAGTGTGAAGAGCTTTATTTTGCTTACGCAATCAAATTGTTTGATTGGAGAATTTGCTTCATTGACTACAGATTAGGCTCTGTCTACCTTTGCATTAGTAACAGGATAGCGCGTCCACGTATAATTCTCCCTCGTTGACACGTTACGTGGCCGTGTCGTGAGCACAAAACAAGGACCACGCATGACTTGCATGGAAGAAAAACCAGCCAGAGTCTCAGTTATTAATCTGCCTTGTCTCGGTGTTTGTCAGGGGCTGCCGCTAGAGGGACGCCACGCCGTGCGTTATGTACTCGCATCTAATAAGCCTATGTGTAGTCTTGCCAGACGAACTGCTCTATCTGTTGGTATAGTGTTTTTTTACGGTCATTGTTTTTCTAACAAATTTTTTACTACGATGGCTGGCTTTTGTTTAGTTTCAGCGGAGAAAGATGAAAAACATGAAAAATTTCAACCCATTTTGCTGAGAAAGTAGACGATTGCTCGTAAATTATTACAGAAATTGAAAGATCACTTATTACAACGAGCACCGAGGTAAACACTAAGCCCAACTGCACACCAACCCACTACCTAATTGCACACCAACCCACTACCCAATTGCACGCTAACCCATTGCCCAACTGCACACCCACCCATTGCCCAACTACACACCAACCCACTGCCCAACTGCACACCAACAAACTGATCAACTGCGCACTAACCCACTGCCCAATTGCACGCCAACCCATTGCCCAACTGCACGCCAACCCCCAACTGTACACCAACCTACTACCCAATTGCACACCAACCCATTGCCCAACTGCACACCAACCCACTCCCCAATTGCACACCAACCCACTGATCAACTGCACACCAACCCACTGATCAACTGCACACCAACCCACTGATCAACTACACACCAACCCACTGATCAACTGCACACCAACCCACTGATCAACTGCACACCAACCCACTAATCAACTGCACACCAACCCACTGATCAACTGCACACCAACCCACTACCCAATTGCACGCCGACCCATTGCCCAACTGCACACCAACCCAATACCCACTTGCACGCCAACCCATTGCCCAACTGCCCACCAACCCACTACCCAATTGCACGCCAACCCATTGCCCAACTGCACACCAACCCACTGATCAACTGCACGCCAACCCACTGATCAACTACACACCAACCCACTGATCAACTGCACACCAACCCACTGATCAACTGCACACCAACCCACTAATCAACTGCACACCAACCCACTGATCAACTGCACACCAACCCACTGATCAACTACACACCAACCCACTGATCAACTGCACACCAACCCACTGATCAACTGCACACCAACCCACTGATCAACTGCACACCAACCCACTGATCAACTGCACACCAACCCACTGATCAACTGCACACCAACCCACTGATCAACTGCGCACCAACCCACTGCCCAACTGCACACCAACCTACTGGTCAACTGCACACCAACCCTCTGCCCAACTGCACACCAACCCACTGATCAACTGCGCACCAACCTACTGATCAACTGCGCACCAACTCACTGCCCAATTGCACACCAACCCACTGCC
>LQNS02278125.1:41134393-41147852 GCA_001587735.2 Parhyale hawaiensis | reverse complement strand
CACACTATTTATAGTATTTGCTTGGATGTTTATTGTCCAATCTTTTCCTGAAACTGTCCGAAGTCACCCCGCGTCCGACGTCACCCAATTTTACGGTACTGTTCCTATGCACATTGTTCCTGTGTGGAAACACCTTATGCACATTGTTCCTGCGTGGAAACACCTTTGTGCATGGGTTCCATGCGTCTGTCATTATACTGTGTGTCTCTTCTCTAGTTTCATTTTTCTAGATCACCTTTGTTGTTGAGATGGAGGCCTAGACTATTCAGTATAATAATATGCAGGTACAGTACACTGCCTGAAGACCTGTATTCTGAAAAGTTCTAGTTAGCTGCCTTTGCCAGAAACATGGTGCCACATGTAAATCTAAAACTTGGAAGTGTGCTGTTAGCCATTTGGACCATGTTGATTTTAGGGACAGGAGTCGAGTATATAGCTATCTCGTTTTGGGTCTAAAATATTTCTGCCTTTTTCAGTGAAGTGTGTGGAGGTGCGCGGCAATGCCTCAGCATGGATAACTGGCCCATAGGTGCCGCACATCATGCGCAGTGGAAGCAAAGCTAAGAAATCCCATACAAGACATCGGTATGCCCAGCAGAGTAACACGAGCAGTGCCAGCACTCCACCTCCTCCTGCTACTACTGCTACACATACATCTTCAGTTGCATCTGCCTCAGCTCCTGGTGCTGAACCAAAGCTCACCTATACTCCCACCTGTGTGAACAAGGACGGTGCTTTATTACCTGTGCTAAGTGCTAGCTCCCACAGCATAACTGACACATTTACAAACTGTGCCACTGTTACTTCTAACTCTGGTAATGGCAACTCTTGCAAATGGCAGTTGAATGGCAGTACTCAGGGCATGTCTAATAACAATGGCAATAGTAGCAATGGCAAGGAGGATAAGCTTGACAACTATGGAGTTTGCAAATTGCCAAAGAAGAGAAAGTTTGATCCTGCTGAGCTGGAAGTCCTGCAGAATGAAGATAAACCGGTCAATAAAATATTAGTTGTTCCAGCTAGCCAGGCTTCTGATAGTACAGCGCTTCACATTAGGGATTCTGACGGCAGCCATGTCGTTGCTGTCACTTCTTCTGCTGCCCATGGCACTCGACCTCATAGCAACAATGGCATTGAAGATCTCACTATTAAAGCTCCTTCTTCAGCAAGCATTAATTATATGCAAACTGCTAAGATTATATCCACGAATGGATCAACCAGCGGCGCTACACCTGTGGACATGCGCAGCACACATTCAGTCTCACAAACGAGCATGTATGCCCAAGCTCAGGCTCCTGTCTCGTATGTTCAGACTCAGCCGTTGTCGCTGGTGTCATCCAACAAACATGCACCTGTGTCTGCATCACAAGCTGGGGGTGGTGACGGTGTTGTTGAAGGCTACTGTCCCCGATCCGTCAATGCAATCACTGGTGCAGTGACGCTTGTGCATAATCCTGACTCTAAAGCTATGCAGTTCATCAACCAGCCTACTACCAGTCAACCTGCTGATCTGGAACACACGTCACACTTGCATCAGCCTCCCTTATTTAAAGAGAGCTCCATACAGTGTGGCCTGCAACAAGGCTCGCTGCCATGTAAACAAGTTGTCATTACACAATCTGGTGCAAATGTCATCCACACTTATGTTCAGAAACCATTTCATTCCTCCGTTACAACGTCTAATCCACAGTCCGCCCCTAGCAGTAGTGCCTATTTAATTCATAGGCACCAGCCTGGAGCGGTTGCTGCTCCCTCTATATCTATTGCTGGCGGTCAGTCTGTAGATGGTATTGATGGAGGCACTGTGTATCAGGTGCATCCCAGTCAGTCTAATCAGCTTGTGCCGCCCCACATCATCGTCACTGGCAGGCCCGTAGTTCCTACACCCAATGCCTTGCAAGTTAGGCCTGACAGAAACAGTCAAGAGGGCACACCTCCGCTACAACTTACATTACAGCAGCAGCAGCAACCTCATTTGCAGCAGGGTAAGGAAGACAACAAGGCTGTTCAGGTGCAGCACGTCCTTCAGCAGCAGTTGCATACTCAAGCCCAGCAGCCGTCGGCCCAACAGCAGCACGTCACCCATGTGCAGCCCATAGCCCGCCCTATTCCTGTACAGCCCGTGCCAGTGCAAAACAGTGTTCTGACTCAGCCGGCTGTGCGAGCACAGGGACCGGTTATTAGGGTACAGCAGGCTGCCCAACTGCCTCAGCACCCACAACAACAACAGCATCAGCAGCCACAACTTATAGCAGTAACCCGCAGCATGGTCATTGCACCCAACCTTGGTCTTACTACAGTGCCTGCTGGTCAGCCAGTACATCACACTAACAATGGCAGTAGTGGCTCAATGCAGAGGCAGTTCTCTGCCTCAGCAATATACAAGTCAGTGGGTGCAGAAGTGACATCAGTGCGCTCCAATTCTGCACTCAGGAACACCGTAACAGGTACTCCTGAGCTATACAGTACCTCATCAGCCCATGCTCGCACCCCTGTCAATTTAAGTGATTGGGAAGGCCACAGAGTTCTGGCCAAGAAAAACGGCCAATACTATCCTGCAGTAATCTCTGCTGTCCGGGGTACATGTGATCTCTCTGTTTGCCTGGACCATAATCCTGGCAAGCATATTATTTACTCAAATATGTTCAGCAGCAGCAAGTATGATGTTGTTAGTGACTCTGTACCTAGTCTGCAACAGTTGATGGAAGGTGTGCGCGTCGTTGCTCGCACTGATAAAGAACAACAAGTGTTTTTGGAAGGTGATATATGTGAGAGGAGACACTCGGGTGGCAGTGTTCACTACTTGGTGAGAGTCGTATCTCCTGATGGCACCACTGAACAAGATCATCTGCTAATGAGACCTCAGTTGAGGCTTCTCCAGCCGCCTTGGTGGGAAGATCTGGAGTCTCTTGCTTCTCACATCCCTAGTCCATTGACTCCCCTCACACCCCGACCGCAATCCTCTACAGCATATTCACACCCTGGTGGCCAGCCCACCAAACAACCGCACACAATACCCCATTATGGTGACACTCCCCATGCTGGCGATGGTGGTGCGCTGGCAGGCTATGCTAATGCCTCCTCCACTAGCAGTTCCCCGCACTTGAGTAACAGCAGGGGCATAGCAACACACCACAGCAGTGGTGGCAGCAACAGCACTCTGCACAGCAATGTCACCACTCCGTCTACAACTGATATTGGCCTCATGGCTGCACATGGCGGCCGCAGACATGATGATTACGACAGCGATGATGATCTCAAGCATGAAGATATTTCCTTCCCTTCTGATTCTGGTGAGACTTGTCTGGGTTGGGTCTTGAAAGCTAGGTTGCTATATTCGTATAATGCAGAAGTATCTTTTTTTTATTGTTAGGAACTAGGGCAACCCAGGCATTTTTATGGCGTTTCGAAAAATTGAAGGATTTTACCTCACAGCATGGATATGCTAATTCACTAAATTCAGTTGTATAAAACTGCCCTCAAGAGTATATTTTGATGTTCCCTGTCCCTGTCAGAATATATAGGGCCTCACGAATCCAAAGGCCGTTCCGAATGCCTTCTCCATAGGAAATGTTGAAGTTGACACCAGTTCCTGCTAAGATGGTTAGTTTGTTAAGTTAGGTAGGTTCTCCCTCTCTCTCTATATACATATAGGTACCATACCAGTGACGTGGTTTTACACTACCGGTTAGCTATATCCGCCATGGAGATATTGCGACGCCTCTGTTTCTTTCACCCTGTTGTATGGAGATTATCAGCCTGGGTTATACAATATGCTCTAGCTGTAGTGCAAGTTGTCACTGTGAGGCGCAAAGAAATTCAAACTTTGCTTTCTCTTTGCCCATGATTTACATTATTTTGTGACAGCATTCCATTACACTGCCCTCCCTTTCCTCACAGAGCCTATGGGAAAACGGTTGCCCAATAGTTCTCACACTTTATGATATTGCCCCTAATTGTCTTATTTTTCTTCAGATCAAGTTAGAACTTTCACGAAGCATTCCTTTTGGTTATCACTAAAGAACAAAATAAACAGATCGATGAATTATGTCTACCAATCACAGTTATGAGGCGAATCATATGGCCATCTCTAAGCTCTTTCAAGCAGGCAAGAGGGTTATCGACATCGTGAGGGACCTCCAAGTGTCTTAGTTGACCGTCATATAGGCCAAGAGGTTAGGTAGCTAATCAAAGCTAGCTAGAATATTGGTATTAAGTCAAGAAGTGGCAGGCCGAGGTCAGTGAGGACGATGGTCAGCCTCAAGAAGGCCCGAAACTTGATCAACAAGAACCGGAAGTCCGTGATCTCGATGGTGTCCAGGACCTTCGGGATCAGCGCCAGAAGGTCGAGAAAATGGTCAAGAAAGACTTGTAGTCAAAGAGCTTAAAGATTAGAGACATGTCGGGTATTGGTACGTATGCTGAGAGGTTGGAGCATACGAGGGCCTCAGAGAACTGGATAAAGAACTCTGCCAACTCCAAGAAGGTGTGAATTTTCTGCGACGAGCTCTTCGTCATGGACGTCGTGGTCAACAGGCAAAACGACAGATAAATCTCTGACCTTCCCGTGAGCTTTGTAAACCCGAGATCAAGTTCAACTTGGTGTCCAAGAACCCTGCTAAGATCATGGTCCTATGCATCGTAGCCAGCGACGGCAAGAAGTGTCCGATGATCTTCATCCCTGAGAATGAGAAAGTCAACGCCGTGGTGTTGCTGAATGCTGAAAAAGCTTTCCTTGCTTTGGGTAAGGAAGAATTACCCCCTGGCAGTTATGTCTTCGGCAAGACGAGCGCCTCCTCCCTCATAACCAAGTCAACGCAGGCATTCTTGACCTCGGAGGGGATCGAGTTCTCTCCTCCTTCCATGTGGCCTCCTTCTTCGTCCAACCATAGCCGTCTGGACTACGCCATCTGGCCGCGAATGGTCAGGGAGGACAACGCCGAGAGGTACAGTAACATGGACAGTCTTGAGGCTATCAAGAAGAGCTGGAGGCTCATGAAACAACGCCTTTATGAAAGGCTACAGTGCTGGATTATGAAGGAATGTCGTAAAGATCTCTTTGTTTATTACATCTTATGATATTGTACAAGACTAGAGTTAGGTGATCTCATCCAAGAATCAGTAGCAAGCATGCTACTTGATTGACGCAGACAACAAGGTACGAGATCTACATCTGAATAAGAGCTCCATGCAGAATACAGTAGACAGTGTTGGGTACCTACTGTAGGCTAAATACCCACTGATCTGATTCTTCAATGCGCAAGCGCCTAAAATATCTATCATCGCCGGCTTCAATTAGAACCCCGGCAAGGTCGGCCGAAACAGGGTCAGAAGTCCGCCGATAAATGAGCTGTATGTTTATGAGACTTAAAAAATATCTTGGAAACTCTGGTTACGGGTTTTGAAGGTCAACTTTTACTGATCTAAGTCCCGGCTTGAAGGTTATTGAGCATTAGGCATATCGCTTACATTAGCGACGCTGGAAAGCAAGCGCATTTTTGCATGGTATGGTTTATAACCTCTTGCCTTCTTTATCTGAGCCAGGCCTGTACAGTAGTCAGTGGTCGCATTCGCCAACATGAAACTGAATGATACAAAGAACGCGTCTACACATTTGAATGTTAAAGCTAACACATTGGAATGTTGTATGTGCAAAACGCATAGACAACAGGTTCTCACGCTGTGAAAGTTTAGTTTAATATCTTGTATGTATAATTCATTCAACTTTTCGGCAAAAAAGTGAGAACTTTTCAGCAACCATTGATCAGTTGAGCTTGTGACGGACACGGTAACCAGTTGACTCAGTATCAAAGTAACTCCATAGTACCAGGCACGACGATTTGTGCCTGTGCAAATGTGACCTGTGTAATTGGTGGGAGAGTGAGTGCGACGCCCTGTGTTTATCACATACCGTAGCTTGTGTATACAGCGCGAGTTGAGCAAGAGATCTTGCTGCACCAGTCAGATAATTGGTAATTGGCATATAGCTAGTCTCTGCCCTACTTGTGACTAGCCTACCTTGCATTAAAAAATAGGTGTAGCTACTTACGGTACTTATTTTGCATCCGTACCGTCTGTGAGCAGACCAACATCACATCAACATGCATCGGTCGCTGTCACTGACGCCCGGTGCACTGGGTGGAGGTGGCGGCAAGTATTTGGACAATAGTGGAGGTGGAAGTAAGAGTGGAGTGTGTCGCAATTCCATGAACAGTCGCGGCTCTACTTCCAGCCTGGGCACAACCAGACTTACCCCCGTCACACCCAGGTAATGAATTTTGACTCTCGTAATTGTTTGAACATTGCTACATCAGGACCACGCAGGTTTGCGTTCATTGCTCTCGCAGTTAGCGTTGCAGTACTTTCATGCTTTTAGTTATCCTAGTACTCCTTCTTTACCATGGACCAGTGGTGCAGAGATATATAAGAATAAATAACGCAATGTTTATACTTTTGAGGCCCACTTTGCTTCTTTCCACTTTCATACTTCAGCCTATGATCGTTTCTCCTATTCTCTCCCGACTCACTGTTCCATATCCGTCTGGGGTATATTCTAGCGGGCCATATCTCTGTCAGCTTACAGTTACCGTATATGCCTCATGAACCTAAGGGCTGTCCCGAGTGCTTTCTGCTTTCTCTGCTGGGGACTCCTGTCTGCTGCCGTGCATGGGGCCACAGAAGGGACTTCCGCACGAGTGTTTTCTTTCTTCGGACTCCTTTTTTCGTCTCTTTGAGATGCTTTGCGCCTAATTTCCCCGCTAGTAGTATTGCACTGAGCTGACTGTGACCTTCGGGGAGGAATGCCGAGTTAATATATTCCTACAGATGAAAAGCGTTGTAGACTTCACTGCTGACTCTCTTCAATTGTTTGAATCGCCGCGCTGCGACTTGGGTGGCAAACGCTGAATCTAGTTGTAGTTTGCTGTTCCGTGCATGTTTATCCTTCATGCACGGTTTCCACTTTGCTCTCGACATGCTCTGTGCCTGTTCTTTCTTCCAATCATTGGATCACAGTGTATGCTGTCGGTAATAATAATACGGTAATGCTAATACTTTTTGAAGAATAGCACTAGCTACTACTTGAAATATGACCAAATGGTGCCCTTGCATGTTACAGGTGTAATTAATTATTTAGTTATTTACAAGAATGTATACTGTCAGGTGCCTGGGAGGTGTTTGAATACTCTACTTTTACGATACATTTGGACATCTATTGTGCCTGATATGGGATGTTTAAATGGCAGTATACCGTGGAGTTGGTGGGAAATTTTAAAGGAGGGAATCGGCATGAAAACTTTTAGCGTATGAAGTACAATAGACTTCATCAATGAGCTAATGAAAGTCTTGAGGCGGTGTTTTAACCCTTTCTTGATGAATGCACCTATAGAGTCTGCAACATTAGCACCGTTTTATTCATCCCAAACTGAATGAACTTGTCTCTAAAGGGGCAGCTAATACTGCTTAGTTTTATCGTGCAGTAAAGTTACTGACAATCGACTAGCCCTTGTCTGGGTGAAGAGAGATGTACCTACCGTAGAATGGGGTAATTGAGATCATGTGGGGCAATTGAGATATAGTGGGGGTAATTGAGATCAATGATTATTGTGGCCTTGTTAGAGTACTTGCACAAATCAGAACATATTATTTGAATGTCAAATCCTGGCAGATACCTACCACACGCCTATAGATTGTGTAAGTACTCTAACAAGGCCCCAATAATCATTGATCTCAATTACCCCCACTACATAGCTAGCCTATATGTATCTCAATTGCCCCACATGATCTCAATTACCCCATTCTACGGTAGTGGCTTAAAATAATTACGTTGGAGTCACAACTCGTACAATTTGTACAAATATACTGTATGTCTATGCGAAATATGACTTCAAATGGCAGCAGATGGCGTACAAAAAAAATTATTAGGGCTGACTTGACTATTGTCCAATTGTGCACATTCAAGGATTTCAGCTATTCAATGAATCATATCATCTAATGTTGATCTTCCAGTATTGTACCTTCACTTCTATTAATTCATAGCACGTGCCCCTTTCTCTTTTTTAACTTTATTGATAAACCTTTGTCTCTTCGTTCCAGCGGGTGTACCTTGTTCAGATGTGGTGGGCGTATCCAAATATTCAAAACAATGTAATAAACAAAGTTGTTTGTTTATATATTTGTATCTTTCTTGTCGCGCGCTTAACGAACTTAAGGAAAAATAGGCCAGGTTGTAGATTTTATAATTGTTGCGTTTTCGTGACGATTGATGAGCAAAAGTTAGACCAGGTTGCTGTAGGTGGCGAAAGTAGAATCTTTGTTTCTCGAACTGAATGCATTTTTTGCTCCGCTAACTTTGAAATCTAAACACAATTAAGATATTTACAGTTTCTGTTAGCCACGGAATGTACCGAAGGTTCGGCGGTGGCTTCGGCCAAGGCCAGATTTTTCTCTTGCAGAATCTCGGCGCACCTCCAGTTAGTCTATAGAATTATGAAAGCTAAAACAATGGCTATTGGAAAGTATAGCCGAACTTCTACAAATCGCACCAAAAACAATCAACAATTTGCCAATGCTTCTGCAAGCTATGAATCTGGCCTCGGCCTAGGGCGCGCTCAACTTAAAACGTGCTCAAATTTATGATCGGCCGCTCGACTTCATAACCAATCGTCTCATCAAGCTGCTTTACAATACTTCTCTGTCACGTTCCTTCCTTAAGCTTCCCCATCAAGCTTTGGTACTAAGCAACTTCATTAATTAAGATTCTTCACTAAGCCTCTCCACCAAGCTTTTTCATAAATATTCTTCACCAAGCACCTCCACTAGGGTTTATCCATCAGCTTTTTTTTATCAAACCTCTCCACTTTGTGGCTAGGATGGGATGGGTATATTCATTTAAAATATTTTTAAAACTTAGTGATCCAAAGATCACGGCGGACTGTTTAATGATCGTACGTTCGTTTAATGATTGCACGGTCAATTTGGCCGCCCTAAAAGAATTAGGTCTACACATCATAGCTACTAGCCGTGAGTTTGATTGCCAGGTATTCTAGTCGAATATCTATTTGCTAATGTAGATATAAATGTACAGGTCTGGAACTGGCACTCCTCTGAAGTACCGCAAGGGTGAGGTGGTTATCACACCTAACGGTGTGCGCAAAAAGTTCAATGGTAAGCAGTGGCGACGGCTGTGTGGGAAGGAGAGCTGCAATAAAGAGAGCCAGAGGCAAGGGTTTTGCTCGCGCCATCTTGCCATGTATGGAAAGCAAATCAGGACATCGGCTTCTTTTCCAGGGTGAGTCTATGTAATATTTTATTTCTTATTACTTCAGCCATCTAGAATTGGAGATGATGTTTTTGTTGGCGTTTGTGTCGGTCACCAAGAGAAAAAGGTTTGGGACGGATCTTCGTAGATTTTTAGGCATCGCTAGGTACCGTATGTTAGGACATGGGAGGAGCAACTGATAATCCGTTCAACCGTTTTTGTTTACCTGTGTTTACTTAGCAGCATGGATTTTCATGAAACTTACAAGAAATGTTACGACTGTTATGAGGAGCAAATGACCAAGTTTGTGGGAGAATCTGTTGCTCCACTTGTCTGTTTGACTGTGTAGTTATTTGTTTTACTGTTAGTCAGTAACATAACCTAGAAAGTTCTAAAGCAATCTTCGTGAAAGTTGCCCGGAACTGTTAAAGTAGACCTATTGTAATAAAGTAAAACCAAATAAAGAGCAAACATCCAACACCAATGTACAGTGTTAGCTATCAGTGACAATTTGGGAAATAGGATAACTTGCTTAATATGTCGTAGTGAATTGGGGAACTAATGGCCTAGCTGAAAATGTTTAGGAACCGCTGTTGCAAATGGTGGAAACGTGAGCATTGAATCATTGCAGCAGTTAACGAAGCTTGTGTTCCCGTTGCATGTGGCAGGAAAGACACGCCAAGTTCTGACACCAATTGGGATGCTTCCCGAGACTCTTGTGATACCTCACCGCACTTCTCCGCAGCGGCCCCACGCTCCCAGGACGAGACAGAAGCTGCTAATATGCTTAGTAAGTCTATGTCTGCGTTATGGTTACTTATTTGCAAGTGGCGGGTAACTCGCGGCATGTTCAGGACCGGAGTGGAAACTCCTCTCATTATAGGATATTTTACTGCGTTGAAGTAGCTACTGCAGTACTCCAGAGCCTAGTTAGCTTGATGCAAGCAACCTACAAGTTGATTGCATGGCTGTTTAAACTGGCCAGAACTCTGTTTTTGCTTTGTCTTGTAAAAAGATAGGAATATGAGATTTCGACGGCCATATCTCCGTGAATTTCATCAGTTAAAAACTAAAGTCGCTGTTGTTACTTCAACTCGCTTAATTCAGTTGAATTACTGCGATGCTGTATCAAGTTATTAGGAGGTTGATAATAATGCTTCATTAGTTGATGAGTAGGGAGCTCTCACTCCTTACGTAACTTCAATTGTAGGTAGTAGTTGGCCGAGGAACTCATAAACAGGGCTTCCATTGATATTGGAGTGGTAACTGTAGCTGCAGAGGTGTGAATATGATCACTTTATTAATGCCCTTTCAGATGTGCCTATCTGTCTGTGCAATGCATGGTACCGTTTTTGCATAGTTGTGTTGCTTCGTTCTCTCAGCTTCAATTTTCTGCGTAGATGGTCTTTTAGCTCTGGCCCTGTTATCCCCTCCCCCGTTTTCATGGTACGCTACACAGGCTTTCGACTGCATCGATTGCTTCTTCGCTTCTGTTTTTTGTGACCCTATTTGCTTGTTTTGCTCTCTGCTTCTCCTTGAGAATTATTTGTAACAATGATTAAGTGGCAAGGTATGGGTGTTTGGCACTAGCGTTGTACTTCGTCGCTTGGCCGTCTCGGTAGCATAGCCTACATCTGTAAGGTTGGGGCTACACCAGCGCGACTTTGGCGTGTGTCATGTGGCCTGTGACCGGCAGCAATGCACGGTAGGGTAGGTAGCCTATGTGTCGCGATCTGGGTTGTGTCGATGTGGTCAGTAGTAGACTGCCTTACCTGACGTTACTTTTTTTTCTGAAACAAATTTGTTGTATCGCACGCCGATTGTTACACTATTGTGGCCATGGCCTAAGTGTACCTACTATTGCGACCTCAGCCATTTGCTAGGCCTTCGAGACGTTTATCTTTCGTGCCCACTTTGCTTCCTTCCCGACTTCATCCTCCTACTTGCTCATGTTTTATTCTCTTCTTCTTTCCCGACTTGCTGTTCCTATGTGTGTTGATCCTGTTTGGGAACACCTTCGTGCATTGGTTCCCAGTTTCTATCGGCATTCTATGTCCCTTGCTCTTGCCTGTGTGATATCCTTCTGCTCGGAAATGGAGGCTTAAACTTTCTGACTATGTATACCGGTAACTAATTATACGCCCAACATGCCGTATATCATAGGTATGCAACTAAGCTTTCGCTTGCTTACAAGTGTTGCTAGCCTCTCTACCATGGCAGAATTCTACGTTCATTATGTTAGCGAGTGAGCCTTGGAAAGTGCATATCTTGTAGCTATTGCCACTCTGACGTGAAAGTAAGTGATTGTAGGACGTCCCTACTCCTGCATTGAAATAAAACTTCGCTGAGCCTCCCCCTTAGTTAGTTCTTTGATGCCACAAGTGTGCCTTTAATACAGCCTGCCGTCGGCAGTGTGTTGACAGCCACCTGGCAAAACATAACTCAGAGCCATGAGCTCCCTACCGACTCATGACACTGTCTCTGTTGACAGTTGCTGGGGTCATAGGGTTAGGTGGGTTAGCTTCGCCCATCCTAATGTTATGGCAAGCAGCGTTCTTCAGGACGACCCTGTAGGTTACTTTTGCCTCAGCTAGGCCACCGAGACGTCTATCCTCATGCCCACTTTGCTTCCTTCGGCTTTCATGCACTTGCTGTTAGTTATCCTCGTTTTTCCTCTTCTTTCCCGACTTGGCTGTACCCATACGCAGTGCTCTTTTGTGGCAATTCCTTCGAGTATGGGTTCCGTGTTGCTATTACGTACTACCGGATATGTCCCGTGTTTCTCCCTCTGTTAGATCGCCCTTGTAATGGAAGTGGAGGCGTAAACTATTCAGTATGATATTAATAGTGTCATAGTGATATCGTTGTTTGTGTGTCTGAGCTGTGGGTAGCATCTGTGACGGAGAGTCAGTGCACTCTTTTGGAATAGCTCCTGGTAGATATGACTAAAACTTCAGTAGACAGACCAACAGGCCCATTCCTAGAGAGCAGCCGAGACTCGCGCCCCGGCCCCCTGTGAGTTATTACCGTTGTGTCGGAGTGAAATCATTTAGGTAGCTCAACAAACTGAGCCAATGGGGCGTGCGCACACAGTCTGCCGGAGCAGACCCGCGGATCCTATGAAACGCCAAGTTTGATGGGGTACGAATGATAATGGAACAAAGCGGCCTATAAAAATATAAGCTGTTAGTAGTTTGTAAATCCTGGAGGAGTTTGTAGTTTGGTAGGGTGCTGCTCCCAGTGTTTGTCCAGGCGATTTTCGAATGCGTCGAGTGTCTCAGCGCCGACGACATCCGAGGGGAGTCATTCCATTCCAAATGTTACTTGAGGTACGGAAAAAACTGCTGGTTCATCGTAGTTCATCGATCTGACGTTTGTGTTTCCATTAATTGGAAGCGCTCCTTAACGTCTCAATCAAAGTCCCGTTGTAGGAATGTCGTTGAAATATATCAAGTGCTTTAATGTTTTTATTAGTTGTCACCGAGTTGTCTTTGTTCGAGTGAGATGAGGCTGAGTGTCTCAAGGTGATACTCGTGTGTGTGCAGTGTCATCACTTAATTTGCGCATGCCGATAGTATGACGAGAGCATTCTACTTGTTACTAACAGCATTCTTCTCAGTCGGCGCTAACAATTTGTACCTAGTTGATGATGGCTCTCTCCTCATGCTTGTTGTTTGTCATGTGTCTTCTTTTGCACAAGATTTGTTACTATCTTAGAATACTGTTAGTCCAAACCATTCACGGCAGTTGAGTGACGTTTTCCCTTGTAATCTAGTCATGAACCACTAATAGTACCGAAACATTTGCAATCTCTAGTTAGATCTGTTGAGATAGCAGACATTTTGAAACTCAAAGTAGGGCAAAGTTCTCTCCTCGCCCTAGTGTGCCTATCTCTACATTGGTTGCTGACATCTGTCTGTAATATTGGATTCTACTGCCACAGCCTCGTACCCCTTTGTGTTAGTGTCGTCACTCCTTAGTTTTTCTTACGAGCTAATTCTTCATACACTCCCTATCACGTCTGTAGTGTTTGCCATGATGTAAACTATATATTTATGTAGCTGTACAGTGACCGAGAAACGTTCTATTAGGATAACCTCGGTGTAAGGTCAGAGCAGGGGTCAAAACGAGCAGGAACTGGAGAAAAATTTAGGAATTTTAAGGAGTCGGAGGTCTCCGGAGAGCTCTCCGAAACCTCTC
>LQNS02278125.1:41092412-41123376 GCA_001587735.2 Parhyale hawaiensis | reverse complement strand
ACCTGTCCTCCTGTCATGGAGAAGCCTCGGCTATGCGAGTCTAAGTGCTACCGACAGAGGTACTCTGCTACGCTTCACCACTGCAAAAGTGTTCATTGGAACATTCAATCTAATACTACTACAGGGTATGCTTGTTGGGAAGCAGGATAAACTCGAACTTGACTCCGGGCAAAAGTTTGATCGTGTGGGCGGGGCTTTTTTCTGACGGACGTTCTTTATTGTGAGTAGAGATGCTAAAACTAACATTTTTTTGAGCAATGCAATGCTCATTTTGCTCGATTCTGTCCTGTATTTTTGCGGGTTAGCTTAATGATTTTGTAGGAGGAGCACTTCAGAACGTTCATCACGGTGCTGTTGGTACACATATGTGTTATGTATTTCTGTAACTGTAAGTTTCGGAGCTAGCATTCACTAGTTAACTTGAAATTCACTCTATTAGTATTAACTTTATGTTTTAATACTTTGCAACGCTCGAAGTGTATACCACACTCTTACACTGTACTCCATTGCACCGACAGGCCTGAGTTGCTGCGCCCAATAAGCAAGCTCCCATCACCTGTGACTCCCGTGTGTGGTGCCACCTCTGGTCAGAGTGTCATCCACTCATCCTACACACACTCGCCTTCCCTGCCCCACCACCATGACCAGAGTACCTCAGTCACTTCCAATGCCCAGTCTTTCAATTCTGCCACTCACGGTGCAGTCGTGAATCATCACGGTCAACCTCTGTCTTACAGCACTGGTAACCACACTAATACTGCTCCAAGAATTCTCGAAAAAGCTCTAACCAGCTCCGAAGTGGAGGGTAACCGTGGAGAGAGTGAGACGCACCTGCCTCAAGACCTGTCGGGTTTCCATGCGTTTAGTCAGACAGGCAGCTTCTCTGCTGTAGGCGGTGCTGGTCAGGATGGCCTTATGTTGCGAGCCAATCATGGTCCGGGCAGAGAGAGGCTGGCATTTAGTGTTGTGCAGCAACATGGCGCCGCTGGTGGTAATGCCAACGGCGCGCTATATTCTTCAGTCCCGACTCGTGAGAGACTCGAGCTTCGGGAAGACAAGGAAGGTCTTGCATCCTCTGTACTGAACGTCCCTCCTGCGCCTGTAAATAATGGTGACGATTCTCGGTTAAGTATCCCTCCGGAAACTCATGCGTTTGCCCCCGTTTTTACCAAAGTCCCGGACTCTGAACAGCTCAATCCCTCCGTTAAGATTGAGGATAGTGAGGCTCAGATGTTGGAGTCCAGTGGTGGTGATGTGCAAGAGGAGCGTCCAGTATATCAATGGAATCAACTCGTGCCCTTAATCACTTCTCATTTACCAGCTCAAGAAGTAGTTCCCAAAACGGAGGTGAAGGATGAGAAATTTCATATAAATGGTGAAACTCACACTACTCTTAACGGCAGTTCTATGGAAGGAAGTCCCGACGAGTCTTCTGAAAGTACAAACAATGCTCCTCTTGTGGGCTTGGCTTCTCTGGGCAATCAGACGACTGAGTCTACCGTGAGCACATCCATGGCAGAAGGAGCGTCACCATCTAGGGATGGCATCGACAGTAACATTGATGTAGATGATGATGTATTCTTTACGGACTCCGATTCTGCGTCTGTTGGCTCGGATGGTCAGAAACGGCGCTCGCAAAGTCTCGGCGGAGCTTCTTGCAAAGATGAGCCCAAGAGTCCCAGAAAGGTGAGCAGTTGACTTGTAACGTCATTGCAGTTGCGGAAGTGGGAGGGCTTAGGTCGTTAGTGAACTGCCGTGGGAGGTTTTGTCTCTCTTGTGATGAAGGATTAAGTATAATTTTTTGTAGCCTAAGCTGTGAGACCGTACGCACCGCGGCTGTCTTAACTTTATCTTCATGTGACCTAATGCATCTCGTCTAACTTGACGAACTCCTCCTAACCTAATGCTCGTTATCTTGTAGCTGCCGCGCCTATTACAGAACACAGTCTTTTGGGCGTATGAATTATTTTAAAATTTGATATTTTCCTAACACTGTTGCTTGTGTTGTAGCTAACGTGCCTCAATTTCTAGTTATTTACCCCACATTGCTACTAAAATGCTTGTAAAACTATATTAATTGAGACTTGGTACTGTTTCAGTGTCACAGTTGAACCTATAGCTAGGTATATCCTAGGAATGATCCGTATGAACGCCTGTATCAGATGTACAATGACAGCAATTTATTCTTGCCGCCAATTGCCTACTACTCAAACTATTGTGAATCAAAACGTTGTCAAAATCGTCAAATTAAACCAAAGACTTGAAGTGCCTCGAGGCTATTCAGAAAGGTTACAGGTCAATTCAGACCCCTGGACAACTCAGACCCCTAATAATGAACATACACTGAAAAATAAAGCGAAAATTAGAGATAGGAGGCCAAGTACGGTATAAGTATTACTACAATTTTTTAAATTCTTCATGCATCAAATAGTTTTCTATCGCATCCAAACCCACCATACAATATTGATTTATTATCTTTATTTCCCCCAAAAACGCATTGTTTCTGGGAAGTCCTCCAAGAAACTAAACAAGCATGGTACAAACTATCGTACGCTACCTCAGTATACAGGATTAGGACCCTTTCGTGTACTGTGTACGCTACTGAAGTTACATCGTCTGCGGAGATATAATCATGAAAGTTTTTTAATTTCAGCATCAATACACAAAGAAAAACACTATTAATTGGTTTTTGTGATTGGCAGCATAGCCACATAGGACTGTAATGAAGGTTGAGTCATGTAAACTTACTACAGACTAAAAGGAATTATTCAAATTAATTATAGCTCAAAGTATTCTAACCTAACTGGCAACGACAGACAAAAATGAAATAAGAACAAAACGAGTATGAAACAATTATCGTATGCCCACGGCCTCCTACGTTTTTTTTTTTTTTTAAATGGTATGAATATGTGATAGAGTGCGATAACGTATAAAACCGGAGTGAATTGAGTTAAATTTAGCTTAAAATGAGTGAAAAATTCTGTTAACTGATGTACAGCTGCAACACTTCCATTGAGACTTGTTCAATGTGAACGCGGAACTTCAGCATTCATTGTGAACGCACAAATACGGTGGCAGATGTACGCTAAAACAATTTGTTATCTCATCCTACTTTTTCACCATACCATAACTAAATGAAAGGATCACGTACTGAGACATACTACAAATTCAAATGATTTGAAATGAACAGATTTGTGTTTTTTTCAATGTAATTTGTCCTATACAAATTCAAATATGTTTTTGATCAATGCATTTAATCTGAGGTGAATCCTAGGAAAAGCATTAGTGAAATATAATAGGTACTGTACCTATAGTCCCCTAACTTCACCCCTATATAATAAGTGATGCGTATGTGGACAATTTTCTGTATCACTATGGCATGCTTATGTATTTTGATAAATGAGACTGTGGTAGCTATGTGACTGTGACTCTTGAGCTCACACTCAAAAATGTGGTTATTGCTTAAAAATTTTTTGCACTACCACTTGAGCCTAATGCGTGGAATTTTTCAAATGTTCATCGTTCTCAGTAGATTACCATCCTAACAACATTCGGAGAAATTGTGAACAAAGAAGCACATGAAATTGTTGATTTATATATATATATAATTTTCAGCACTCATCTGGTGATTTATTATACTGAGTTGATAATATTTTGTGAACAAATATTGATATTGTATCTAATTTTCTCAAGAGTTGGTGGGGGGGGGGGTCTGATTTGGGGTCTGAATTAACCTGTAACCATCCAGAAATTGTTCATTGCTAAAATTAAAGGCATGCAAGACTTGTTGAACTGTGCGGAAGACTTGCTCAGCTCCAAATGTACTCAATTCAACAGAGATTACAGCACTTGACAATCATGTACCGTGTTTTGCAAAAGTTCTGTTGCACTTCATTTTACATGCTTGTGGTCAGTTTTAAGTACGGTAGTAAATTTAATTCTCTGTGACGCTAACTTAAAACTTCTACTCTATAGGTAATTTTCACTGGGAGTAAAATAGTGGTGAAGCGCACTTGTGCCTCAATGGAAGTAAAAAGAAGCGAGATAACTGCTCTCCCCCTGCGCGGGCTGGGGCAAGTCGTACATCGAGGCCAAAACATTATGGAGGCGGGTTGCTCGGCTGTAGACACAGTGAACCTAAACGAGGTCTAACCCTAATGTCATCACCTTCTTCTATCAACTACTTTGTAGACGATTATCCGTCTGACGTTCAGCCGTATGGTGATGTCGGGCTCGTTTTGACCCCGCGTGGAGGAGAGCAGATGTCTCAATTCGAGTTGCTTCCATTGAAGCTCACTTGCACCTCACCACTATCTAGTGCTAGTGAAAACTGCCTAATAAAAAGTCCAACGCAAAGCAACGAAATTGATACCTCAACTGCGAAACAAGCCGTATGAATGTCGCTTAAAAGAATTTGGGTCTGATCTCTCTCAAGCAAAGACGCCTCAGGGGGCAACTAATAGAAACATTTTAGTATTCAGATTAGATTAGATAGGCGGCAGTAGACGAACCAAAAGGCCCATTCCTAAAGAGACACCGGGACTTACACCCCGGCCCTCTATGAGCTATTGCCATGATGTTAGTAGGATGTAGAGGAATGGTTGAATGGCTCCAACGATGTACCTACAGCGGGACTCTTTGAGAGAGACCTCAATGATCGCTTGCGAAACAACGGTCAAAAACTGAAGCATAAAGCTCAAAGAATGACCTTAATTCAGCAGTTCTTTCCGTATTTCCATAGTCAGCATTTGGAATAGACTCTGTTCCGATGTTAGTGCGGAGTCAGTTGACGCATTTTAAAATGGTCTCACATACATTGGGAGAGACATCCTCCACAGCGAAGAACTCCTCCAGGAGTTGCAAACTCTTAACGGCCAAGGCTTCCAAAGCCACCTTAACCCTTTGCCTCCTGACGGCATCATTAGATGCCACTCTCAATTTTTCCTATACAAAAGCTAAGCATCATGTAAATTACCCAAGACACTCACGGCCAGGGTTGCGGAGTCGGAGGATTCAAGGTCCGACTCCGACTCCTGGCCCTCCAGAATTTCCGACTCCGACTCCTGGTCCTCAAGATTTCCCGACTCCGACTCCTAGGTATAACTAGTAAATAATTGATGAAAACATAAAACATGTCCAAATAATTTTTGCTAGTATAAACATATGTGTATCAAGTTGAAGATGCTAGGTGTATTGTAAATATACTGTACAATGATATTTTGAATCATTTGAGATATTAAAGTAAGGACATGAGGACATGAGGACATTAAGCAAATACAAATAAGGTGAGGACATTAAACAAATTTTAGTAAAACTTTGCACCTGGTACTTTATGTGAGGGGGGCATCGGGGGGGGGGGCAAAATACTCAATTTTCTACCGATTGTTCTGAAATTTACGTAGTGTATGTATTTTTGAAAAAGAAACACATTTTACTCATACAATTTCTTTCATTTAGGCATTAGTTCTTGAGATAATGAAAGTTTATACAGTATAAAGATCTATCTATGCATATTTTCTAAATTTCAAAAGAATAGAACTCAATGAGTTTTCATGCTATAATAAAAACAATGACAGTTTTGGAATCCTTGAAACATTCTTAACAAAGCTACTGAGCTGGCTGCTCCATTTTCTATTCTGTCCAATGACTACCTAACTAAAATATAGGGGGAAAATCTGTTTTGGCCGCATTGAAAAAAGGGCTAAAATGAAAAATCCTGCTGTATAGTTTTCTTAGGAAGCTTCAAGGATTCTAAAACTGTCATTGTTTTTATTGTAGCATGAAAACTCATTGAGTTCTATTCCTTTGAAATTTAGAAAAAAAATGTATGGGTATATATTCATATATATTTCCATTATTTAAAAAACTAAGGCCTCAATAAAAAATTGTGGGAGTAAAATGTGTTTCTTTTTCAAAAATACATACACTGTGCAAATTTCAGAACAATCGTTAGAAAATTGAGTATTTTGCCTCCCCCCCTCACATAATGTAGCTACCAGGTGCAAAAGTTTTCGCCAAATTTTTTTTAATGTCCTGATGTCCTCAATTTAATGTCCGAGCTGTTTCAAGGATTCCAAAACTGTAATTGCTTTTTTCTATAATGAAAACTCATTGAGTTCTATTCCTTTGAAACTTGGAAAAAATGTAGCTATACCTACTGCTATATTTATAATTTCCCATTATCTGAAAAAGGAAGGCCTAAACCTAAAAATTTGTAGGAGCAAAATGTGTTTCTTTTTCAAAAATACATATACTATGCAAATTTCAGAACAATCGATCTAAAATTGATCATTTTGCCCCCCTCCCCTCACATAATGTACAAGGTGCGAAAGTTCTACCCAACATTTTGTCGATGGCATAATCATATAGAATAGGAAAATACATGGTAGCTATAGCTGTAAAAGAGAAATGTGCAAAAAAATCCACATTTACATTTTTTTTTTTAATATGTGACTGAAAATTTAGAATTGAATATTTGTTTATAAATGTGATCCCAGAGTCGGAGTCGGACTAAAAATTCCGACTCCGACTCCTAGAGCAATTGGAATTCCGACTCCGACTCCCCCTCAAATCCTCCGACTCCGCAACCCTGCTCACGGCATCTGTAGTAGCCGATGCAAAAAAATACTGTTTTTGCAAGTAACACTAAATTTTTTCTCAAATATTTATGTGTTTAACTAACCCATTTCTCATAAATTTAACAAGAAAAGTGAAAAAAATATCTAAATTTCAGGAGGCAAAGGGTTAATCCGTCTTCTCTCTCCCGCTCCAACCACTGTTTAGGGGACCATACGCCAAAAAAATGAGTTCCTCGTTATTAAACCAATTTGGATAAAACATTGTGCACATATGTATAATGGACAAAAAATCTTTTGACTCGTATTCTTTTTCCGATTTTGCATATCTGTACCAAGTTTCATTAAAATCGGGATAAAAATGAGAAATCAAATTTGAACACTTTGGTGGGAAAATTTTTTATATGAAATTTGAAAATACTACTGGACGAAAATTTTTATTTATGTATGGAGTTGAATGAAACATGGTACAGATATGGAAAATCTGAAGGTAATGTGGGTTAGACTCCTGTACTTTTCCCATTTTCGCCATAGAAAACGATTTATTCAAAGAAAACAGTTTTTACGTTTTCTTTGTGTAACTCGTTTCCTATGGCGAAAATAGAAAATAGTACATGAGTCCAACCATTTTTTTCCTAATTTTACATTTGTTTTGTCAAGTTTTATGAAGATTGGGCATTTAGCCTAATGAAAAAAGTTTTTGAAGTTGAAAAATGAAGTGTTACAAAAAACGTCACCCCCAGCCCCCTATTCTACCCATTTTGGGTTGCATTGACTGTCTCAAATTTTGCCTGCAAGTCCGTCTGACGTACCGTATAGCTAATGTTTAGTGGTAGAAAATGAATTTCGATAATTGGAAGGTTTTTTTGGACGTACGGTCCTGGTAACATCTGTAAGCTACGCATATCGTGGCTCTTGATTGTGCTTGCATGCATTCATGATTGTCTCTTTTGCAGGGATTCTTCCCTCTTTTTAAAATCTCTTTTCCCCAGTCCTCTATATCCTACTAACACAGTGGCAATAGCTCTTAGAGTGCCGGAGCATAAATTCCGGTGTCTCTCTGGGAATGGGCCAATTGGTTCGTATATTGCCGCCTGTCTAATCTAACCCCTCAGGGGGCATAGGGTGGACCATAGGGTTAGGTTTAGGTTCGTCTATCCTATGCTATGGGGCCAGGCTACGCCAGGGGGCTCATGTTGGTTACCTCAGCCATTATCTATGCCTTTGAGACGTCTCTCTTTTGTGCCCACTTTGCTTCCTTCCCGATTTCATACTCCTACTTGCTCATGCTTTATTCTGTTCTTCCTCTTCTTTCTCGACTTGCTGTTCCCATGCACGTTGATCTTGTGTGGTGAGAACACCTTCGTCCATGGGTTCCCCGTTTCTCTTAGCATACTATATGTCCCTTGCTCTTTCCTCTGTGATATCGTTCTGCTCGGAAATGGAGGCTTAAACTTCCTAACTATAACTATCTAATCCAAAAAAAAATTTTGTTTGTGTCATGAATAATTATATTTACTATTTAAAACTGACCACAATCGTGTAAAATGAAGTGTAACAGAACTTTTACAAAACCCGGTATGTTGGGCAATTTCTAGAAGGAATTGCTGCCAGTGTCTAAGTACGGATCCTTGCCAGATACTCGTACCGTCTTGGTCGGACATGTGAAGTATGAATTCCATCAGAAATAGTGGCGATGCAATATCCACAAAGTATTCTAATAGCTTCACTGTCCGGGGTGCGAGGTTGTTCAACAAGATGCCATGTAACATTCGAAATGCCACGGGTATTGAAGTTCTGAGAAGCTTAAAAACTGACTGGACGTATACTTAGCGAGTGTCAGTCGGAGTGGCTTTCCTCAGGGAAGTTCCTCCGGCCATACTTCCAGCTAATGTTGCTTTGTTAAGTGAGGAAAGTTTTCTATGCTTTTCCTTCTGCTCCGTGAGGTGGGACGCCAATGTGTAGTAAGCGGGTCATCCCGGTCAGCACCTGCCCGTTCCCAATGGGAGGAGGGGTTGTGCGCCCATGAGCGCAAGGGGCCCGCACAGGTGCGTCTCTTGTTTTCTTCTCTTCCTTTCTGTGGGATGCTGTGCGCCTTGTTTTTCTGGCAGCGGTACGGTAGCGCTTGGGCAAATAGTGAGACACAGAACTCGATTAAGGAAAACTTGCTGTCATGTCCAGACCCTGTGGTAGAAATGCTGAGGTAAGCTATTTGGACTTCGTGGCGATGTAGCTGAGAATTGCTGCTCCAGTTCACCTTTCCACTACCACTACTACTGACTTCCTGCTCCCGTTTTGTGTTGATCTAGTGTGGGAACACCCTCGTGAGTGGATTTCACGTTTCTATTTACTACTATGTGTCTCGTCCTTGTTATATTTCTGAACATCGCTTTGTGTCTAGGGAAGCCCTCAGGGGCATATAGTGGCGGGCCCTTTCCCTGCCACAAAATGTTTGGGCATCACGCATCCAAGGGTCCTGAGTGCCTTATCCGCAGGGGATGTAGCATCTGGCCGCAGTTCCTGCTGAGAAGGTTAGTTTTGTACAGTTAGCTAGGCTCTCAATACTTCCCCTTCTGTTTCGGGAGGTGGGCTGCCGATTGAGGTGGCTGACCTATTCCCACTAGACTTCTACTTTCTTGTATTTCGTTTCCTTCCCCTGTGCGGCGTAACTGAACGAAAGATTTCAGCCGCGCCCGGGGGTTAGAGATGCTCTTTATAGTTGCGCCTTTTTCCTGTCAGTAGCGCACTGACCACTCTGAGACCTCCCGGCAGAAAAGCCGAGACAAAAATCATTGACAATTTAAAACGCGCCCTACTCGGCGTACGAGCCTGTGGTTAAACACACGAATAGTTCGGCGCGATATAGGCAGTGTGCCACTGAAGCGCTAGTAAAAACTTCTACTACTACTTGTGTCTAGGGAAGCTAGACATATTGATGCATAAAGTAAACGTGTATCTCTCATCAAAATAGCACTGTTAGGACCTACCGTCCAACAATACGATCTGTGTGCATACATTTTTTTTTCATCATACCATTAACGTAGCACATAAGCTAATATATATTGTTGTGTGCAGGGCAAGGTAGCAGATCATATCCGGCGTCCCATGAATGCCTTTATGATCTTCAGCAAGCGGCACCGGTCGCTGGCTCATCAGAAGCATCCCAACCAAGACAATCGTAATGTGAGCAAAATATTAGGCGAGTGGTGGTATGTCATGAAGCCTGAGGAGAAGCAGAAGTATCACAACCTTGCCAGTCAGGTGAGTACCGAAACCTGTGTGGTGAGTCGCCAGGTTACGTGTAGGTACCTCTCAGGGGCATAAGATAAGGTTAGGTCGTCCCATCCTACACTTCGACCCATGGTATTAGTCCAATCTGATTTTTCTGTAAAACTATTATTTCCTGTTGATATAACTTTATATTTCTATTGTCTATTGCAGAGTAATCATGTACAATATTCATAATCCTATTATTTGAAAAACTGTTTGCTTGATACCGTTTAGAAACTTACTTTTATCTAATCAGCCCTCTATTTCCTGAACCACCATATTAGTCTCAGGTATCAAAATTAACTAAATATTATGAAGAAAACACAAATTAACTATCAGTTTATTTATTAATTACTAAACAATACTTCAAAAATACTTGGAACATATTGCAACCTGCAAACAAGGCAAAATAAACAAGAAACAATACGCTTATTTATTAATGTAACGTCCCTTATGTTTTATAATCTCAAAAATGTGGTCATAACCGGAATGAGTCTATTTCTTAATAGTAGTACCATCGATGGATCTTGCAGCGACTTGTATGGCCTCCCACAATTCTCTTTTTGAAGAAACCTACTATCCTCTGTATAAATTTTGCACTTGATGATAGACCACAGATTTTCTATTGGGTTCAAATCTGAAGAATTGGGTGGCCACACCATCAAATTCTGGTTTTTGAAGCGCAAAGAAGCCAGGTATTCTTTTGTAGCTCTGGCTGAATGCGAGGGTGCATTGTCTTGCATGAAAACCAGCTTTTTGCGAAGATCCAAAGTCTGGTCGTCAAGCCAAGGAACACGACATTCATAAAGTAGGGCGCAATGATAAGCAGAATTGATTTTAACTCCTTCACGGACCATTGTTGGACCTACAAGTTTATTCATAATCGCAGCCCACAACATAATACCACCACCGCCTTGATGGCTTCGAAAACTATGGTGGAGCTTGCCCTCAAATCCGACCCATCCTTTAGACCATCCATCTGGGCCATTGCAAGTCGCTCTGGTCTCATCTGTGAATAAAACACACTTCATATCCTGTTTCATATAAGACCTAGCCCACTCAACTCTCAGAAGCATGTGCCTTTGTGTCAATGGAGGTTTTTTTTTTCGGGAGATTGCACATTTGCAATAGTCCCCAAGATTCGGTTTTGCCTAGTTTTTGGCACTTCATTAAGACCTTAGATTTCAAAAATTGTTTTGCTTGCGCTTCCCGGCTTCTTGATGACTTGACGGTTATTTTTTCTGATATCCCGCGTGTTCACAGCTTTTATTTTACCTTTACCAGACAGTGTCTTCCGATTGGAAGGATCCCTCAAAAAACGTTGAATTGTTCTAACATGGTGGCCTAAAATCCTGGCAATAGACGCACATGAGGTCTTCTTGGCCGTTTCTTTGATAATGGTTTGCTTCTCTTCGTCTCTTAGATCCTTAGCACTTCCAAATTTGAATTTTATTTAAATGGACTATTGGCATGGCTCACAGTAGGGATATCTGTTAAACAAAAGAGTGTTCTGCAACCAACCTCTTCAGAATGTAAACAAATATTGCCAGTTGAACTAAGCACACAGTGTTGCCATATGAAACATAATTCTCGTCAGAAGATTTTCAATGAAAAATCTATAAAAAAAAAAAAAAATTGTTGGACTAACTAATACCGTGGGTCGCAGTGTATATCATTAAGAGCAACGCCCCTCAGTCTTAGCTAGTCTTTTGGGATGTATTTTCTTTGTGCCCACTTTGCTTTCTTTCGCTTTCCTATTCCTGCTGGTGCTATTTGCTCTATTTTTCCTCTTCTTTCTCGACTTGCTGTTTCCATGCGCATGGATCCTGTGTGGGTCACCATTATCCATTGTTGTTCTGAACTGCGCAGCTCAAAGAGCTGCACTACAAGGCACACCCAGATTGGAAGTGGTGCAGCAAAGACCGTCGCAAGTCTTCCACCAGTTCCCAAAAGGGAGACCCTGGGGCGCCCCTCACCCCGGGCGGCCCCAACAGTGACGGCTCCTCCAGTTTACCCCCTACTCCTGGAGGCCCATTTTCGAATGCCCCCGTCCTCCCCTCCTCTGATGCTGGCACCATTGTTACTTCATCGAGTACTGATGGGGGGCCTGGTTGTAGCTCTTCAGCTGCTGCCCAGCGGTACAATGCGCAGGTCAGTCGGCGGCTGCGGCAGTCGAGCCTACTGCAACTGCTGTCAAACTTCGTGCAGTTTTCTTAGGGTAGCTACTGCTAATTTCAACTTTTTTTACCTGTTGCATACTGGCCCCCTTTTTTGTTAGCAGTGAGGGCTTCTTGCGCAGAACTGGCTTGAGACCTCCCGAGATATGTTTTTTTTTAGGAAAAGTAATTATATTTGCGCTGTTTTATAGGATTAGGTAGCTTGTCTACTGTCTTGAGTATTTTAGGCTGGATTTGGATATTTTGCATCAGAATCCTAGCATTTTTATTAGGAATGTTAGTCCTGGTGGGGCTTATATGCTCAGAGCTTGTTAGGCCTAGATCTCGAAGCGTTTTGTGTGTTTGTGCATCAAAGCTCATCTGTTTACTCACAAATTTTTGTACGTAAGGTCTGTACAATAACTGGTGCAGCCTGAGCTGGAGCTACCGAGGTAGAAGCTATTTTCGTAAGGCTGGGATTATGACGCAACAGGACTACTTTTGTCCTCTGTTAATATAAATTTGCAGTCACATAATAAGTTTCGAGTTTGCATGTTTTGCTGTTGTAATGTAGCTACATTATTACATCACAATCCTTGTCAAATTATATGCTCTTTCTCGACTTGACATTCCCATGCGAGAACCTTCCGGGGGCATAGGATGGGCCATAGAGTTAGGTTAGTTAGTTTCGCCCAACCTATGTTATGGGGAGTGGCGCCCCAGGGGGTTTGCGTAGGTTACCTTACTCATTAGTTAGGCCTTCGGGACGTCTGTCTTTCGTGCCCACTTTGCTTCCTTCCACTTTTCATACTCCTTCTGATCTGACTGTTGTCTGTTCGTCCTCTTCTTTCCCGATTTGCTGTTCCCATGCGCGTTGGTCCTGTGTGGGAACACCTTCGTGCATGAGTTCCCCGTTTTTCTATCGACATACTATATGTCCCTTCTCTTTTCTTTCGTAGAAAAGCTTACTACTTCATTAGGGAGCCTTAAATCTTGTTATAATACTTAATTCCCATGCGAGATGTTCCTCCGTGCTTATACGGGTTTGTTTTCTGAAGATACACCTCTCTTCCTTTCCTTCTCATGACGCACCACGCAGTATCTAGAGAAGTATTAACCGATGTGGTGGTAATTAGGATTCATCATTCTACGTTACAGTTTGGCAGCTGCAGAAGAGGCTCTGAGATCTCCGATGACGATTCTTCCATGGTTATCTGTGAGGAAGGCGGTGCCTTGCATGCTAAGCCTGCTACTGGTGAGGGGCTCAGCTTATTGTAGACTCGATGTATGTTAGGTAGCTACTATAGTGACGTCTCATTCTTTTACGGCTCAGTGACGCACCTCTTATCATTCAGTCTGAATTGAGCTGTGCAGTTCTGCCGTATCGCTTTATTCTACTAGTGGTTAAGCTGAACGTCTGCCTAGACTACTTACTGTACCGTACATGTTCATCTACCTATTGGTTCTTTGCTGAGTAGGTAGACGGTCGCTAGAGTAGTAGTAGTACTACTACTAGAGTAGTTTGTATTTGATATTGTGTGCATGTTCTACACTCGCTAAATTCCCTCCCTGGTGTTCAATGGTAGCTCAAGAAATCTTGTGTATAGTTTGCACATGGAAGTGCAGTAATTCCCCCCCTCCGGGTTACAATAGTCCATTCACGGCTGTCCGCAAGACGCTTTTGAAAGTCACAACTGAAGAACTTGTTTCAAGAAAATGTCATCTGTTGCCATAACGACATTAAACTATGAACTTTACCGGAGCCTCAGTAGGTTTTAGGATCTTGGGAGACTTTCAACCGTGCGCGATGAGTTCGGGAAACATTGCATTACAATATCTCTTCAAAGGGCATAAGAGTAGGTTTGTAAATTTCACCAGTCCCAGGCTGTAAAGAGCAGCATCTCCAGAATGACCTCCTAAGTTATCGTAGCTGCAGTTGGCACTTCGGGATATCTGTCGACTCTGCCGCTGTGCTCGCTTCCTTTTTTTACTTCTGACAATTTATAAATATGTTCTACCTTTTGCGACTTACGGCTCCCTTGCACAATCTTCTGTGCTTCGATTTCCCATTTTTTACGATGTTGTCACTTCATTATCCTCTCTGGAAACACTGTGTTGTACTTAGGGAGGCAAACTACCGTATACCGGTTAACTTGCTACCTACGTTGGATGTATATGCATAGTTACCGTATTACGCTTGATCATTTGTGAGATGGACGTGGCTTGTCAACGAAGTATTGCAATACTGTTGTTGCTTTCAGTGGACAGCGACGTCGACCTAGCTTGTGGAGAACGGGTAGACAGTGATTCGGAGACACAGAGTGATACTGAAGTCAGTGAGCGGCTGCGGTGCCCTCCTACCTCTACAGTGTCTGGCGACACACTGTCTCAGTATTTCACGTCCACGTCAGCTGGTGCTGCGCATAGTTTCAAACATCAGTTAATGAATATACAAGAATGTGCCACTACCACCACCGCTGGATCTCCTCACCTCCAGTATGTCAACAACCTAACGACTTTACCTTCCTCTGTACCATCTGGTCCACAAAATAATACTTCCGTTTCGAGCTCTGTACCTCAGAGCTATTATAATGCTACCACCACCACTGCTGCTGCATCAGGTGCAGCGGAGAGTAACCCCATGCAGCGGTCTGTTGTTTCTTCTTCTGCTGTGTCCGCCGCTGCATCAGCTCCTCTTCCTCCTGCTGATGTTACCTACAAACCCACTCCTGTTAATGGACGGTAAGCGGAGAATATTTATTTATTCCTTTTTAAAGCTTATTTAGAGTACTTTATTACAGCGTGTGCACCAGTGGAACTAGGTACTTGTGCTTTTGTAAGTACTGCAGTGTATTATTGCTCACCCTGGACACTGAAGGACAATGCTTTCTTTTTCCAACTCGAATTATTTTATGTCTTGATCTGTAGCTGAGTTCTTATGTCCATGCTCAACGATTCTGCCTGGAAACACATCTGTGTATGAGATCGTTATCCTAATATAATAAAACGCTTGATGTATCTATTTATTTCGTGTCCGCTCTTAAGGAAATAGGCGAAAAATGGGCCAGGTTGCAGATTTTACAAGTAAGTTACGTATTCATGGAGATCGATGACCAGGTTGCTGAATATGGAAAAAGTTTGATCCTTTTCCCTTTATCTGAATGCACTTCTTGTTTGGAACACTTGTTGAAATTGGAACAATATATATGCAGATTCTGGAGTCCGATTCTATAACTTTTTTCTCTCAGGTCACGACGTATAAATTGAGCAGATGATCAACGGAGCGTCCTCAGGGGTATATTCTGGCGGGCCCTTTCCCTGCCACAATATATTCGGGCCTCACAAACCCAAGGATCCCAAGTGCCTTTTCCGCAGGGGATGTTGCAGCTAACCACAGTTCCTGCTGACAACTTTAGTTTTCTAAAGGTAGGTAGGTTCTCTATTTTTCCCTTTCTGTTCCTCGAGGTGGGCTGACGATCGAGATAGCCGACCTAGTTCATGTCTCATGGTACTTCTCTACTCTCTCTCGTGCGGAAGGCCGCAAATGGGGCTCTCCGCTCGAGTGTCTTTTTCTATTCTTAGCACCGATTTCTCGCCAGTAGTAGCGCACTGAGCCAACAGACTTTTTTCGGCAGGAATGCCGGGATAAAATATTCCTACTGATGAAAAGCGTTATATTATTTTCAGCTGGGCTTCACTCTTGAATCGCCTCGCTGCGTCTAGGGTGGTAAAACACTGAATCTAATGATGAAATTAACGGAGCACTCACGACGCGTCGAGCTGTAGACGATTATTTCACGGGCAGTAGACATTTCTTTCTTCTAGCTTACTGTCTTTTTCTGAGAGAGCTGATTTTGCTTCAGAGGCTATAGTTTCAGCACTTCAGTGGAGCAGTTATTTGAGTATGGAAGACAGTATCGTGAATCGGTGCACTCACATTGCATACTGTATAAGCCGACTGGAGCTGCATTCGAGTTTATTACACAATTTCTTATCTAATTTTTCAGCTTTTCTAACATTTTCAAGTTCGCTGCGTGACAGGGATAATAAAAATTGGTTTACGTTCATTATTAAAATCTTAGAATGCAACGTTTCGATGCACAAGCATCATCATCAAGCTGAAAAAAAAAAAAAAAAAACAGTACACACCAAGGTAAGTAACAAGTCAGGATTTTAATGTAGGCCTATATCTACGACAAGAGAAAGATACATGTCTTAGTTGAACAGTCGGACGACCTCTTCCATACCTCAGTGGCAGGGGTGCCACTGTCCTGCAGAATCCTGCTAATTTATAGAAAATCCTGCATGATTCCGTAGTTGCAGGAATCAAAGCGTCCTGTTTCTTTAAATATTCCTTCCTCAAGGAAGCACAGATGCCTATTGTTCAATGTACTTTAAATGGGCATCGTGCTTACGAGAATTTGCATTCTCTGGGGTCCCTGAGCCTAAGTTTAAATGCGTTCTTGAAGGTTGAAAGGTTTGAAAAACTGATGGTTCTTTATTTAAATGAATTTTTGTATTTAAAAATAATTTAGATATGTATTGCTATTATATTGTATGACAAGTTTCAGTGTGTACATTTCCTCTTCAAGTTTTCTCTGTAATTATTTTATTTTTTTTTTTTTTATGTTTTGATTTTGTCTAGCAGTAGCTATGCCAAAATTGTTCACAAAATATAGTGTGTCATGGGAAAGTCAATATTCATTTTTGAAACCGGGTCCTACTGAACACGAGGCACGTTGCATTGATTGTCAACGTACTTTCTTCATCAAGCATGGCGGAAAAAATGACGTTAAAAGGCGTATGAAATCGAAAGGTCATTAGAAACACTCAACTGCTACTTCTGATATCGTTGAATCTGCTGAAATACGGACTGATAATAATAACAACAACAATGAATATTACTGATAAACTTTCACCGCAAGATGAAGTCCTTAGAGCAGAGGCAATTCAAGCATTGAACGTGGTCAACAGTAACTACTCTTTTGTAAGTACAACCGATGATGGAGACAGATTTCAATCAATGTTCCCAGGTTCCAACATAGCAAAACGGTATCAGATGAGCAAAACTAAAGTCAGCTATGTCATAAAGCCTGGTATCTCTCCTGTCGTAGAAAGTAATTACTTAAAAGATTTAAAAAAAAAACTTTTATTTTTAAGTTTGATGAAACTACAACAATTCAATGTAGCAAACCGTATGATGGATATGTTCAGTTTTGGTCTGCTGAAAGGAACTTCGTCACATCTGTTTACTGTGGCTCGATATTTGTTGGTCACTGTCGAGCTAAAGATCTTCTCCATCATTTCAATACATTTGGTGAACAAATGAAGTGGGAACCAGATCTTCTATAGAGTGTAATGGATGGGCCTAATGTAAATCTCATATTTGAGAAAGATTTAACTCAGCAGATATCTGACAGCCATGGAGTATCTTATATAAATTTACGTTCTTGTGGTCTGCACTAGACGCACAATGCATTTAGAAACGGTTTGTTTTAATTTGAGTTTGATCTTGAAACATTCATGAATGACACAAATTACTTTTTTAAATTGTCTCCAGCTAGAAGGGAAGATTATAAACTCATGAACTCGTGAACAACCAATTTCCTACTTTGTTAATAGATTCTAAAGTCAAAACTTTTCTCGATAAGAAGTTTACTCAACCACCAGCTGTAACCAGCCCTCAGCAATTAACACTCTATTATGAAAACCAAATGCACAGCGATTACAAAGTTGATGAACGAACATTAACAGACATAGTTGCTGCATATGTAAAACCTGTGCTTCCGTATGAGAGGCTCCAGCTGCATATCTATTACAGTAATAAAAAAGTCAGTAACTTTATTGTGCGTAACAATATTTCTCGGCAACCGAAGTCTCACCTTGGTAGCTCCGATGTGGTTTATCAGTTTCAATGTACTAAGAGAGAATGTACGTCTCTCCAGAACTGCTATATAGGACTAACAAGGAGGACCTTAAAGTGCCGACTAGATAACTATAAATACCAGGGTTCTATTTTTCCCCATTTCAGAACCGCCCATAATTGTAGCCCTTGTGCCGATGAATTGTATCCCAACACTAAAGTACTGTATCGTGTTGCTCACAGAGAACACATACAAATTATTGAAGCGCTGTGATCAATAAATTCAAACCTAAGCTCAGTAACAGCGTTTTAGATTTTGCAGCACTCAAAGTATTCTCTCGAAACTTCCTGAACCCGCCAGTTGGCAACAGCGCCTTCCGTAGAGAAGGACCATTTCCGCTGAGTCGTTCGGGTGTGGGGACGTGGGTGCAGTGACGTAGTGTATAGCATTCGTGTCTGCTCCTTGCTTTTCTCTTTTATGTTCGACATTACTAGCATTAGTGTAAATATATCTTTCTCTTGTCCTTGAATTTTAGACGTGAACACATAGTAGCTACATAAAACTGAGTATAATGAGTTAGTCTTAGGCATTCATTAAAATCCTGACTTTTTACTTATCTTGGTGTGTACTGTTTGTTTTTTTTTTTTGCAGCCTGATGATGAGGCTTCTGCATCGAAACGTTGCATTCTAAGAATTTAATAATGGACGTAAACCAATTTTTATTATCCTTCTCACGCAGTGAACTTGAAAACAAGTTTCTTACAGTGTTTTACTGAATATTTTACTTTCAAATTAATAAAGGAGATAGGGAACGTAAACGAAGAACGAGACTACTACAGTCTCAAGAACGAAGACATGCTGCCAATGGAGAGAGATGAAGCGCCTATGCGACTCAGTGACAAGAAAGACTTGAAGCAGAAAGATTACAGAAAAGAATAAGAGTTGCTAATAAGCGTGAGCGGGAAAATGTGGAAACTGTAAGTCAGAAGAGTGCAAACATATTGATTATTGTGTGAATTTTTTCACGCACGGGTCCACTAGTCTCCATATATTGCACTGACTTCTGGCTTCCTCCCAAGGTTGCAATTAAGGTGTGAAGTGGAGATTTTACCAGTCCTGGTAAAACCCCCCATTCCACACCCTGGTTTCCATATTATATGGGTTTAGCTCCACACACAATGAGTCGGTAATTCTGAAATTTGAGGGTGAGTCTAAAGTAGAAAATCGACTAGTTCCAGGAGTCTGGAGTCGGAATTTAGAGCCCAACTTCAATTCCGGAAAACCACCTTACAAAATATCTGAAATTTTTTATAAGTTGCTCAAATTTTTGTATCTTTTTGAGTTGTAAAAATAATGAATGATATGGCATAGCTATGTGAACAAATATTTTCTTTGACCGATTTCATGTTCAAATGTAAGATTACCTTTCTTTGACCTATTTCATGTTCAAATGTAAGATTACCTCGTTGTCTGTAAGGAATGAGCTGGCCAGTACCGTACATAAAAAGCAGAGAGTAGCTATAATAGACGTCACTGGTTGTGCAGGGCGTCCACAGAAGATGTGGTGACACTGTATGGAGTGAGCGGGTCAGTGCAGCTGGGTGCTGAACAGCTGCGCACCCAACAGTCCCCTGCCACTGGCCTCACTGGCACTGTGCCACCCGCCGCATCCCCCCAGGGGACTGTTGGTCCTCCTCCTCCTCTTCCTCCTCCCGCTCCTGCCCTTATCGGAGGTGTGATGCAGCAGCGCCCATCCACGCCTTCACATTCTCTTCAGTCTACCACCAGTGCCTTCAGGTGAGGCATGCGCCAAACTATTTTACTTTTAAGGGTTCATCTCAAGAATGAAACTTTCTGTGTCCTCTTTGCCTGTACAGCGAACTAATTGTGTAGCTGCGCGACCTTAGCCTGTACTAAAATATAACATTTATCGTCTACTGGACATCAATCAATGGAACTCGTGAGTCAGTTTCGTTTCAGTGACTGTAGTTAATCTGATCTTTCATTATAGTTATAAAGCTAGCCATCATTGTACCGTTGTATTCTACTAACATTGCTTGTTAGTGTGTAGGTTGTTTGTGTGTGTAGATTTGCAGTGTAATACGTAACGCTGTGATAGGGGCGAACTTAAAATTGAAGAAAATTCGGGCTTAGTTCACATGAGTGAAGGGAGTTCTTAGCATATGTAATGTGAAAGTAAACATCAGATTCGGGGCTTGAGCTTAATTAACCTCTCCTTAACTTCCTCCCCTAACTGTGGGTAAGACTGGTGTAGAGTGATAGGTAGTGCAAGAGAAGGAGGATGCGGAGAGATCGGCATACAGGGGTCAACCCAGCGATTTGGTCAAAATTGTCGAATTTTTCTTTTTTGCTCAAATAGAGTCCTTAAGTTGTGGGAAAGTTTGTCCTAAAATTTTATGGGGCTAGGAGCACTAGAACCTCCTCCCCTCAAAAGGGGGCATGGGGGTCAAAATTATCGATTATAGACCAATTGTTCTGAAATTTGTACAGTGTATGTATTTTTGAAAAACAAACACTTCACTCCTACACCTTTTATTATTATTATTATTTTTTTTTTTTGTTCTGGTTCACCTTAGTTGACAGTGTAATGCGTTGCTATTAAGTACCTACAGCAACGCATTGATGTCTCTCTGAAAAAAAAGTGGGAGCAGCAATTATGAAATGTTAATATTTTAATAATATGCTGATTGTTTCAGGACAATGCCTGCGTCTCCAAAGTCTCGAGTAGATGAGGGAGGTTTGAGTGGTGCTATGAAGCTCATGGGCCCCTCCAACATGGTGCACCATAAGGTCCTCACCACCAATACAATTCTGGCCTCCAATGCCTCGCTGCCTGTTGGTGTTGCGTCTGGAACTAACGGTGGTGTAGTGAACAGCAATGCTGTTAGTCATTTCAAGTCCTTACACACTACTACTGTGCCTGAGCAAGTTGCACCCACCGGCACGACCCACACTACTTCCTCCACCTCCGTAGTAGACCCCAGCAAAGGTGCCATAACTGTTGTGGCGTCATCTGCTGCTGTTTCGAGCAGCTGCCAAGCCCCCACTGCCTTCCTGATGTCCCCTGCCCAGCATGTGTCGGTGCTCAGTCCTGGCCCTCACCCTGGCTCCAGCAATGTTGTCGTTAAGGCAACTGCTTCCGCTTCCTCGGCCGCCACGGCTTCTGTTAAACCTGTCGGTGCAACGCAAGTGCAATACCTCGTGCCGTCCCTGACACTTGACGGTAAATTTGTGCTACAGACCGCTGCCATGGGCGGGGGCGCTGGAGGACAGCAGGTTCGAGTGCTTACCTCCTCCGGTGTGGACCTGCCAGCTACTGCTGGAGTCATCAAACTCAATAGCAAGCAACATCCGCCCAGTCTTGTGGTGTTCTCAGGCTCTCCTGTCACGCAACATGTACGCAATGTAGTCACTCAAAGCGCTTCCCAGCAGCAGATAGTGCAGCATGTTGTCCAGCCCAACACCCCTACTGTGACTGTTGCCACCGCTGCCCGACTCAAACCTATTGGTGAGAACCACCGCATGTTGTTACAATTGACTCTATATTGTTTGTAGCAGAGCTTAGCGAGCTTCGTATCTCGTCGTGACGGCACACCTCCCTCGTCATGTGTGTTAGTGTCGTGTCTCATGAATATATCATTACCATTTAGTGCTGTAAGCTTGCAGATTCGACGCCCTAAGCCCAACGGATCGGATATGGGAGCCTGGTAAAGTATGTCAATTGTGATATGGTGTCTATCTACTGTCCTGGAATTCTTCTACAATGTTCTCAAACTGCAACAGGTGATGAGTTTCGCTATTGGTGGTATTATCATCATTTTCCCTCAGGGGGCATAGGTTGGACCATATGGTTAGGTTAGGGAGGCTCGCCCATCCTATGTTATGGGGCGCAGCGACCTCAGGGGGCTCGCCGTGTAAGTTACTTTAGACATTCTATAACCTCCGGGACGTCTTATCTTTCGTGCTCACTTTGCTTCTTTCCATTTTCATACTCCTACTTGCTCATGCTTTATTCTGATCTTCCTCTTCTTTCCTAACTTGCTGTTCCATGCGCATATATCCTTCGTTCCCCATATTTCTATCGTCATACTAGATGTCCCTTGCTTCTTCTTCTTCTGTTAGATCGCCGTTGTTGTGGAGACGGAGGCTTAAACTACTCAATATAATAGTTAATACTTTTTTATTTATTTTTCTTTTTTGCTCGGTCGCTCACTCAAGCGGCTTGGAATGCACCATAGCCGTAGGGTTCGGTTAGTTAGGCTCACCCCTCAGAGGGCCCTTATAAATACTTTAGCCTTAGTGAGACTCCTTTGAAGGCATAGGATGGGCCATAGGCTTAGGTTAATTAGGTTCGTCCATCCTATGTTATGGGAAACAGCACCCAGGAAAGCCTCATAGGTTCTCTTAGCCCCAGCTAAACCTTCGAGACGTCTGTCTTCCGTGCCCACTTCGCATACATTTTTGTAGTGTTGCTGGTGTTGCTTTGCCCTGTTGTTTATTTTCGACTTGCTATTCTCTTGTGCGTTGATCTTTAGTGCATGTGCTTCATGTTTAGATCCGTATAGCTGCTCTATGTTCCTTCTTTCTTCCTCAGTTTGGATCACCGCGTCCGCTGTGGATAGGAAGGCTTAAACTAGGAACGTAGTGTAACAATGTGGTATTTAAGCGTCAATAAACTTATCGCTCCGATGCCCTCAGGGGCATATTGTGGCGGGTCCTTTCCCTCCCACTATATGTTTGAGCACACGCACCCAAGGGTCCCGAGTGCCTTCTCCGCAGGGGATGTAGCATCTGGCCGCAGTTCCTGCTGAGAAGGTTAATTTTGTAGAGTAAGGTAGGTTCTCTATATTTCCTTTCTGTCCCGCGAGGTGGGCTGCCGATCGAGGTGACCGACTTTTTCTGCGGGGCTCTTACCTCGCCCGTGCTGAACTCCACAGAAGGGACCGTGCTCGGGCGCTTTTTTGTCCTATCTTCTTCTCTTTTCGTCCTTCATCTCTTGCCACCTGGGCACAACGTTGTGGTGCCGGCTGTAAGCCGAGTAATTCATCTTAGATCGCTATTGTCTAAGTTTCAGAAATAGCGGGAAAATACTAATATAATAATAATAATAATAATAATCGCTCCGATGGTGTACGAACTTTTGGTTTGGAAGTATTATTTAACCGAGGAGTGACTCTTGGAACCGGGGGTTTGCAGATGCAACGAGTCTACCCAGCACGCCCTGTGCAGCGTCAGCGCAGCAGAAGGCTCTGCAGCCTCAGTATATCCACACCCAGTTTGTGCCGCAGCAGCACCAGCAGCAGACTCTGCACGTGCAGAACCTACAGTCTCAGGGTCCCAAAGGAGCTCGCCACCAGATTGTTCACACTGTCCAGCAGCCGCCGTCGTGTTCTAAAGCTGTGGTACAGCAGCACTCGGCTCCGCAAGTGCATCAGGCGCAGGTGTCGGACTCGAGGAAACAATACTTGGTGTCTGCTGCTGTCCCTCCCTCCACCGTCCAGTCTCAGCAGCAGGTGGCCTTGGCTGTTGCCCAGTCACAGTTGCTCAGCGGAGCTCGTACGGTCCTGTCCTCAGGTCAGTCTACTGCTAATGGTGTCCTTTATTAGCCGCACTTCGTATTGTTAAGATAACGTGGAGGATGTGAATGATCATCGTAGGAAGACCTTGCGTCGCCATGCGTGGCGTGGGATAGTCTGGGGCAGACGTGTACTGGGGGAACAAGAGTGTGTGTGAGAGGTTCCGCTTGGATCAAGCCTACTAAGACTCGCGGTTTGGTATCAATATTATTGAGATGTTATAGAAAAATCAGCTGCTGTTGCCGGCCTAAATACTGAGCTTTGCATCTAAGTCTCTGATTTGCGACTGACTCGAGATACAAGACAAGAGTTTCAATTGAAGTTCGGTTGTTTTAATTTTTTCGCTGTTTTGGCTTAGGTAAGTTTTAGATGCAGCTGTATAGCTACTTCAGTGTACAGTGGGTCACCTTCGAGTGGCATGCAGTGAGAACAAAATCTCCGGCTGCATAGAAGTGAGGACGCATTTGAGTCGAGGAGAGAGCGACAATGAGCAGTAGAGCGGGGTTGGTTGTTGCTGGCCGTTCCCAAATGCTGGCTGTGCCTCATTTCAGAGACCGCCATGTCCGATTTCAATCTTTGCTGTGAAGTTCTGTGTGTTTTCCATTTGCTTCCCATGCTTCTGCCTCCGGTTGCCCACCTTTTGTTCAACTGACTTGTGCTTTAGCAGACTTTCATGTGGAAGATTACTGCAGCAGCCTTAGGCGCGATTCTTGTATTTGCCTTTGCCTCTCTTTGAGATGCTTTGCGCCTTTGTTTTGCCAGTTCGTGTTGCCTTGGTGTAGCAATTATTTCTCCTTCCTAGAGCGTAGGATGGGTCATACGTAGGCCATAGGGTTGGGTTAGTTACGTTGCCCTATTCTATGTTGAATGGGAGCAATAAGAATAGCTAGTAGCTAGGCCATCAGGACGTCTGTCTTTCGTACCCACTTTGCTTCCTTCCGTTTTCGTACATCTACATTCTGATGATGCTTATGCTTATGCTTCACTTCATTGAATATGCGCGTTGATCCTCTTGGGGAACGTCTTCGTGCATGAGTTTTTGTTGACTGCCCTCTGTTAGTTCACCGTTGCTGTTGAAACTTGAAACGGAGGCCCCCAACTATTGGAAATAATAATGATGACTTATGTCAATGGGTTCAATTTGGTGTTGTGCGCTAGATATTCATGATTTTATTCGAGTTCGTTGGGACCCACACACCTCGCCAGCGAGTGCACCGGCATCCAGACAGGTACAACTTCCCCACGTCGCTGCCTTCATGTACCTAAATAACAAGTGTGCAAATTGCCACACGTTGCCCAATACAGCCACGCTGCCACTTGCACCCGAGCGGGTAGTGTTCAAGGTAGGAGGTTTTTGGGTGCAAGGAGTCAAAGTCAGACTCCTGTTTCTCCCAGGCGTCGGTGTTGGTAGGAAATTACCAGCGGGCAGTGTGAGTGCATAAAAGCTAGAGAGCTTTGAGTGGAAAGTATCGGAGGCAGGCACATACATGTCCCGGACGTACCTATTACCTGCACCGCAATCCTGGTTGTTTTGAGAGTTGTTGTGTGTGCCTTGTTAATTAAGGTTTGAATGGTTCGAGGTGTTAACACGTGTGTGACTTCTGATGTTCCAGTGCAGATGTCACATATCATTATTGTCTCAGGTTCTTCTGTTACCGTGGTGCCGACTGCCGCTGACAGTAATGGCACCGCTACCACAGCAGATGTTGGTGGTGCTGCTGCTGCTTCCACTCCGTTAGAAGATGATGAAGAGAAACCAAAGTTTATTTTAGCCCCCACGCCTGCACAACTCGGCAAGGCGCCTCGGCAAAAAAGACATTCCTCCACTGGTGAGTACTTGAAATGTTGCCCTTTGTGTACTTCGTCCTGTGTTGTGCCTCACTCCGGTGTCTGCTCTAATTTGTGCTTACTTCACGAATTGGTGGATGTTCTCCGTGTTTATGTCATAAGCTGTCACACAAGTGTTGCTCATAACCTTAGTGTTTATGGACGTGTTCCTTCACAAACTTTGGTGTTAACCTGAGTGTTCCTCGACGTGTTTGTCTTATTGGTGTCCTGCAACTGTGCTTGTCAGAGGAGACATACTTCACCTGTGTCCTATATCTAATCACACTGTGGAGTCTTGTGTATTGCTACAGGTCCACCATTGGTTTCTGCTCAACACTTGTGCAGCTTTCTTGTAACTAGTGTTTTGTTATTTCCCTGGTACTGACTTATGGCAGAGAGATGTGTTAAGGGTTGGTTCCTGTTCGATAAGCGTCTTACGAGTGAGGACTACTGGCGAGTATTGTATCATTTGTTCGGCACACCAGTGGTTCTCTGCCACCGTACGCTGCTTCCCTCGCACAAATTCTGTTATGCATGACAAGAGCTGAATATTTGTGAAGGTCTCGGTAGAGCATCTTCAGTTTCTTTCAGCGGTGCTAGCAGCTCTTGTCAGAAGATTGCGAGTCCTTGCTTCTCGCTGTTGACACTGTCATCACTCCGTAGTTACTGTGCACAACCCTCATTTGATAACTTCATTGACACATTATGGTGTTCAGCCTGACGTCCATTAACTTCTTGATAAATACTCGGTGCAGTTAATGTTCATGTTCACTTAGAGAAGCAGTGAGTTCTTGCTCTCTCTCCAATGCTACAAGTTAGGCCGTGGCCCCACTAAAAGCAACAAGCGATGCAATGCGATTTTTACGGGAGTGGTGTTGCAGCGACGCACGGGTGTCGCGAGACATCGCAGTTGCGGCGGTGGAGACAGCAGACTGCTGTACCCTTCGTTACATTTTGTCATGCAACAAATTTGTCGCGTTGCACGTCGCTTGTCTCGCCAATGGGGCGGCGGCCTAAATGTGCTCTCGCAGCTGTTACATGCCGCGACCTGCGTCTATTCGTTGACTGGTGCTGTGTTTTCTTCTGTTGTCCCGGAGGTTTGACGTCTGTAGTGCCCTGTAGCACAGCTGTACTGGCGGGATGACTATCGCACTCTTGTATTAAGACGGGTTCTCACGATAGGCTAAAGCTAACGAAGCTACTACGAGCACGTGGGATAGTCTGTTCAAACTTTTGTCGTCCTATTCACGCGACGGCAGGTCTGGTGGTCACACGTGACTTCGAGCTCCCTTGAAAAAATCGTTGTTGTCGAGGTTACATGTTCACCACGAATACAGGAACTAGAGGAGCACCCCAAAGAGCGCGTACCTCCGCCAAGCAAAGCATTGTTGAAGAAAAATTCAAATTTATATTGAAACCAGGATTTCCTTAATATCGTCAATAAAATGTGGTCATTTGTGCCTCTTGACATTAATAACAGACTAATGCCTGTAGTTTTTTCGAAGATCCATCCGTGCACTTTTTTGTGGGTACGGTGGTGCACCTAAGAGAAAACTACTACAAGTACTATCCGTCCCTAACTTTTTGAGTTTTGTTCTGACCAACAGACAGTACAACACACAAACAACCGATCGTAACTAAAGGGCAGTCATTTGTACCTTTCAGCAATTCTAACAAAACGTGCAAATTTCATGAAGATGCGTCCGTAACGATTTGCCATATTTTACTGCCAACATAAAACAAACAGAAACCGATTGACTGATCATCACAAAAATGGGTTTATTGCTCTTAGTAACATTCCCAACAAATTTCATAACTTTGAATTGTTACCAAAAAAAGGGCGGACAAACGAATAAATTGGCTGAATGCATCTTCGCCAAAAGTTCTTCCTGACAAGCCTAACATTCTCTGAACGTTTCATAAAGATCGGGCCATAACTTACGGAGTTATAGTGGTGGCAGACAAACAAACAAAACCTTGTTGGCGGAGGTAATGATGTTCATTCTCTTAACATTTAATGCGAACGAGAAGTCTACCATAAAATATCTCAGAAGTAGCAGTGACTACTTCGACTACGATTGTAGCTATATTTTATTTAACTACGACTTTGGTACTTTAGACTGACGGTTAATTACTAACTTCCGCACATTACACCAACGAAGCACGATCAGAAATGGAGCATGGACCATCTTCAAAATTCTCTGCTTATAGCTACATAATGTTTCCCGGTTTCTGACTTCCAATTTTTCTTCAGACTTGCAATCTCATTCATTTGAATATCGTGAGAACCCAATTTTACCCCACACTCTTTGACATTAGTGTTCTTGATTCATTCAGTGACGCTTTCTCGCTCATGTTTGATCATCAATTTTGTTTACACCAAATTGTGCATTGTGAGCGTAGTAGCTAAGACCTTTGGGAAGCTGTTGCTGCTGTACAGTGTCACTGTTATCTTCATAGGTCCCAGTGTTATACTATCCAGGATGTTCTTTGTTACAGTTAAGGAATGAGAGGCGTGAGATAGACTCCCTCGTAATACCTAATACTGAGTTGAATTGCATGGGTCGCTTGTCACTGTGAGTAGGTAACGCTTCTCTTGCCTCACTTGCGTGCTGTTGTATACCAGATGATGACTTGATCAGCTCTCCTGTCACCACCACTCCTCACCTTCACCATCACGACTACAGAGAGCAGCAGCAGCAGCAACAACAACAGCAGCAGCAGCAGCAACAACAACAACACGAATTTGCTGAGTCACCGCCTGAGCCACAAGCCCTACACTGTACTCAGTCTCTTGTTAACGTAGATGTTGATCTCCCCTATTGCTCTGTCGCATCCCTTCCATACACTGCTCATTGTCGTAGTCTTGTAGTTCTCCCTAGTCACGAGTACGCCTCTAGTGTTATGCCAAGTGGCACTTCTGATCATCCTAGTCACCAGAATGCATCTTGCACTCTCATCCCTACTGAGTATTTTGCTGGCCACTGTGCCCAAATTCCTGGCGGCTCTGTGCCTAGTGCTGAGCTTGCCGACCCTGGTCCCCAAAGTCCCCTTACCTCTGTATCCACTGCGTCTGTCGCTACACTTAGTGATCATATTGCCTCAAGTTTGGAGTTTTCCGGGCAGCATGTGCCTAGTTACCAAAGCGGGTCTTCTGGGTCAATGAACTGTGTCAGTGAGGTCGCTGACCCTCCATCCAGGGATCTTATTGCTCTTTCCACCGTCTCGTCTGTTGGCGATCCTTCGTTTGGAAGCTCTGTTGCGTCTTCCCACCTTCATGAAGGGAAGTCTTGCACTGTTATTGCTGACCTCCCAAATGCCACTGCTACACCGCCTCAGTGTGGTGAAGCTCCTCATAATAACTGTAGTTCATCCCGGCCAGATTTAGGAACCCGTTCTCCTCACAAGGAGGTAGCCTCTGGTAGTGGTTCTCGGGAAAGCAAGTCGCCCCTAATTGATAGGAGGCCTTTACATGACAGCGTTTGTAAGAAAATTTTATCGTCGTCAGTAGTTGGTGAGAAGCAGCACAATTTTACTGATTGTTATCCTGATACTGGAGAACTAAGTTCTGATGCTGAGACTGAGGCCCACAGGCAAAAATCAGAAGGGGGTGAGGTTGAAGAATCTGAAATGGAAATAGATGTTTTAAATATAAGTCCAGAACAGCTTTGTCCATCTAGTTCTGTCGCTGAACCGTGTAGCTCAAGGCTGCTAAAGTCTAGTGCCGCTCGGGAGCCAAAGGGACGTCGGACTAAAAGTCGTCCTTTCAGTTACCGGCAGCGATCCAAGCGATCTGGTAGTAAGAGCTGACGTCTAAATGTGTTGAGGCAGCTACACAACGGTAGGATCGCTTGAGCTTCATGCGTCTCAGTGGGACACTGTTATTTGATTGGTTTCATTCATTGATCACGTCAAAATACCGCCAAACGAATAAATGGAATATTATGATTTTGAGTCATTTTTCTAATGTCACTTTGTTGAAATGGCTGATCAATTTCATCTGCATATCTCATCGTTTTTCTACCAGGCAACATGCTGCATTTTTTATACTTAGCTACGTGACGTGCCTTTACTTGTGGGCGAATTGGGAAGCTTGATTGCCTTGCGTTCAAGAAAACATTCCCAAAATCTGAAGCAATATTAAGTATCAATCTTGCGTCTGTCTCTTAATGTAACCACAATCGGGCACTTGCGTTTTATCTAGTGACGATCGGTCGTCGGCCTCTTATAGTACGGTAGTTGGTCTCGACTGCCGTGAATACTTTTACATACCTACTTCTGTTCTCTTTAGGGAGCATAGGATGTACTGTTGATCGAAATGCAAGGTTCTCCGATCTTATGTTGAGGGTATTCGCGCCCCTAGAAGACTCATAATGTACCTTAGTTTTTGGCCACTATGTTCTTACTCCTACTGATGATTCTTTTTCTGTTCTTTCTCGCCTTTCCCTACTTGTTCCTCCCCTGCTCATTGTTCCCGCGCGGGGAGAATCTTCGTGCATAGGTTCCACGTATCTATCGATGTCCGAGGTGTCCCTTCGTCTTCCTCTTTAGAAGAGCTTCGCCGTGGCTAAGGAAGCGTCAACCAACATATACTAATATGGTAAAGTTACAGTTACTAGTCTGTGTTGAAATTGATTGGAGTGTAGCGGCGTAACTTGAGCTGAGGGGCCTCCATAGTCAAATCCCATATCGTGCGCTACACTCTATTGTGTTGCTTGCAGCTGCAGCTGACTTTCTGCCCTCCACGAACCTCGTCAGGATATCTTTATTAAAATTAATTACTGCGCGATACGTAGATCTCTTCAGCTCATCTGCACTTGTGGTGTATGGACTCTGGCTGTTGCTGAAGCTTGTTGCAGGAAGCATTTAAGTAGAACAGGACGTTAGTAAGTTGTTATTTTGCCTCACATAAAACCAATTTGTGTTTTATTCAATTTACTTTTATTGACATATCCTTTTTATTACATACATGTTGGAATTGATAAATTGGATTACACGGTTATAATGTTATTACATGTTTTGGCAGCCAATTGTCGACTTTTCTCGCCAAGTTTCATTATCAAACTCTCAATAAATACGAATTTTCCTTTAGGTTTTATTCACGACTGTTAAAAATTAGCATTTTTCTCTGGTTTCGCAAGAAGTTTCATGTCTTCATTGTCAAGTTTCTTTTAGTTTTTTCCTTGTACGGAACGTGCCTGTCCGTCTATATTTGTTGTAGGCCCATGCGGAAAACCATCGTCCGTCGTGCTACCGGCGTAACGAGAAATTCACATGTTATTATTCTATTTGCTGTTCTAACCTATGGTAAGAGAAACTTGTGTTTATATGGTTTTCATAACGGGCCAGTAGTTACAATACAACGTCCTCTGAAGACTGTGCTTTGCTTTAAAGGTAAAGACTCGTGGCTTTCATTGTCAACGATACTAACTTTAGTACTTTACTTCCATTTATATAATTTCGTCCAAACCGTACATAATAATAATAGTTACTATTAGTAATATGCTCTATTAGGTACACATATGGAATGGTACACAGGAGCCAGCTTAATACATACTAAAGTTGCATTAGAAACTAAGATCAGTTAATACTATCATTATTAACTACACTGCATTGCGGCCCATTGTTTGGCCCCTGCTCGGAAAGAGTATGCGCTGCCATCGGCTATACATGTT
>LQNS02278125.1:41052398-41082151 GCA_001587735.2 Parhyale hawaiensis | reverse complement strand
ACTGTCTGCGCTATCACATAGCGAATTGTCTGCGCTATCATATAGCGAATTGTCTGCGCTATCATATAGCGAATTGTCTGCGCTATCATATAGCGAATTGTCTGCGATATCACATAACGAATTGTCTGTGCTGTCACATAACGAATTGTCTGTGCTGTCACATAACGAATTCTCTGCGATATCACATAACGAATTGTCTGTGCTGTCACATAACGAATTGTCTGCGCTATCACATAACTCCTCATGTGTTTTCTCTACTCTAGGGTGCTAGAAGACATGAATTTTGAAGAGAAGTTTACAAACCTGCCAAAGTACAACCCTGAGGCTGCGGGCGGCGTAGCCAACACCAACACTCCTGTCGCCATCACACCCCTCCCTGGCTCTCCTCAGTGCGTGGCAACCACTCTCAGGACTCGGACAAGACTGAATGGTGTGTATGCTGGCAGCTACTCCCTACTGAAATTACATGAACACGGGAGGTAGCTTTAGGCCTCTAACCAGGGTTGGTCGGGTAAAACCTCTTGATACTTATTATCGGTTTTACCAGGCTGGCGATTTTCAACCTGGTAAAACCCTTGTAAGTGGCAACACCTGGTAAAACTTTGAAATATGTGGGTAAAACTAGATAAATACATTATCATCATCAATTGTCATGCTCTGAAATTGTAGCTGACTCTTAGTTTATATGTATGACATAATTTAATTAGATATACACTTTTCAAGCAATTAACGGGTGTACTGACAGACTGCAGCTGATAGTCACACAACTGACACAAGCACTAAAATATAAAAATAGAATATATATATCGCCTATATGGTTATATCAGCATGCATGAAGTTGTGACTAGGAGTCTCTTCAGTGAAGTTCACACTCTCCGAATGTTCATGTAATTCTCACTGTCTGGTTGCTATCAGCTGTCGAACTTCACTGCTTCAATCTAGATCAAGTAGAACATACTTAGTCCTGCTAACCTGTTACCAAGCTATTGGCTTTCCTTTTGTTGCATAACTTCTATTTTTATTGGAATTCCTAATAGAAATCAGTAAAGTAATACCTACAATTATAAACATGATAAAACTGGGGGTGGTAATACATTTGGCGCTCAAGGCATTAGTCTTTGGAGTTTTCTTTTGTTTATTCCACTTATTAGCTACAAGTTTGGCATCGGGGGATCTACCAGGACTGGTGAAACCCTAGTAAAATGGTTTTACTAGGGTTTTACCAGTCCTGGTAAAACCCCACATTGCCAACGCTGATTAATTATAATCTTGGAAACAGGTCGGCTTAGATTTCCGTCAATTACCGTGAGATTAAATCAGGTAGGTAAATGTAACTGCGCGGCCTGGAATCTAGTGATCATGTTTACATTATCTGTAGTTTCACGAGGTTCACCGGGGGATTTTAGGGTTTTTACCGGGCCTGAAGTTTTAGCAAGGTTTTTGACAGTAGTTTTTGTCGGTTTTACCAGTCTTGGTAACACCCCCATGCCAACCCTGCCTCTAACCGTCTGGTGTGGAGCTTAGTGTTGTGTTCCTCTTTGATTGAATTTATTACATAAGATCTTTGCTACAATACTGGGCCGGAAGCGCACCTGTGGCACGTACTAACAGTGTGTGCGCGGCACGAGGTTGCGTAGTGTTCACAGGGCTATTGCCTATGCCTTCCTCTCACGATCTCATGATAAAAATATTATAATCCTACACGGCGCCTGTAGCGACCTTCTTCTCTCTCTGGGTCTCCTCACGGAACGTAGGACGGACCATAGGGTATAGAGTTAAGTTCGTTCGTTCGTCCTACGTTATGGGAGTCTCTCAAGCACAAGGAGACTTTGTAGGTTACTTATCTTAACCAATCCCTTGGAATATCATTCTTTCGTGCCCACTGTACTGCCTTCCGTTTCATGCTTCTTCTAACAACTTGTAGTATGTTCTTCCTTTCCGGACTTGCTGTTCCCTTTCGCCCTGCTTCTTGGTTGTCTTCCCTCTTTTTTTTTTTTTTTTATCGTGCTGCTGGTTTCTAACTATTGTATTTTGAAGCACTATGTAATCTCGAGGAGGGCTCAACTAACATAGAGACGTACCACTGCTCGGGTCATTGAGGTCGTGGATAAGGAGTCTCCTCCCCTCAGGGGGCATAGGATGGGCCATAGGGTTAGGTTAGTTAGGTTCACCCATCTTTTGTTATGAGGAGCAGCGCGCCTCAGGTGGATCGTATAGGTTACCTTAGCCATAAGCTAGGCCTTTGGGACGTTTGTCTTTTGTGCCGATTTTGCTTCTTTCCACCTTCATACTCTTACTGATGATGTTTTGTTCTGTTCTCTTCTTTCCCGACTTGCTGTTCCCATGCGCATAGACTCTTGTATGGGTTCCACGTTTCTCTTGACAGTCTTCTTGTCCCTTCTTTCTTCCTCTCTTTGGATCACAGTGTACTCTGTGGGTATGGAGGCTTAAACTAGGAATATAATAATGATAAAATGGATGCTCCTGAAGTAGCTATATTAGAGCGAGCGTGCTCGCCCTACAGCTGAGGACGCAAAACTCGCCTCGCTAGGTGTGTCGGTCGCTGAGGCGGTGATGTATCCTGCAAGTAGCTGCACTTGGCAGCAACAGTGAGAGAGGCTGCAGGGGAGGGCAAAAGAGAGAGAAAAAAAACCGTTGGCAGCAGCTTAACTTCTGCTGTGGGCCCTATTGCAGAATTTGTTCCTCTACTATTCGCTTGGAGAAAGACTATACGAGATGTGTTCCTGTACTCTGCACTAGGAGGAAGACGATAGTAAATGTGTAGTTTATAGCGTTAGTTCCTAACACCAGTTCTACTGAATTTGCTCCATGCAAACATAAATGAAGAAGGATATGGGGCTTGATCTATTGGTTTCGCTCATGGATAGTTGGAATGCTCTTACAAGGATGCTGTACCTACGCACTTACTGTGTCCTGTATTACGAGTTACAAAAAAATAGCAGTTTTGTTTTAGAGCAGTGGTTCTCAACTCAACCTGGGTTCGATCGAACACCTGCGGTTTGGCGAGACAGTTTCAGGGGTTGGGCGATTTGGTGTTCCACGCTCATATGTTTCATGTCGTCCCGCTCTACTTGTTAGTTTTGTTCTTTGAACACCGTGATTTTGTGTGCAAATGATGCATGGCTCCTACCCTTTGCGTATAAATACAGTATATAGTTGTATACATAAATGTGCTTTGAATTTGAAGGAAAAAAAAAAACGCATTTTATTTTTGCATCTACGAAGGGTTCGATGAATGCATGTATGGAATTTGCGGGGCTCTGTAGCTACCTCCAAGAACCGCTGTTTTAGAAAGTTGCATAAATTAATGTATTCTTTGAAAAATCCCCACAGAGGGGCATAGGGCGGACCATAGGATTAGGCCTGGTTAATTAAGAGTCGTTCATCCTATGTTATGGGGAATAACGCACCTGGAGGAACTCAACAGTTGTCTTAGCTAGGCTTTCGGAACGTTTATCTTTTAGCGCCTACTCATACTTTGCTTCCTAACATTTTTATTCTCCTACTAATGATGGTTTATTCTGCTCTTCCTCTTCTTTCCCAACTTGCTTCCAAGTGCTTTGATTCTGTGTGGGTATTCCCTCGTGCGTGGGCTCGACGTAGGTATATATCAATGTAGCTGCTACTCTGCTCGTCCTCTCCTTTCTCGAATTATTCCCATGCGCGTTGAACGCATATGAGACCATCCTCGTGCATGGGTTTCGCATTTCTGCCGACATTCAACATGTCACTTCCTTTACCTTCAGTGAAATGCCGTAGAATTGTCGACGGAAGCTTCAACTACGCATTCACTTCCTTCTTTGAAAAGTTTATTATAAATTCACGAGGGTTGCAGAGTCGGAGCCAGAGGATTAGAGGGCGAGTCAGAGTTGGAATCTCACTTGCTCTCGGAGTCGGTATTTTTAGCCAGACTCCGGAGTCTGATTTTTTAAAAGCATCTGTCGGTTCAGAATTTACAGTCTCGAGATTTTAAAAATGATAAAATATATTGTAAATGATTTTTCAAGTTTTTTGGAGAAATTTTCATATTTTCTAAAGATTGATACGCCGTGTTGTCCGTATCTGTTCAATATTGTAGCGGCTATTGATTTATTTGCTGGGAATCTAATTTTAAGGAGGAAGAGGTAGACGAAGCTGATATGAACATTTTGCAGTTGGCTGTACGGACGGTTTNAAGGGTCGTTCTGGAGTATGGTCAACAAACTGTAATCCGTGGACCACACTCCAGAACAACAGGGCCTAAACTAAAGCGACGGGAAGAATTAAGAACTACACAAGGCAAAAATATCTAATATTATATAGGAGTCGACGAGATTAAAACTTAACGTTTCAGGATGAAAAATCCCTTCTTCAGAAGAAAAAAAACCTAGGCTACTCGGCTACGACCGAGTAACAGTAAAGAAATTTTTATATATTGATCGTAGCCTAGGTTTTTTTTCTTCTGAAGAAGGGATTTTTCATCCTGAAACGTCAAGTTTTAATCTCGTCGACTCCTATATAATATTAGATATTTTTGCCTTGTGTAGTTCTTAATTCTTCCCGTCGCTTTAGTTTAGGCCCTGTTGTTCTGGAGTGTGGTCCACGGATTACAGTTTGTTGACCATACTCCAGAACGACCCTTNAAACCGTCCGTACAGCCAACTGCAAAATGTTCATATCAGCTTCGTCTACCTCTTCCTCCTTAAAATTAGATTCCCAGCAAATAAATCAATAGCCGCTACAATATTGAACAGATACGGACAACACGGCGTATCAATCTTTAGAAAATATTGTAAATGTGAACATATTTTGTTTTTGGCTTCATCTCTGTGTTTGCCATTGATAATGGAGCACCTAGATTGTTTATTGTCATTGCACTAATGCTAATTAGCTAGCTACTTGCTATAATTTGATTGCCTAATTTCTGTGCCATGATATGCAAATATCAGAACCGAAATCTTCTCAAGCAAAAAAGTTCGGCATGAGAAAAAAGACATTCATTTGACCCCACCCCACCCTATGAACAGGTTTTCTGCATGGTAGCTAATTGTAATTATTATAATCGAATTATAAATAGTGTTTATGAAAATTTATTGTCCCAGATGGTGCTAATGATTCAAAATATCATCGTAAATGTACAAAACTACTATCGTTGGCTTAATACTGTATGTCTGTATATATTGGTAAAAATAATTTGGACATTTTTAATGTTTACATTTGCTAAATTCTAGTTGGATCAACGACCCCTCAGAAGGCATAGGATGGGCCATAGGGTTATGTTAGTTAGGCTCGCCCATTCTATGTTATGAGGCCCGGCAATTTCAAGGGAATCGTGCAGGTTACCTCTGCCTTTAGCTAGGCCTCCGGGACGTCTGTCTTTTGTGCTTCTTTTCCGAGTTCATACTTCTACTTGCTCGTGCTTTATTCTGTTCTTCCTCTTCTTTCGCGACTTGCTGTTCCTTGCGCATTGTTCCTGTTCGGGAACACCTTCATGCATGGCTTCCCCGTTTCTATATTGTATGTCCCTTACTCTTTCCTCTGTGATATCGTTCCGATCGGAAACGGAGGCTGAAACTTTGTGACTCTAACTAGTTTGGATCAAGGAGTCGGAGTTGGAAATTCTGAAGGGCCAGGAGTCGGAGTCGGATCCTTGACATCCGACTCCACAACCCTAAAATTCACATGTCATATTTATTATACTAACTTCTCAGGGGGTGTAGGATGGGCTATTGGGTTAAATTAGTTAGGTTCGCCCATCTTATTTTATAGGGAGCTGCGACCCCAGGGGGACTGTGTTGGCTACTTTATTTAGCCATTAGCTAGGCCTTGCAGACGACTGTTTTTCATGCCCACCTTGTCTCCTTCTATTTCCGTGCTCTTGCTGATGATGCTTTGTTCTGTTCTTCCTCTTCTTTCATGACTTGCTGTTCCCATGCGCGTTGATCTTGTGTGGAAATACCCTCGTGCGTGGGTTCCACTTGTCTATCGACACATTCCGTCTTCCTGTGTGAGATCGCCTATGTTGTGGAATGGGAGACTTAAATTACTCCAAAAGCTGAATCAAATGTTATGTACCGACGGTCTCTGACACGTAGGCCATATTGTAATCGTTTTCAGAGAACACCGTACTTTACAGTTTGGGAATTGCCCGATTGCCGTACTAACTCTATTTCCGAACAGACAGTTATTATTTGATGTAATTGTCATTTTACCTATCAAATAGTAACTGTTATTCGGAAATGGAGATAGTTCGGCAATTGGGTAATTCCCCTATATGGGTCGCTGAGGCTAGTCGACGGTGTGAACATAGGCATTCTGAGAGGTTTTCAGGTTAGTTTGCTTGCTGAGTAGTGTTTTCATAAGCTATCTCACGCTCTTAAGTTTTTCAAAGCATCTTACCAGACTACTGAATAAGTTTTTCTAGAGGATATCTTGCTGGATGCGCCATAGGCAGTAGTGTTGAGTTAACTTCGCTCATCCTATGTTATAGCGAGCAGTGCACCCAGAGGAACCCTGTTGGTTACCTTAGCCATTAGCTGCTCTTTTGGAATGTCTGTCTTTCATGTCCACTTTGCTTCCTTCCCATTTTATACTCCTACAGATCTTCCTATCATCTACTCTTCCGACTAGCTGATGTGTAGGATCACCTTTGTGCATTGGTTCTCCGTTTCTGTCGACGTGCTACCTATATGTTCCTTATTTCTTCCTCTGTTAGGTCACCTTAGTTGTGGAGACTGAAGCTTAAACTACTTTGCCTAATAATAATGATAATCTTACTGAATTTTTTTAAAGATCGATACCTTTACCGGACATGAATTGCTTATATGCCGTCGTGCAATTATTTTGTAACATTTTAAAATGTGGCTGTTGGATTGAAATACATTCATGTTGTCGTCGAATGATATCTTTGTTGACGAACACTTCTGTACTTTCGGTGTTTGTGCAGGCACTGACGACTCTGAGGAAAGCACCCCAGCCACCCATCTCCCATTATCTTCCTCCTTACAAGGTTCCAAGTTCTTCCCTCCTGATTTTAATCCGGACTCGTTCAAAGGTGAGAAGTTTGGGCTGCGTTGAAAGCCTCAGCTCTATGTTTGCTTATAGAAGTTGAGTTTTGTGTTCATATGCTTAATGTAAAGTAATGTGCTGTCTACATTGGTATTATTTTAGACTCGTTGTGCAAGACGAGCGAGTTATCTATGACACTCACTATTCTAAACTTGAGTAAAATCCCAATGGAAAGCCACTACACTACATTTACATACCATAGCTGCCCGTCATTAGCTAATCGCAATGTTTCTCTATTCACAGCGTGAATGGTTCTATATTACAGAGCCACGCAGTCAATGCACGCTTGTTAACACCTGTAGTTGCTACTGGCAACCTGTTGAACTTTGTCATACCACTGGTCAACTTGAGCCATCTCTATTCATTAGACGGTGTTTTACTGATCGTACTGTGAAATTTATTGTACCAACGAGGCTAAAGATCTAAGTTCACTGCAAGAATCTCCAAACTTCAGCCATTGTCTCTAGTTCTGCAGGTACGGTAGTTCACTTACCATGCCAGGCTTTTGATTTATCCCGATCCCTTATAGAACATCAAAACTATTGAAGTGGTGTCGTATACTTCAACCATGTTACTTAACCGAGAAGCGTCCGTTTCACGCATACTTTGATACTGATTTATCTAACCAAAAAGAAGCTGACGCCGAACAAGAGCTAAACTTGTTAGCACTGCTGGGGCTCCTTTCTTGTCATTTTAACCGCAGTATGCACCACATATTGTAGAATATGTACTATTACCCATTGTTTCGAGATGTGGTCAGAGTGTTAGTTAATATTGCTTTTCAAATAACAGCAGCCGTTTGTAACTAATTTTGTCGTGCAGTATCAAAAGGCATGTTACGCATCACTCAATAGACTGTAGGTATGTCTGGGTGTTAATTTGTTTTTATGGCGTAATCTGAGCAGCAGAACTTTATCCGACTGCATTTGTATTTATCTTGCAGGAGATGCAGCTATGGACGCAGCTCTGCAGGGCACTAACCTCTCTGCCGTGCTAGGGGCTCAGAGTGCGGGAGGGGAGGACTCGCCCCTAGTGTGCGGCCGCTCGCCCCGCACTCCCAAGACTCCAGGCCACGCCTCTGAGAAGGTCGCCGGCAGCTCTTCAGGTCACTCCAGCCAGCGCCAGTTGGTGGACCAAAGGAGGTCCCTTGTGATGCAGCTCTTTAATGAGCACGGCTGGTTTCCTAACAGTGAGTGGTGTGGCTTGGTGTATTGGGGAAAAGCTCCGAGTCCAACTCGAGCGTAAGTCAGGCAACATCAGGGAATTCATGTCAGGTGCAGACGGGGCTTGAGTTGGGCCTTGTGGTTAGGTTAGTTAGGGTGTAGATTACATAGCCATGTTGGGCTCTTCATGTCTTCTTTCGTGCCTACTTTGCCTTCTTCCTCGTCCGCATTTCTATTGATCAGTTCATTTGTTTGGTCTCCCTCTTCTTTACCAATTTGCTCTGCCTATGCGCGTTGATCCTGTGTGGAACACCCTCGTGCATGGGGTCCACGTGTTTATTGACATAGGTACTATATGTCCCTTCTCTCTTGCTGTATAATATCAACCTTTTTTTCTGGAAACTGAATCTGAAACTATTCAATAAAATAATAAATACAGCACTCTGAGAGCTCATACCTATCTCCTCAAGCAAGGCAACGTCAACGAAAAATTCAAATCTGTTCTGAAACTACGATTTATTTTTATCAGCACCAAAATCTGGTCATTTCTACCTTTTTATAATGATAACAGCTTGTGTATTTTCTTCTAGATCCGTTCATAATTTTTTTTTTTTAGTTACGTTGCTGACAAACCTTAGTCAACACACAAACAGACCGACCGATCATCGCCAAAGTTTGATCATTTATGTCTTTTAACATTTCTAACAATTCCTATATATTTTATAAAGATCCGTTCAGAAATTTTTCAGTTATTTTGCTAACGAACATAAAATCGAACACCGAGACAAATCAACTAGCGGACAAACAGATCATCACAAAATTAGGTCATTTACTCTTCGCGATGCTATACCTATCAGCTCCTGTAAATTTTGTAAAAATCCGTCTGTAACTTTTTGAGGTATGGTACTTAGAAAAAGAAGCAAACAAACACATGATTGAATGGATTTTTCCCGAAAGTGTGTCATGTGTTACTCTTAACTTGCCCAGCAATCCCTGTATATTTTCCAAAGATCCGCCCTTAACTTTTTGAGTTGTCTTGGTGACAGACATAGAGACATACAGACAAACTCGACAAAAACGTCACTTTCAGACATCGCAGTCTATTGGTGGAAGCTTTCCCAGCAGCACATTCACTTCAAAATGACACTTCAGAGAAGAGATACCCAATAATGCCCGTTCTGTTCACCCGTGTCGTATGCTTGCTACGAAACTCGCCCTATTAGAAAAGTCATCCGCTACCAGCAGAGCGAATAAAATGCTGTAAAAAATTAAAAGCGGTATGTAGATATATGGGTGAAATGGTTCACATTTGAAGTCAACTCTCTAATTTCCTTCTATCTATTATTGAAGAGCGTAACACAGGAAGTTTGGAACAACGCTATGTATTAATATTAAAGATAATATGTTTCGTTTAACAAAGCTGTTTCGTTACACAGTTACAAACATTTAATTTACTCTGTATCTTCTTCCCCTTCGGGGGCATAGGATGGGCCATAGGCCATAGGGTTAGGTTAGTTAGGTTCGCCCATCCTATGTTATGGAGAGTAAAGCCCCCAGGGGGTTTGAGTAGGCTACCTTAGCCATTAGCTAGGCCTTCGGGACGTCTGTCTTTCGTGCTCACTTTGCTTCCTTCCACTTTCATACTCCTACTGATCTTACTGTTGTCTGTTCTTCCTCTTTTTTCCCGACTTGCTGTTCCCATGCGCCAACTAGGACACACCCTTGTGGAAGCACGTACCCAAGGGGCAAAAAGACACGACATACTATATGTCCCTTCCTTTTCCTCTCCTAGAAGAGCTTAGTACTTATTTAGGGAGGCTTAAATATTCTTATAATACCTAATATCTGTATCTTCTCAGCACAGCGGATGTTTCTTTTCTTGCGGTGGTAGATCGTCAATAACTTCACCGAAGCTTCCCATCTGATTAATTTCTCAAGATTAGATATTAACTATCGTTGGTCCACGGTTTCAACGGACTCGTCCTGCTATTTACTGAGCAAATTTTAGAGCAAGGATGATGAGACAACATGAGGTTAACCCACGGGGGTGGGACCAAGCTGCAGTGCACCATGGCTAAGAGGGTTGTGACGACACAAAATTCATGTACGGTAATACGCAGCTATTTTACATTGCTTCTCCAGCATTTCATTTGGACCTCCAGAGTGTCCTACATGTCCTACAATCTTCATAGTTACACAAAAATATGTATCGATGCATCTACGAACTTTTTTAGATGCCTGAAGGATAAAATTTTGATAGAACGTTGGTTAAAAGAGCACATGAATTGAACCCGGCAAATGCCCGCATGTGTCAGAAACGCTTTTGGAGTCAAGTTTATCGTCTTGGAAATTCAATCAATCAAGTGAGTTTTACCGAGAGTAATATAAAGCATCAGAGAAATAATTTACTTTCCTTCCGGCGAAGTAATATGAAAACAGAAGTCTGTACATAATGCGCAGAAGCCATACAATTGCTCGGTAAATTTAGAAAAACATCAGCTGCGTGCGTTACAGCAGTATGTATAATTAAGTGTCGCGTCCGACTCGCGTTAACTAACTTGGAAAAAATTACCTAACCGTATTTTCCACTCCTAAGCTATCTTTCAGAACTATGTTGAAACTAGCGAATGTTAAATGCATAATTTTTTCCAATGATGCGGTAGTTTTCACAATTAGGAGCGCGATATGTGTTAACGACGCGTACGCGACGGCACAGCTTAGGGCGGCATTTTACAGACGCTCTCCGAAGTAATAATGATTAAATTTTATCCTTCGGACTGCTAAAAAGTTCGTAGATGCTTTGATACATATTTCTGTGTCAACTATTAAGATTGTAGGACACTCTGGAGGCCCAAATAAAATGATGGAGAAACAATGTAAAATAGCTGCGTATTAGCGTACCTTCTTGGATTTTGTGACGTCACAAGCCTCATTACCCATGCTGCACCGCAGCTTGGCCCCGCCCCTGGGTTAACCTTAGGAATGTAGTCTCTTCATCCTTGATTTTAGAGTGCCGCAATAAGCACAGAGTTTTGGATTCTTTTAGGCAAGTTGATGTATCTGGGATATGGAGTTCACAAAAATTGTTTTAAATTCCACCAAATGTTTTCTTCGTGGAATGTGAAGTAAGTGAAGGGCTTTCTGTCTTATGCCCGCAGCAGCCTTATGTCCTTCCCGGGAAGCAAAGAGTGTAACGGGAGGACTCACGAGAAATTAGCACCAAAAAGTGACGTCATCATCGACGAATCTATGGCTGAGTAGCCTAGGAGTATTTTTACTAATTTAACCAGAAAAATAGTCTTAAATTGCGAAATTTATGAGTAGCGTATAAATAAATTTAGATAATATATACTAATTTAGAAATTATCTCTAGAAAATTGCAGTGGATGCTGGTGGAAACTTTCACAGCACCAGCGCCGAATTTGTTCCCTTTCGGCGACCTGATTTAACTTCTTTTTCTTGATTGAAGCCTTATTTACACATCATAGTCAGTTTACGGTGCTCTTCACCGAACATATTTATTCTTTACCAACAAATATAAGCTCCATTATAGCCAATTCTGTATGCGAGAGAAACCAGTGTAACAGTTAGCCTATTGCTCGAACTTTCTGTACTTGGCGGCAACATTTTACGGTATTTTGCAGCTCAAGTAGCTGGCCAGTCATGAGCGGGAAATTTAATGCAATAAATCGAAAAAATACGGTGATATGTTAGAGAAAACAACATACGAATGCCTGAGGTCCCACGCTCAAATACTTCGACTCGTCGATGTGATGTAAATTTGCTACGTGCGGTCACGGCTAAGTTTTATTTTAGTCCTATTGAGTCCTCCCGTTGCATTCTGTGCTTCCTGGTTCTTCCAATGAAAGTGTCGACTGATGTCACGCCTTGGTCTTGCGAGTCTCCACCACACACACACACACGATAGTGAGGAAGGCGCCAGCTGCACATGAATTTTTTTTACAAATACTGTATATTGAAAATTCGATAAATTGAGTCCGTCAGAGCCAATATTATTACTAACAGAACAAAGATAATAGCGGATGGATGTCACTATTGCGTTGGCGCAGTTGTGTTCTATAAAACAAAATGTTCACAGGAAACACTATCTTGGTAGTTGCCAAGTACCGCCACACAAGTTGTAAGGCGGACTCAAATTCTGTACACTACAGTGAGAAGTGTTAGAGAACAATTAGAACATTTTTGCCATCACAGTTCTTGTTTACAGTGACATTTTTTAGCGGTTGTGTGCGTGAAACTCTTGATATCAGCAGAAATGCTTGAGATAGGTTTATCAACAAAAAGACTCGCGGTTCAACGACGAAAATACATCATGCTGCTTCTGTTTCCCGCGGCCGATGCCCCCCCCCCCCCAAGTCACTGTCATATGTCTCGAGTTTTCTTTCATATGCAGCGAAAACACAGGACGTTCTGCCGAAAGGAATCTCGCCTGCAGCAGACTTTGGACGTTCAAGTGCTGCATTCAAATACCTCTTTCGAGACATCAGTTTACAAGAAAAACACTCATACTGAACTGAGCAACATTTTTTCAGTTCTGTCGTAAATAGTTCAAATCAATGCCGTTTCTACTCGACTATAGCAGGTGACTCACAAAAAAGTTAACCACTTCGATGCATAAAACTCATATCTATCCTACCAGAAGATAGAAGATCAAAAAATTGTGTAATAATAAAAAAACGTGTCAAATTATTTGCATCAATGTACCTTGAAACTTCCAGTCTTTATAATAACTAGTAACCTCTTTCCTTTTTTGTAAACTGCATAATGAAGGGAGCTTTCGAGACGAAATTGATCACTGGTGTAGAGTATTTGACACAATTTTCTTTAGCACACACAATCGTATATCACATGCCTCTGGTAGGAGAGATACGAGCTTTATGTATGGAAAAGTTTAACTTTTTTGTGAGTCAACGGATATTGCGCATACCATATTTGCTCATCTTATTACCTCCGCCAAAGTTTTTTTTTTTTTCGTCGAGTATGTCTGTCTGGCACCAAAATAACTCGAAAATTTATGATTAGATTTTTACCAAATTTATTGTGGTTGTGAGGTATGTTCGGAAGAATAGATGATTCACTTTTCGTTTGTTAGTTCATTGGCCTCTTTTGTTTTTCTTAAAGCTATTGTTCAAATAGTTTTATGAAGTTTGTGTGAGTTGTTTACTGTTAGGTATATCCCGATGAGTATATACAGTACCGTCCAAAACTAAGGGACAAATTTTCAAAACGGCATAACTTTTTATCTAACCATATCAGGTACTTCTTCTTATGCACACTATTAACCAATCAGATGTTGATTATTGTGTCAAATTTTAGACATGTATGAAGGATAATGAAAAAAGTTATGAACGAAAAGCTTTTCTCTTGAAATTTATAACGTCGAAAACTAAGGGACAAAAAAATTTTTTTGTTAATTATTCAGTCCGTATTTCTTTGTTTACATCGAAGACGAATTTTGACACTGCCATTTGTAAACATTGCTGTTCGTTACATGATGGCACCACGTCAGAAAGTTGATTATATCCTGCGACAAGATATCAAGCTGCACAAGAATAATTTCACTGTTAAAGAAATTTCTGAAAAGGTAAACCGTTCGAAAAGTGTTATGAGCAGAATAGTGAAGTCGTACAATGAAACTGGCTGCATTGGTGCCCCTAAAAAAAGCCCGCAGGCACCGTAAAACGTCAGAGGACAGTCATCTAACGTACGCCAGTGAAAGATCGTTTCAAGTCCCCAGCTGCGATAAGTAGGGAAATGCATGACACAACACGTATGAACGTCTCACGTCAGACCGTTTCTCGGCGCCTTCAAGAAATAGGGTTATTTGCAAAGACGCCCACAGACGAAACCGCTTGTGATTGCCAAGAAAAAGATCGAGATTAGAGTTTGCAAACCAGCATGTTAGCTGGTCCCATGAAAATTGGGCTAGTGTTTTTCAATGATGAAAGCAAGTTCAATTTGTTTGGTAATGATGGTAAAAAGTTTGTTAGAAGACGTGAAGGTGGGATTTTAAAAAACAGGCTGCGGGACCTACGGTGGACCCTTCTAGCACCTCACCTGAAACTGACACTAACAATAACAAAACTGAATATAATATTAAACCCTCATCGCGTCGAGCATCCATTGTTGTTTATGATAGCGATGATGGATGCGGACTGCTCTGTTAAAAGAAAATGGCAGCCTGACGCCCCAACTGATCCATCGAAGAAACAGCTTACTTCCCCGAAACAGAAAAACAAAACTTCCACACCGATGAACTCACCGCCTAGACCAATCTCCGCTATTGGAAGCACCTCTTCGGCCCAAACTACCCGGCACCATACTGACAATTTTGTCAGGGGTGCGGGAAGGGGTAATCGGGGAGGTCAAGTCCCAGAACGTGGGAAATGAGCTTCATATTTTGGAACCTACAATCATATAAAACCAAGTTCTCAAACTCATTCTCCATTATGAACAACCCGTATGCGTGTACCTTGAAGAAACACGCATCAATACTAACATAGTATCACCACCTTCTGGATACTCTCTACACGCTTCCCAACTTCCCAACCGACTCATAACGATCGTCATGAGCGGGGGGGGTAGCTATACTTCCCCGCTCTACCAACTGTGTAAAACTCACTCCTCTGCGCACTGCTTTACAGGCGTGCGCTGTTCAGATCTTCGTTCGAAGACCTATAACAATCTGTTCCATATACTTACCGCATATCCCGTTTACTGCTGATCTATCAGAGTTAGGAGACCAGTTGCCCCGCCCATTCCTTTTGATGGGAGATTTCAATGTCAAGAGCCCCCAATGTAGACCAGTCAGACGATAGAGGCTTAAAGGTAGAGGACTTCATTCTACAAAATAATGTGTCTGTCCTTGATGGTAGATCCCAACACCCTACCATATCCAAACAGGAACCTCAAGCGCTATAGACATCGCTCTCTGGCAGCAGTGATGTAATATTGGACTTCGACTTCCAAGTAATACAAGATCTGCGTGACAGTGACCATTACCCAGTTGTAGTTTCTCTTCACGCACCACCTCAAATCCAACCAAGACCAATTCGCTATTTAACTAACAAAGCCAATTGGACAATATTTCGTGCCTTAACTGAGGTTCGTCCAATGTCAGCTCGTCCCATCCCTACTGACGCACTATTTGAAGTTCTTGTCAGCACGTTAACAGCAGCTGCTGATCATTCAATACCTGTATCAAGTGGAACGCTACCTCGGCCACCGGTCCCATGGTAGACTCAGGAGTGCAAACAGGAGAAGAGTAGAGAGGGCTCTGCGAAGCCAGCACTCGCTAGACAGACTGATTGCATACAACAGAGCTAGAGCAAAATGTCGCTTTACATTTCGACGAGCAAAGATTACATCATGGCGTACATATGTATCGTCAATTAATTCGAACACTTCGCTCCGCTCTGTCGGGAAGCGAGTGCAAAAGAAAGCCGGGAAGTTTCGACCTCATCCTATACCCCCATATTAACTAATGATGGACCCTAGCTGGTAATCCACTTGGAGTTGCTAATGTGTTTTCAAATAATTTTGTCTCAGTCGGAAATGGTCAGCAAGACTCTCCTGCCTTTATACGCTACAGAGCTCTTACGGAAACTAGGCCTATCCCTTTAACGCAGTTTGATTCACCTCTTAACAACCGAATTACCATTACCGAACTACTAGAGGCGCTAGTCAAGGCTACGAGCTCCAGCCCTGGCATTGACAAAATCACTTACCTGATGTGGAAAGCCTGCACACCCAACCTACCTAACCTTTCTCCTCAATGCATACAACAGAATCTATAGCAATCACGAATTCCCAACCGTCTGGCATACAGCCATTGTGATCCCTATACCAAAACCAAACAAGGACCGCTCGTAGCCAGCTAACTACCGACCAATCTCACTCACTAGTTGCCTCTGCAAGCTCATTAATCGACTCACTTGGTATGTGGATAAAGCACAACTCATTTCTCCAATCCAATCGGGATTCAGACGTAATAGGAAAGCAAGGGACTATTTACTAAATATTGATTGTTCACCGCCGTTTTGCTAAATATTTCTAGCAGAATATTGAATTAAATGCATTTTTTTCTCGTTTGTCCCTTAGTTTTGGACGTTATAAATTTCTAGAGAAAAGCTTATCGTTCATAGCTTTTTTATTGTCCTTCATACATGTCTCAAATTTCATCACAATAATCAATATCTTACTGGCTAATAGTGTGCAGAAGTACCTGGCATGGTTAGAAAAAAGTTATGCCGTTTTGAGAATTTGTCCCTTAGTTTTGGACGGTAGCTACTGTAAATGAGCAAATTTTTTAGACGATCTCTATTCATTTGTTTGTTTCTGGGTAACAGACGACCCCAAGAAGGCAGTGTTTCTTTTCAGTGCAATTGAAAACAGGGCTTTTAACATTCATATCAGTTTAGTTTACTGGTGCAGATTTTAGAACTATCATGATTATTAATTACACTATAGGCTTCTTCAGTTTTAAAGATTGACTTCCTCTCAGTATAGCACATAGCTCCTCTAAGTGTACCAGTTTAGTTTCGCGCTGTGCAGTTTTTACATCGGGTCAGCTTATCGCACATTGCACTCGAGGGCCAGTGAGTATGCTGGGAGGAGTTGTCAAACTAGCAACAGTCCCCGTTCGTCGCCCTCACTCTTCCATAAGAGCTCATGCTGAGCAGTGTTGTGTGCTGGTGTCCCGTAATGATTTTAGTGGTTTAGCTTTTGTAACTCATCCTTTTGAACTTCGAATTTTAGAATCAATGTATGTTTCTAAATTTAGACCGGTTAAAACCAACCAAAATACTGCCAATCCACTGTTGATTGCCAATACATAGGTCTCTTAGCTGCGTATACTTGTTTTTAGTTTCTTCGCGTGATAGTATTTCCTTTTATTTACTGTATTACTCTCTTCTTCATTTATCATTCCAGGGTTGGTACTGAAGATGTTATAGATCCCGAAATGTTAACGAAGTTTTAAACGAATTTGTAACCCATGTTAGCTTCTGTTTAGTTTTGAACTTTCGGTCTTTTATTTATACAGTATAACCTATTGGTGTTTGTCTCTGCACGTATAGTCAGGCAACAATTATCTTCCTTTCGTGCCGTTGATGCACATTCCTTTTCGTCGGTCAAGTACTCTGGTAAGCTTCTCTTTTGTCTAGTATAATTACAGTAGTTTTCTCTGTTGTACAAGTAGCGTAAGAGTTTGATCTTTAAATGGGTATTTTCCAAACGAGAAATTAGTGAAAAACATTTAAATGCTCTGGGCCTCATACCATAAGTAGAATTTACAGTATAGTTGCGGCGAAGTCTAGGGTGTGCTATGCTGTGCAGCCCCGTTGAAAATTATGTGGTGGGTTTGCAATATCATTAAGATGTGGTAACAGTCTAGGTCGTATCTACATGAGAAATCTTTTGATCCCTAATTTACAGCTCAACAGAACCGTTTCAAATATTGCAGTCATTCGTACCGAGAATTAAAGCAAATGGAAGTTGACCATATCAAAGATCTTATTTGGACTCCTCCAAAAAGTCTGCGCATGCATCCCTGGTGTTGATTCGGCTTCAGTGTTGAGATGAGGTAGGTATTTGTTACTACTCGCCTGTACCACACATTCTCTTCTGAAGAGCTAAATACAACTCGTCCATTGCAGATCACGTGGTAGCAGAGTTCCAGAGCAAATACACGGACCTCTTCCCCACGAAGAATTGCCTAAAGCTTAAGATTAGAGAAGTCCGGCAGAAGCTGAGACAGAACACTCCTGGAGTACCCAACACACCAGGACCTCTGTCTGCAGCCAGCACTCCTGGAGTTGGTCCCAACAGTCCCAGCTCCCACCCTGCCAACCCCAACAGCTCACTCCACACCTCCTCCGCCACCACCCCCAGTGCTCCTCATCTAATTAATTCCTCCTCATCCTCCATCAGTACAAATGGGCAAGCGCCCAGTGTTGGGAGTATAGGTGCTGTGCGCGGACCGTCCCACTCGAGCACTGTTGTGTCGCACACGGTGCTTGGCGGCAGCACCTCGGCGTCATATGTCTCCTCCTCACAGCCTCACGTAACTGCTGCTGTGGCAGCCACTTCCATCCATACGTCCCAGTGAAGGGCAGTGCAGCAGATGTTGCGCAGCTATTCGCTGTCTTCGTCCCAGTTCGACAGTGCCAGGCGAGAAGTGCTTGCAGTATATCATGAGCGGTACTACAGACGCTGTAGTGTTTAGGTACCATGTTGTGGCCCAACTGCCCAATACAAGCCTCGTGCATGTGGCCACATGACGTCCCGAGACCTATGTAACGCATACCGCAGCAAGCCCGTCGTTTTTGGTTTGTTTGGATGTCGCGTATATGTGGAGTATAGGCCTAGATGTCATTACTGCATTACATATGATCGTCTCGAAGCTCAGTTCGGGTCGCTGCTGCAGTACAGAGTTGGCAGAAGCCTGACTCTCTACTATGTAGGTACATACATTGGGTTACCGTACGTATCTGTAGCGGCTCATCATGGTGTGTGACTGGTGCAGCACTACCCACTGTCATATCCTGCTGTGGACTACACCAGAGATGCTGCGCTCTTGGGAGGTTGCACTGCCCCACACGGGATGTATGACCATTTGCAACATGCCGAGCTATGGCTCCATGAAGCTCTGCTGTTGTTAGTGAAGTTGGCATGCCTTGTCTTTAGTGCAATGTGGGTCTTACCCACGTAGTCTTTAAATAAACTTTTTGGTCGGCATTGGTTAGTTCTCGGTCGTAGATGTTATGTTGAACAAAAAGATCTCTGCTTTGGCTCGCTGCCATTCCGTCTCTCCTTCACCACCTTTTCATTAATTATGTGCAATGTGTTGGCTTCGTGCTTGTGAGTTTCTCAACGAAATGCCAACTATTTTCCTTCCTGAGATTCTTCCTATTCGATTTAGTTAATTTTACTGTTAATGTATTGTTAAAATTGCATGCATTTTTATTCTTTCTCGAAAAATGTAGTGCATGAAGATAAAGATCACGCTCTTCATCTTGTGACTTGTTTGTGCATGGTTATGGAAGCTATATCAGTGCGATACAGAAGGCAGTGTATCTGCAATTTTATTCTTTTAACTACCATTCTATCTTATTTAATACGCTCGTTTTATAAGATCGTAAAAGCTCAGTGCCTCTCATGGCCTAGATGTGCTTCACTAGCAAAATTTGATGAGAACTTCACCGAGAAGCGCCTTTTTTAATAAGAAAGAAATATCGAGACCAGCATGATGTGCATACGCGCGGCACCTAATTGCTCCGTGTCTTCGCGACAGAGCATCTTTCGTTGTTCAGTTTGCTCCTATCACTCCGTCCGTAGTGTGTTATGTTCTACATTTCTATGTAGTACCGTGTGTATGTATGTGTGTCTTTGGAACGGTTATGCCTTAGCTGTATCATTTCTGTTTAGCTGGAGAGCTCTCGAATTGCGATGTGTAGTTGCTGTTACCAGGATAAGTGCTCATGATGTTAGGGTCGATGTGCAGGGAATTGTTGAGCTAGCGAACAACTGTCGCCACTGCTAGTGCTGTCTCAGCAGATGCTGTTACGAACTTACCGCTGCCCTGCTACAACAAGGTGCTCCAAGCCTGGCTAATAAACTCACAGGAACTTGCTCTAACCGCTTCGCTCTCTGCAAGTCAGTCCCTTTACTTTATCTATTTTTTTATTTTGATTTATGAGAAGTTTTTGTTGTATTTCCATCACCGCTACTGCTCGTTTTCTGTTCTTCAGCACTGGCCTGTTGACGGCAGTGTGACCTTGCTGTGCACTAGAGCCTCTTGCTGTCTCCACTCAACTCTCTCTTCGCTGAAGAATATTTCCACAGTCATTAGAAATTTTTGTTGCTATCATGGTATTATACTTTTATCGACTGCTAATGCTGCAGGCTGTGTGATTAAGAAATGACTCGAATGCTGGACTTGACTTGCCCGATGTAATATTGGATACGATGCTGCCTTGTCATCTCATTTTTATAGTCATGCTCATTTTTTTAGCTGCCTCCGTGCTCACCGTAGTCATCTTTGGTAGTGGATCCGTCGATGTGTTAGTGTTAGCCGTACAAAACTTAAGGAAAGAATTGCTTTTGGTTCTGTGTGTCTGCTCGGCAGACTCTTGCAAACAGAGATGTCGCAGCTGTTTACCTTCTGCACTCTGTCTCTTCGGTGTGTACATGTGTCCTTCTCTCCTGCCGTCATTGCACCTCGTCTGTAGTACAAACTTAGCTTAGTGAGCGTCCAGGCAACTGTTGCTCTGCGTGTGTATGTCTTGGACATCTCACGGCACCCGATCCGTGTGGTACCTTTTGGGACACACAACATGGACCATCCATTGCATTGCACCCTCCTGCTCAGTGGTAACGTCGCGTGTGGTCAGTAGTATGGGCAGCAGGCTCCCAAGACCGCGCGGCCAATGTCTGCCCGAAATTGGACAGTGACCCGAGGTGACGCCATCAGTACGTTGGTCAGTACACGGGATGTTCTATGCTCTGTGCCTATTGGATTACACTCATTGTTTGCTCTTCTATGGAATTCTTAGGCTTTTTAGTGGAAGTGCGGCCGAGTATTGAGACTTCAGGGGTGTGTAGTTGTGTTGCGCCTCGAGAAGGTTCAGTAGTGGCTGTTGCTGCGTATTAGCGGGCAGTCCATTCACTGAGGGCAGCCATTGAGGCATGTCTGTGTGCTGTTGTAATTTTACTGCCTGATGCATTAGCGTATTTGGAACTGAGTTGTGCAGTTGACTGGACGGGCTCAATTAGTGTTGAAATTTTTCCCGTGGACTCCTCTTAAGTCTCTCGTGTGCTTGGCTTTTTGTACTTAAGCAAATCTGTTGACTCGCCGCCATCTATGAACTTCAGAAGAGAATATTGCCGAGGCCTGAGGCGTTGAATGGAAGACTGTTATTAATGAGTTACAGTCTTTGCTCATAATGCGGTACTGAAGCTATTTGCGAGGATGCTCGATATTGGCTTTGGAGAGCACTGACACAGCTGCTTGTATTAATACCGATTGTTGCAAGTAGCTCTCCTTTAGAAGCCTAGGCGCGTATTGTACTAGCTTGACTGCGTGTTTCTCCTACATTTGACACTTCCTGTACGTCTTCTATACGACGACTGCATGTGTCCCACCTCGCCACATTGTGGCTGTCAGGCGCCCTCCTGTCATGACCTCAGCTAATGCAGCAGCACGAGGCTGTCACAACTGATGTGAGCAAATATTCATATTGCACAAATTCCTTTGGTCTATATTAATTTCAGACAGAGAACGATGCTAATTTTGCTTGTAATGCCCTAATATCGAGTCATATCTGCTAAGGCCTCCAATGTTTATAACGTAGAAGCTCCAATGGAAGTCGCATTGCAAGGCCGGACGCCTCTGTATTCGCTTGCACGTTCTGCCAGCCACTCTATTGGTAGCCTGTATGTGTGTGTGTGTTACAATAGCCTTGCCGTAATATTGCCTTACTGTAGCTACCTGGGGCCGTGCGCCACCAGCTGCTGCTGCTGCTGCTACAGCAAGTAGTGCCGTAAGAGCGGGGTGCACATATGACACTTTTAAGCTTATTCGCTCATCTGAGATATCATTTGGAGTGGACTTACAGTATTGTATCTGACATGGCGATATTGGAAAGCTTAATTAATTTGTACAGAGATGGTGGTAGAAGTTTAGCGTTTGTCTAAGGATAGTGATGCTACGTATGCTTGTAGCGGGTGTACGGGAGCCCCAGTGTAGCTAAAGTTATGTTGCGCTTCAGTAAGGAAGGCACCAATGTGTCTGTACGTACGGCTGCTCCGTGTATTGACACGGCTGCCACAACAGCAATATGCTGTCTTGCTGCCAAGTTGTTGCTTTCCCTGGCAAGGCCGCGACATAGCCGTGGCGCTATCATACATAGCTATTGCATACGGTAAGTCATTTTGATTGTGGTCACACGTTCCAAGTGTGAAGTTCGATTTAAATAGATGCTAATCTCGGATGCCTGCCCTATTGTTGGGCCGTGATAATGTAGCAGTAGTGCTACCAATCCGCCTGCTTTATCCAAGTGTGAGGCCTGGGAAGCTTCACTTGACCTAGTTGTGTGTGTAATACAAGCGCGACCTAGCGTTAAGGCCTTGCTGGTGGTACAGATCTCAGCGCACCCTACATTTGTAAGCCAAGACGTGGAGGCTGCCACACAGATTTGGCTGTGTTGGGGCTGCGCTCCCCGTGTCGTGTACCAGCAGCAAACTTTAGATGTCGCACGGCTGTGCTGCATGTTACGAGTCTGTATATAGATGTGCCAGTCCTCTTGTGGAGCGCGCTATTTTATTACAACAAATGCTCTGTCAAATTATTATATATTTCTATGTAAGAACCGAAATTAATTTTGGCTATCTTTAAATGATCGAACAATTATTGGAAAGATTATATATGAAATGTTTAAATCAATATTTTTATGAACCTCCGAGAGCATTTATGATATGTAAGAGTTGCAAACATGGGCACCAGCGTGTGGGTGTCGGACTGGTAACTCTTGGTTTTTAAGGTAACGCTCGTGTTAGCGATATTGTGGCGGGGCACTGTGTGTACCAACAATCCCCAGCAGTGCGGCATGAGGAATCCATCGGCAGTATCTGCACTTGGTTCATCTTACTCATATTTCTAAGGCAAATTTGCTCCTCTCCAAGTCCTGTTCGCTCGAGTTACAAATGCCTGTGACTCGCCTGCTAGTATGGTGCGTCAGTAATATATCAGGTACAGTTCCCTCCTTCCTCCAATGATAGCTCAGTGCACCACTGCAAATTTGACCTGTGCAGCCGGTGAGAATGTCATAGCCACTGAGTGTGGCGCATTGTATCTTTTACCCGCGGGAAACCTTTAATCTAATATTGTCTTTCACATATGTTGTATGCTCGTCTCGAGTTAAGCATGCGATCCTAATGCGACAGTTAGTGGAATACTAGTACTACTACCTCCATCTTTTGGATCTAAAGGGACCGTGAGGCTAGGCTCTTCCTTCGTACCTTGTTTGGTGCCTTCAGTAAATATCCTTCTTCTTCAGCCCTCTGCTCTTTCTTTTGAGAATTTGTTGTTTCAGTTTTCTCTGTCTGGCGAATTGCTATTCAGTTTGCATGTAATGGTTGTCCGTGCCCGGGTTAGCGGTTTCTTTGTGTTATATTTCCCCCCCTTTTTCTCCCTCGAAGCCCCTCATATCGGCTAGGGAAGGTGTCAGATTACAATAAATATAATGCACTATACAGTAGATAATTATACTGTTTCACACCTTCTTGGGCTGTAGGATATTGTCTAGTGTGTGATTGATTTAATTCTTCCTTTCTTGAAATTTATTTACTTTTCTCTATCCTTGTCTCCACGCCCTGCACTGTCATCCAAAAAAATCATATTTTGATCGATTATTTCCTGTCGCCGATGTTCATTCTTAGACGGTTACCATGTGACACACAATGGAGCAACTGTTTGGCTCCGCGATTGTGTTGTAAGTTTGATGGAGGATGGAAAGCTGTACCACTATGGCCATTTCCCTTGGACTACCTACTTTGTTCTATAGTACGTTGGTCACTACTGAACGAATTTTACCCTTCTGTACATTTTTTAAAAGTCTTAATGGACGTCGGTTGTAATAATCTCGCAGTGGTGCAAAGAAAACTACAATGATACTAGCGTCGCAATTTCCCTAGAGTAGCTAAGCCATAGCCGGAAGTGGTTTACTTGGTTTTACAAAAGTTCTTTTACACTTGATTTTTCATGTTTGTGGTCAGTTTTAAACAGTAAATTTAATTCTCTGTGACGCTAACTTGAAATTTATCCTTTTTAGGCAATTTTCACTAGGAATAAATAGTGGTGAGGTGCACGTGTGCGTCACTGGAAGTAAAAAGAAGCGAGATATCTGCTCTCCTCCTGCGCGGGCCACGGCAAGTCGGACATCGAGGCCCAAGTATTATAGAGGCGGGTTGCTCGGCTGTAGATACACAGTGAACCTAAACGAGGTAGAACCTGGAGGTCATCACTTTCCTCTATCTATGGCTTTATAGACGTTTATCCGTCTGACGTTCAGCCGCATGGGGATGTCGGGCTCATTATGGCCCCGCGTGGAGGAGAGCAGATGTCTCAATTCGATTTGCTTCCACTGAAGCTCACTTGCACCTCACCACTATCTATTGCTCGTGAAAACTGTCTAAAATGAATAGATATTGTGTGTGTCACAAATAATTATATTAACTATTTAAAACAGACCACAATTGTATAAAATGAAGTGTAACAGAACTTGTACAACACCTGGTATTACTGTGTTGGTAAAGTTTTGGTGGTGGTGGTGAAGGAATGTCCCTGCTAGCCTATGGTGTGTTGTAGAGGTGCTGGGCGAGGTGATCCCTGCACTGTTGCTCCCACTGCTTGTGTAACCGACCCAGCGTCGACTGGTCCGCTGTCACTAGCAGTACAGTAGCCATCTTTAATGGTACTTTATGCTAATAGGGGCTGTCTTTAGCTCATGATACGGGATCTGGGTCGCAGTTACCGTGCTCGTGGTTATTACAACCAGTGTCAGCTCGTGGACTGGAGCCTCTTGCTGGCAAAGCTGCTCTGTGCAAATATCTGGACCGTTTTCTATGTTATTGCTGGTGTGGTGTAACATCAGCTTTTAAGTGCAAATAGGCAACGATATCATGCAGCAGTGGTTTCTAGATTTGTATGATATTCATTCACCTACAATAAGTCTGCTTTCATTTCTATGCTACTCACGCCTTTTTCTTTCTTATTTTATGTTGTCGATTGTGCTGTGCTTATATTTTACGGGAACACAGCTATATTTTATCTTCATACTACGTGTCCCTGCTCTTCGATGCTTCCGAAGATTACCTCTGTACTGGCCATACATATTGTGTCAGCAGAGTGCCATAATAGTTCGCTGATTGTACTGAAGGCTGCGCCTTGCGTCGGAACTGTTTATGCGGTCCTCAACGTTGCCTTTCATTCCTTCCTTCTCGCTCTGCTCTTATTTACCTTACATAATTGAGAGCGCTCTTCGTAGCTTGATTTAGGAAGGCTCAAATTATCTTGTACACAATAACAGACCACCATAGACAGCCGCTTCATGACCAAATAACTCCTGAGCACACATACTTACTGCCCGCCACCCGTCATAGTATCGCAGAGACAGACCTTGCTTGTGCTCCTCATTATGAAGCCAGTCATTGGAGCCTATGACCTGTGGGTCGGCCGTGGTAGCTGCTCGATCTCGCAACTGTTGCTCTGTTTGCTGTACATGTTGTTATCTCGATACATTAGAGCGCTTCCTTCGCTTCAATTCTAACGAATAAGGTAGTTAAGACTTTTTGTTGTGTTTAATATTATGCATAGAGCCTTGTGTCTGCAATAAGGACTTTGTTAAGACTTCTACCCGACTGCACATTAACGGCGATAATTTGTTATTTTCCCTCGTGTGTACATAGCTTTGTTTACATTGTTGTCGCTTAAAGTGTAAAGTGTGACAGCATTGGAATTGGGTGCCGTGATCTTTGTTTATTGGGATGTTATATTTCTTTAGTGCACCTCCAGTTGCGACCAAGTCCTTCAATTGAACCGACAAAATCCTTCAGTACCTACTGTTGCCCGATTTGCGGCTCTTTAGATCATGTTAGTACTATTTACTGTAGTCTTGCAAGCCCAGCTTCTGTTAAGTGTGATACACGATACTGCAATTCTCTGCAACGCAGCACATAGCTATGTGAAAGAAATAAACCAATAGTTCAAGAATGCCAGAACTGTCAGTAATGTTAATAGAATGCAATTCCATCATATTGAAAAATGAATTCAGAACAGTAGTAATAATTGTTGAACTGTTGGAGATTGTGGGGGCATCTTATTTTGCTACGCATGTGGTGTGCATAAATTAGATGGCGAAGGCTATAAGTGATCTGAAGTGAAGCAGGTTCCCTGATCTATAGCCCTATGAGCTGAGGTTCTCTCCGTTCCTCAGAACCCAGGAGTTACCCTAAACTTTTAGGCCCTCAGGGGAATATTCTGACGGGCCCTTTCCCTGCCACAATATATTTGGGCCTCACAACCCCAAGGGTCCCTAGCGCCTTCTCCATAGGGGATGTTGCAGCTTGTCGCAGTTCCTGCTGACGAGGTTAGTTTTGTAAAGTTAGGTAGGCTCTCAATACTTCCCCTTCTGTTTTGGGAGGTGGGCCGCTGATCGAGGTTGCCGACCTTTTTACGCTAGACTTCAACCTTCTTATTTTTCGTTTCCTTCCCCTGCGCGGCGTAGTTGAGTGAAAGCAAAAGCGTTCAGCCATGCCCGGGGGTTGGAGATGCAAAACTTGCGCTTTTTCCTGTCAGTAGCGCACTGACCACTTAAAATCTGAGACCTACCGGTAGAAAAGCTAGACAAAAATCATTGATAATTTGAAACGAGACGTACTTCGCGCCTTAGTGGCGCACGAGCCTGTATTAAACCACAGGAATAGTTCAGCGCGATATAGACATTGTGTGCCTGATGCGCTAGTAAAGTTTTGTACTACTACTACTACTACTACCCTGTACTGTTGGCTCCGTGGTCAGCCAGTGAGCGACGATATCGTCCAGTGAGACAAGGTGTTATAAGTACTGGACGCTTGTTGCGTCTATAATTTTACAAATGAGTCTACCGGTGCTTAAATTGCTTCACCTTCAGCGGTTACTTCGTATGTCAGCCGCAGGCTACTGATTTATGCCTGACTGTATGTGATGTACAGTATTTCTAATTTGGTGATGCTCGTCTCAAACATGAGCTATTGCAAGTTACATATGTACGTGCCGCACTGCTGCTGGCACAGAAGTTTGACGCTTGTCAAATAGCTAGAAGGGCGATGTCTTGTTTACTTATCGGCCCGTCACTAGCTCCGCCTAAGCTCCTGCTCTGGCTCACATGTGTGTACCAGGCTGCATGTGTACTACTGTTTGCTGCAGCGCAAGTGGACTCCACTGGGTCATAGTGACCTAGTGTTTGAGGGGTATGTTGGTTTTTCATCTGCTGACTCTCCATCCAATAAAAAATTAAACTTTAACCACTTTTATCACATCGCGTTTACCGTTGGCGAGTCTCACATATGACCGTAGTTCTTGTTAGCCTTCATTGTGAGAGTTCGCGGGCGAGTGATACGTTACCACTAAGTTCTTACATTTGATGTTTGGGTGCTGATCCTAACAGGACATGTAAATGTATCTGTTGAGCGCGCTGTTGGCTGTGCGCGCTCTAGCTTGCGAGGACTGCCTCTAGCGCCGCCTGCCGTCGCTGTATTTTTTGGATTGTTATGTATATTTCTGTCTACGGATCAAAGCAGTGTATTGCTCTCTCTAATTTAATTTATTTTGTTTTGTATAGCTTCTTGTGCCGTACTATGTTTCTGGCGCGTTCTGTTCTCTCCATGTTGACGTCTCTTATCGTATATTGCCGTGCTAAATCGTCCTGTTGGTTTCTCACGTCTGCAGTGCGCCAAATTGAGTCAGTTCTGTTGGTTTTGTTTCAGACGCATATCCTCTTTGATAATATTCAACGAAGATTCCTTCCTAGCACACAAATTACGACCCGTCTATAGGCTGGTGATTGTGTTGGAAGTATTTTCATCGTTGCCTTTCTTATGTATGATTGATTGTTCTGTCGTTAGTCGTGATCGCCTTCGCTTATAGCATTTTAATTTTTTATGTGTGCACGCCTACCAAATCGTCCACTATATTGAATCTTGTTCTTAATGTTGTTCTTTTGTTCATTTTGTTGTTCATTTGTTCACCTGTCTCTTGCCGTAATGTGCAACTTCGAGATTAAACTTTTCTGTATTAGAGTAGTAGCTATTCTTGTTTACGTTTCTATTTATGCCGAGCATCATGATATGGAACATTATCGTGTCTATAAGCAACATTTGCTATCAATATGGGCTAGCGCTATCATGAGCCCCTATAGGTTGCTCTGCTCTGCTTCCTTCCATTTTATATTCCTACTGATGATATTCTGTTTTATTATTCCTCTTCTGCGACTACGGAGGTTAAACAAAGTGTTATTATTATTATTCCTCTTCTTTCCCGACTTGCTGATTCTGTGTGAGAACGCTCCCGTGCATGGGTTCCACGTGTTGTCAACGTGTCCCTTTACTGTCTAGTTGCTCCTTCTTTCTGCAAACCGCTAGTTTCTCCTTGCGCATCCTCTAGTTTCTCCTTGCGCATCATCTAGGCTCTCCTTGTACACCCGCTATTTTCTCCATCTTGCGCCCACAGCCTGCTCTATGTTGCTCGCGACGCCCAACTCTCTGATGCAATTAAGCGAACAACTGCTAGTACGCTGATATTGTAGTGTGTGTGTATGACGTGCGCTGACGCCCCAACTGCCTGGTCGAGTACTCGTCAGTGTTGGGTCAGCGAGCGCTCAGCGTGCCAGTGTCCAACTGACCATTATATTTTATTTTCTTTGCTTTATGTTTATAGTGCGTTTGAAGAGGTCACAGTCCCCTCGTTTATATTTTCTTTGCTAAATATAAATTATTGAATGAATTTATAGTATTAAGTGTATATTTTTTTAATCTCACTTCATGTATTTTTTGGTTGTGTGTGTGTGTTCCTCTTCGCTTTCATTCTGTCATCGGCTGTTGATATTCGTCACCCTGTCTCGGGGTTAACATGGCACCCTGTCTCGGGGCTAGCCCTCAGGGGCGTATTGTGGCGGGTCTTTCCCTGCCACAATATGTTTGGGCATCACGCACCCAAGGGTTCCGAGTGCCTTCTCCGTAGGAGATGCTGCATCTGGCCGCAGTTCCTGCTGACGAGGTTAGTTTTGTAAAGTTAGGTAGGCTCTCTACTTTTTCCATTTTTGTTCCGTGAAGTGGGCTGCCGATCGAGATCGACGGGACACCTCTGATCTCTCTCGTGTGGAAGGCCACAAAAGGAGCCGTCCACTCGAGTGTCTTTCCTATTATTTGCGCCATTTTTTCTCGCCAGTAGTAGCGCACTGAGCCAACCGAGTGTTTCGCCGTCCTTACGGCTCTATTTTATAAGGATGACTACTTTTCGCATTATAATAAAAGCCAACTCGAAGTGAGAACTTAGCGGAGCGACGCAGATCCCACCAATTTGTGACTTAGATTATATAACAATGTCTCGGGGTTAACATGGCACCCTGTCTTAGGATTAACATGGCGCCCTGTCTCTGGGTTAACATGGCACCCTGTCTCAGGATTAACATGGCGCCCTGTCTCTGGGTTAACATGGCACCCTGTCTCAGGATTAACATGGCGCCCTGTCTCAGGATTAACATGGCGCCCTGTCTCTGGGTTAACATGGCACCCTGTCTCAGGATTAACATGGCACCCTGTCTCAGGATTAACATGGCACCCTGTCTCGGGGTTAGCATGGCACCCTGTCTCGGGGTTAGCATGGCGCCCTGTCTCGGGGTCAACATGGCACCCTGTCTCGGGGTCAACATGGCACCCTGTCTCGGGGTTAACATGGCACCCTGT
>LQNS02278125.1:40996616-41020871 GCA_001587735.2 Parhyale hawaiensis | reverse complement strand
GGTGTCACAGTCCTGATCACTGGTGTCACAGTCCTGATCACTGGTGTCACAGTCCTGATCACTGGTGTCACAGTCCTGATCACTGGTGTCACAGTCCTGATCACTGGTGTCACAGTCCTGATCACTAGTGTCACAGTCCTGATCACTGGTGTCACAGTCCTAATCACTGGTGTCACTATCCTTTGGCACTTCCTTTACGTACCTCAGCTGTGACGCACCGTAGTTCTGGCATTTCCTGAAATATCAGTGCTATTTTGGTTACACAGCGTCTCTCCTCACCAGTATAGAAACATTATGGTATTAATCCGGTATCTAGAGGGGCGGCATCGGATGATAATCGCCTTAAAACTTCCGGTTGGGTCGTGGATCTTTCCACTGCTTGGATTAGCCTCAGTGTTTTCGTTAATGAACCATCATCGCCAGCTCCCTGTTTTGGGGAGCTTTCATCTGTCTTTTCTGATACTGAAGCATTTTTTGCTTCTAGTTAAATTGCAACCATATTTGCGAAGACGTCGTCAGCTGTTTAGCTGAACTCCTTCTCTGCGGTCACTAGTGCACAAATCTGCACACGGCTTCATGCGAGTGTGAGAGCGCGTTGGGTTACCAGGCTGTAATTTGCGAGTAAATAAAATTTCCATGGTTAGTCAGACAATATAAGTTCAACCAACCGCAGCCTTTTCACTGTCCATTTATTTCACATATTCAAGTCCCTACGCTGCATCCTGACAGCCTGGCCGTCTATTCAAGTACAATGTTAGCTAAGGAAATGCTTGCGTTCATTTCTCCACACTCTTCACTGCATCCAGGCGCTCGTGGATTATCTGCAGCCCATAAACTCGCGTTCAGCAGATGTTTGTCACTCATTAATTGTTATCTGTAAACAGTGGAGTGTGTGCATTCCATCTGAGCCTTTCAACATTCTCTATTATAGTTTCCTGAAATATGGATTCATTTTCCATTTTTCAACCAATACACATATGGCAGCTAACAAACTTACCTATTAGAGAGAAGAGATCACTGTGGACGCATATCGTTAGAAATAACGATCCTACATTTAGAGTTCAGGTACACAGTACAAATACTCTTGCATTCGTTTACTGTACAAACATTCTGGCAAAGTTTCTGTTTCTTTTTGATGAACCGACTCTGCATGTACTCTGCTTCTGTGAAAGTACAACTTATTTCATTTCTTCCATGCAAAGAATACTTCAGGTAAAAATTTTAAAGTTGACCAAACTTAATAAATAAAATACGGTCAATGATGAACTACAGGTTAATTTTCGTTTCAAGTGTATATATTTTCTTCCCTTTTTAACCATTTACTTAGCATTCATACTCATAGCGCTATGTCCTCAAATCCCTCCGATTTCAACCTGCAGAATAACAAGGAATGATTTAAGGCATGACTCTAAAAATTCGATTAGTAGACTTTCCTTGCCGCATGTCCTCATTTTAGTGGAACGATCCTCGCCATATATCGAAGAGTAGCTGTACATATAAATTTACTTATAACTGAGTTACGTTCTAGAGATCTGAAGTGTGCTCTCACATTTGTTCTCATTACATTGCCTCTATACATTCAGCGTTTTCAGCACTGCGTTTACGTAAATAATAATGCATTCCTTACAACACGAGTATTGTTCCTCGGCTTGAGGCGTATAATCATGCTGTGCATTAAAAGATTTCGATTAAGTACAGGCACGATTGACCATGTGCGCACAGACAAAAACTTTTCACTATGTAAATGCATTATTAACTAAAGGTCCTCCAGGTACTGACATTAAAAATAATCATTTCTATTTTATTTCTTGCAGATCTGAGGGCAAGAGTTGGCCCAAGGGGGATACTGAGCAATCAGCCAACCAAGACCCTGACAGCTTTGAAGTTCGTCACTTTCCTGTACTTTTAGTGACCATTTCACTTCAGTGTGCTTTCCATCTGCTAAGTTTCTAGAACGTAGCCAAGAAATATCTGTTGAAATTTTCGGAACCTTATCGAAGACAATTTTTTAGAATACTGCTAGTGATATAGTCATTCAATAGCTCCGTTTTCCTTTACAGCTTTAGCATATACTGGTGTAAGTTACTTGTTGCATTGTGGAAGTGTTTGTGTTCAAAATATACTGTATTTGATGACAAATTGTCAGTAGGACACTATCTGTTGTACAGTCTTAAGTTGTTATTTGCTCCTGATGTTTGGAGCATTGGAACTTTAAAAAAAAATTGAATTCTGACGTTGCTGGCGGTACACAACCTAAGGCCTGCATAACTTTTATTAACAGCTGCTTGCCTTGACAGTAGATTACACCTTCCAGTAACGTTAGTAAATGTTTTGCTTAAGTAATTGCAGGATCAGGGACACTACCTCATCATTATATTTAACAACACAAGTAACGCATGCTCTGTAGCTTGTGCGAGAGTTGATGAATGACAGTCTTCCGTTTGTTGATATGGAGCAACTGTCTTTGAAATTGCCCTTCGTCGTTACTTTTGTGATTATGAATTTCAATTGTTAGGTTATTAATTGTTCTATGTACGAGCAACGGCATATAGGTTCCTATGAATAAGTTAGTATCACTTACAGAAAAATTGTGTCCATATGCAGCAAACATTAATTACAACCTTCACATCCGTTGGACTTCAGTACTAATAATCATTCTGAGTGAAAATTCTGTTAACCGTTTAGTCTGGTAATTCATTTCTTATGATCGATAAGACTAAGAGCTGATCGTACTTGTTCTCTTATTACTAAGACCAGAGTTTCTCTTGTTCTACAAAGTTTGACTTGCCAGTGACCGCTCAATATTTGCAGTGCAAACAACTACGTTGCTCTAAATTATCAACATTGTGCTCTAGCTACGTTATTACCATTAAAGATTCTACCTCGGCTGAGGTTTGTAGTTCACTTAGTTCGTGTTGCCGAAAAGCATTTCTTGCAATTGATGATGCACTCACGGATGCTACACAACTGCTTCAGCTGCTGTAAGAATGACAACTTATTGTCTGTCGAAGGTGCACACCGCACCCCAGAGATGGTACGAGCAGGTTCTGCTGGCGCCGGGCCAACAGGTCACAATAATCGCTGGATAGATTAGCACCTACACAAAAGCTCCTTCCGATGTCGGCAGTACAGATCTTGCCAACTGCTCTTACAATAGCATTTCTGTGTTACATGTTATATATTTATAAGCTGTCCACCTCCATTCTCTGAGTACAAGATATCTGCATCCAGAGAAGCGAATAATCTTCTGGTTTCCTTCTCTAATAAAACCTGGGTTTATTGTTGCTAATGGCTCTTCATTAGCTGAGTCATTCGATTTAAGTTTCTGTTCAGTCCCACTTCTACTTCTTGGTGAGCAGGATGTTGAAGAAAACGCCTCCTTGAACATCACCAAGACGATTTACTTACAGTAACCTTGTAATGCTAGCTCCGAACATTGGAACGTAAGGTCATACCTACCACCCCTGTTCCGTGAAACTAATATCTACTGAGCATCATCATCATCGCAGTTGACATTATAGCACGTTTGACGACCAAGCTTTGTTACCTTGTGTAGTGATTTGCGTTCAGGCCGAGTCACCTATTCTGACTGACAATCGTTGCTTTGTTGTGGTGTAACACGAGAGCCGCCCCTTAGCGTGCTGTAGTACATGTACGGATGTTCCCTGTAGAGCAATAATGCATTGCTACACAGCTGCTGTGTGCGGGTCACAGAGTTCTGTGCCCTCACCTGTTTCGTATCTTCACTATGTCTCTTGTTAACGTGAAGCAATAACCGTTACAATTAAAGCCTGTTTTGCTGTATCGTACGCAATAATAAAGCCTATATTTATACTTCGGGGCCATTCTGAGCTTCTTTCGTAATGGGACGTTTGGACTGAGCTCAGCCTTATATCTACTGTTCAGGCAGCTTACGTATGCAATAATGCCACTCAAATGGAAACTCTTCGCTTCTTTCATCCCTTAACTTAAAGACGCGCTTGGCTGCAGCTCTCGACAGCGTTGCATTCACAAGCGCTGGGGTGTAAGAAATTCAAATTTGTAAGCGAACTATTTGAGTTATATTATCGTATTGTAACTCTGAGTCCACTTGTAAAAGTGTGTGGTGTCGAATTTGTTGTGTCTGTTATAAAGGAGAAAAGCGTCATTATAATTTTAGTGAGAATAATAAGTTGTGTGTCATCAGTAAGGGAGCAACATTAAAAAATTCACAGTTCCCTACCGTATGGGGCTCCAGCCCAATATTACTTCCATTCATATCTGGTGTACCAAATGCCCATGATTGTCTCTGCAGTGTCAGTCAATAAGCTTATTAATGCGGGTCAATTAGGACCTATCAGTACACTGTGCAACTGTTCTCAGGAGGCAGTCCCATTCAGTCCACTGAGTCAGGACACAATTAGTGGACTCCTTTTACCGGACCCTTGCCTGTTGTCACTTACCCTAGTGAACTAGTGAGTTCACATGTTTTCTCATACGGTCGTCATGTGAATAAATTACTAGAACTATTCCCTAATACAGACATCAACTGACTAACTAGTACTGCTCTACTGCCTAACCGTTTTGCATATTTGCTTCCCTAAGCAAGACTGCCCAGAGATACCTTAGCTCCAGAAGCGGTATTTAACAGCTCAGCAGATATAAATGTACCAATTATCCCGCTTGTATATTTATCTTGTATTTCAGGATCCTTTGCTCGGGTGTACAACAAACATCTATTTTCGTAAGTGTTACAACTTCAGGTCTCCCAAGTACTTACCGAATACTTGAGTTAAATCGAGAAACATCCCACATTGGATGTGCCAGACGCCTATCGAATATTTCAATAAATGCTATAGACTCTCCTGATTCGTGTGAGCTGGAAGGCCATCCACAATTACCATTATCCAATGCGTCCACTTCAAGCATATCAATCCTGCGTTTGGGGAGCTCAATTCCAAACCTTGCGCAATTCCTTGCTCAAATAGCCCACTCCATTTGTCAGGCTTGACTGTATTTTAATATTTTAAGATGTGTTTTGTGCTACCGCGAGACCAACTGTTGTGATGGTGTGCCTCAAGTTCTTCCCTGGCGTCCTCTTATGTTATGAGTCTGTTGACGCGCATTCGGGCGTTTCGTTGTCGTTGGTTGGTTGCTGAACTATAGTTATTGGTGTTGTGACTTTGTTAACTCGGATAGATTTAAATAGCGTAGTGCCTTAATTTATGCGTTACCTTGCAAGTGGTTCGCTCCACTGCTATACTCAGTTGCACCTCAGAGCAACGTATTTCCATGTTACAACTGCTTCCTACTACGTACTTCAATCTGGCTTTGTAGACTCTAATGCGCGCGTCTACCATTCACTATCGCTGCTAGGACAGCCTTATTCTCTTAGGGTTATATGTATGTCGTAAATGAAGTCAATTTTGAAGGAATTTTCATACGTTGCGTATTCTGACGAGCGTTGAATGCCGACTAGAACTTCGTGTAAGGTTTTGGAAGCAGTTTAATACTAATTGCAACATCCTGCGGCTGCGACTGCGATACCAATACGAGAAAAGAGCATCTCCGTAACTGCTGCTTCCTGATGTGGCCCGCCTGTGCCCTCACGTTATCTTCCTGCACAAGCCGCCGATCTTCCATGGACCAATCTTTGTTGTAAGTTAAGGATAATCTGACGCCTCAATCTATACTCCATTTGAAGGTTTCTTGAAGTCCTTCCTATGTTATAAATAGCAAGATTATTTCAGTCGCCGAACACAGCAGATATCTCGAGTTCACGTAAAGGGCTCTCCCGTTTCCTCCTCCATGGAGACATTCCCTTACTGCAGCTCAAACCTTCACTGTAATCGTTCTACGTAAGCTACTCTTCAACATCTCAATCATGGACAACGACATGCGTGTGCGTGTCATCATAGTGTGCCTCATGTTGCCATTCCTGGTAGTGCAAATTGTCTCCATCTATCGGGAGCTCCATCTGAATGCCGGCCCAACCTTTCCCATGGACGCAGAGAGCTACACCCACAAACGACTGCTGCTCACAGGCAAAGGTGAGACTTTCTGTATTTTCCTAAAGTTAACTCATGTTAGGGTACTGCTGAGCAATTATATGGTATGTTGCTGAGTATTACATAGTTGCATGCATAATCTCATCTGTTCTAATTTGTGTTTGATGCTTTGACTCATTGGTGCTCCACTCGCTCCAGACTATAAGGAGGGTATCAATATAAATGTTATTGGTCACACTTAGCGATTTACCTCTTAAGAGTCCTATTGCTGACATGCATGTCCTTTGACAGTCTCTTTTGATACTGACGCCAACTAAGTCCACTCGCCACTTTACGTAATATCACCCCACACGAAATGAAAAATACAATGAACCTACAGTATCTACTTGTTTTCTGCCCCCAGCTACGCTAAAGGTTGGTCGTTTAAGCTCTATAATTATTAATAAGCACCGTGAGATCTTCTCCCACATATAATATATAATTTTTGTGTAATTTCCTTCTGTCTATATTGTAATTTTATTCCATCTACATTGAAACATAAAACTCGCGATATAGTCAGACACACTGTGAGTACTATTTAACAGTTCAGACATTCATCTCTCATGTCCCACTTTGCTACAAGTAGTTAGTATCTCTGATCTCTGTCTTAATATCTTTCGTTTCGCAATACACCACACTATAAGTAATAACTGACTCCCCGGTCATCACAAGTTGACCCTAGACTTATTGATGCGTCTTGGGTAAAATCTCTTCCAGAGCGACCTCAAGCAAAAATAAACTATTGATGGTGACGCATGGAAAGCATCTCTCAGGAAAACCTATATATATGAACACTGGTCATTAGTATAAGTACTGTAAAATTACCTTGGCGTCAATGGCTTCAATCTGGGTAGAGGCAACTCTTTTGCAACCGCCTGCGTGTTGCTCTCTGCCCTCACCCCTCATACTGCGGATAACGACTTATATATATGTATATACAAAATTAGGGATCAATTCATCGTTTACAAATATATTGCTGAAAATGTAACTTTATTTACAACTGACATATTCTTTACTAGGTTTATCAGTTTCTTGTTTTTTTTTTTTTTTTTCTTTCTGTTATCGTCATTTAAAAAGTTTCACAATTTTCCAACAACTAAATTTAATGTAGCCGACCAGTTTCTCCAACCTTTGGCATCTTCAGGCCTAAATAATGACAACAATCATTTGATTCTCAGCCTGAGCGTTAAACTACTTTCGAAATGACCAAGGGCGTAAGAAAAGAGGCGTGTCCCGCGGTAAGGTATGTTGTGTAAGTGCTATGTCAGACGATCGCTTTTAGACAGCACGCGGTCAAAGCGCCTAGACTGTGTCAGACGAGCGCTTTTGACGCCTCGTTTAGAAAGCGCTTTGAGCGCCGAGAAAACGCTTTTGAAACAGATTCCTATTTACTCCAAGTTAAAAGCCAGGGGGTGTCACACGGGCGCTCGCACCGCTCGTAACGACAGTCCTCGCTTCTAAGTGGTCCGGTAGAAGCGCCTGGGTATGTCAGATGAGCGCTTTAACAGCGGCGTTTAACGCGCTGTAAAAACGCCCGTCTGACATGGTGTAGGTGTTTGCGACGGCTGCTAGTTCAAGCCGCGTCCTTCAAGTGTTCGGTGGTGTTGAAGATGAGCTTAGAACAGAAAGTGCTGTTGCTAACGCTTTTGCTCCGAAAGCAACGTCAGCGACGCCGTAGGCGATTAAGGACACACACAGTAACAGGTGCCCGTATAACAGAAGGGTCTCACCAGCTCCTATTCAAATAAGTAAATGAATAAAATAAGTGATATTAATTAATAACACAAATAAATACACCACAAATAGACGCTAAACACAAATAAAGACACTTGCGCCTTAAGCCACACACATTACGTACACGTGAGAGTACTGTAGCGTACTGAGCTGTAAAGCGCCTGGAAACGCTCGCTCGTTTGCAATACCCAGGCGCTTCTACCGCACCACTTAGAAGCGACGACTGGCGTTACGAGCACCGCGTATGAGCGGTGTAAGCGCCTGTGTGACACCCCCCTCTGGCTTCTAACATGCAGTTAATAGGAATCTGTTTCAAAACAGTTTTCTCGGCGCTCAAAGCACTTTCAAAACGTGTCGTCAAAAGCGCTCGTCTGACATAGCTCTTTAAGTGAGTCCTGACAGAGGGAGGGAGGGAGTTCATTTATATGACTGTCATAACAAACTGTGTATTACTATGCAGCATCGGTCAAAGCTCTTGAAATCTCCTAAATAAAATTCAAATAGCGATAAATCTTGACACTATAACAACTAAAGCTTTACAGCGAAGGCTATATCACAGCTTGTCATCATTGCATTTCACAGAGGATTTATGGCGGCGGCTATATTTGGCTATCGTTAATACTAAATGGCTTCCAGTGTAAGAATGTTATAGCAGAATAAAAAAATTGAAGTGAAAGGATGTCTTTCAGAGCAATGTACATCAATATTTTGGACTACATGTTATTTAATTGCAAATCCCCATCAGTATGATTCCAAAATTGCAATTTAAATATCTAAAACCCATAGAAAGGGCTAGAACCACAGATGAGACAGATATTCTGGTAATGAAAAATCAACTCGGTCTCTACATGCTCATAATGGAGGTGAAACTAATATAGGATGCTAAGAAACCTGAACATTTCATATTCTTATTAGGATGCATCTTTGATAGATGTAGAAACGTCGCTAAGACAAAGACAAAATGAGTCGAGATTAGTTTCTCCGCCGAGGAGGTTATGTTTTTGTCAGCGTTCGTCCGTCATTCTATCTGTCACCAAATTAACTCAGAAAGTGATTGACGAATCCTAACGAAATTTACAGGGAATGTCAGGCATGCTGGAGGAACAGGTGGTTAACTTTTTGAGAAGAACCGTCAACTGTTTATTTGCTGGTTTGTTTTCCTGCCTCTTGTTCTTGGTACCATAACTCAAAAATTTATAGACAGATTTTCATGAAACTTGTACGAAATGTTAGGAATGTTACGAAGAGCAAATGACCAAGTTTTCAAGATGATCTGTTTGTTTGTAAGTTTGTTGTGTGTTTAATATTATGCTTGGCAGAGCATAACTCAAAAAGTTATGGACGGATATTCATGAAATTTGTGGGAATCGTTATAAATATCATTTTAAAAGCACAAATAACCAAATTTTGATGGTGATCGGCCGTCCGTCGGTGTGTTTTTCTCTCTCTATATATATATATGTTTGTCTTAGTGTTTGTCAGAATGTAACTTAATGAGTTAAGGACGGATCTTTAAGAAATTAAAAAAAAACTGTTATTAATATCACGAGCAAAAATGACCATATTTTCGTGATGATGAAAAGGAAGTCCTAGTTTCAGGACCAATTTTACTTTTTTTCGTTAACATTGCATCACCGTCGGGGGTTTATTTATCTGTATCTTTATATGTTTATACATTTACTAAAATGCCAGCGATGAATTTGTGAAGACCCGTCTTCATATAACATGGTTCTGTGGCTTATATGTTTCTGAAGGATACACCACAACAGCCGACTCAAAGTGCCATAAGAGATAATTGCTCTCTCTTTCAATCCATTTGAGCAACACAATCGTCCCCTACCTTAAGTGACATGCAGAAAAACCACGAAACAGATAGGCAGAAATTAGCCCAAGTTGCTACGAAGGCTGTGGTCATCCTGTCAAACTTCATTGAAAACTGATTGGTAGAAAATTGACGAGGTCGCAAACGTATCTTAATTAGCGACAGTTGAAATTCAAGCAATGAAGATATGGAAGGATTAGTCTGATTTGTACGAGTATTACTTGCTCCTTACATCGAATCTATGGCAAAGTATAAGGCGACACTATGTCTGAATGCACTTCTTGCATTGCTGAAGTCGAAATCGCTGCACTGAAGATATCTGAAGCTTCCAGTAGCATTCTCATGCATCTTGATTCTTAGTTTCTTCCCACAGATATTTTCGTTGCATCATTTATTCTTCCAACTTCAATTCAATGGTCGACGAAACAGCTTTTGCTAAGCAAAAACCATTGGACCTATATATATGATATACTACCGTATCCTTGATACCAAATCGAAACTATTGCTTACAGCGTTGCTGAGCAGCCTGTAAAACGTAATGAATTTTCTCCATGTCTAAGAGAAAAAAAATGTTTCGATGCTCAGCAGTTGTGAAGCCCTAAACGCTCATATCCAGGTGCTTTTGGGTTAGCAGTTGTAATAACGAAAATTTAATCAATGAAGAAGGTCATTAAAATTCTTCGCTGTCATTTTTGATAGCGCGGGACCTCTAATACAAATATATAAAGAAATAAGGACACGATGATCATTATTATATTGTTTGATATTGATATATCTGTATGTATCGGGTCACGCTTCTAAAGAAATAGACAAATTTAGGCCAGGTTGCAGATTTTGTAATTCGGTTGAGTTTTCATCAATATCAGTGACCAGGTTGTAGATGATGGCGAATGTGGGATCCTTAGTCCTTCATCTCAATGCAATTCTTACTTAAAACACTTCTTGAAATCGAAACAATAGAGATAATACAGCTCCTCTAAGCGCGGCTATGCAGACTGATTTTATAACTTTTTCCATACATGGAAACATATGTTTGCTCTCAGTTCATGACGTATAAATACAGGAGCTGATCAACGAAGGGCGGTGGTAGCGATGATTTTTCACGGGCAGTAGACATAATTATAACTTCCGGCATGCTGTTTTCTTTGGCAGAGCAGTTTTCGCTTCAATGGAAAAACTTAGATGAAGTGAAGTCTAATCCTTCGCTATCTAGGATACGCGGCTGGGGAGTTCATTTAATTCAGTAATGCTTTGCTCCTTGCTAATGTAAGATTTATTTCTACATGTCATCTAGGGTGGGGAACGATTGTGCTGTTTTCACGAGTTGGTAGGGAGAGCACGCATCTCGTATGGCGATACTAATGGGCCGTAGTAACGTATCTGCCAGCAGCATATTAGTAACAAAAGTATGTTAAATGAAGACGGTTCTTCACCGAATCTTCGAGGTCATTTTAACAGCGCGGGCACTCTACTTAGGCCGTAGATTATACCTCAATAGTAACTGTGCTGCTCGTATTAGCCCTCTATTTCAGGGGTTCTCAAAGTGGGGCCCGTGGCGCTTTGGTAGGAGGTCCAAAAAATTGAACGGATCGCCAATTAAAGATGGAGTTACACTTACTTCTCAGCTAAGGTATTTATATTCAGGGGAACACATGTGAGGGGGTCCTCATCTTATTTTCTGTAATAAAAGTGGTCCTTAGTTGATAAAAGTTGGAGAACCGTTGCTCTATTTCTTTAAGAAACAATTATATGCACCTATTTTTTTTCTAAAATTATAGACAGGTCTCAAAAGTTTTAGCTGACAATGCGATAATGCACAAAATGTGCAATAGAAAATTTTTGCTGCATCCTGTTTCCCTATTTAATGAAATTCAGTTTCTTTTGTTTATTACCTCTTCTTTTTTATCCTTTTAAGGATATATATTTTTTTCTTGGCAGTACCACCGTGCTCGCTGAATAAAATTCACAGTCTGAACTCTTCATTGCATTCCGTACACTTCTTATCTGGATGGAAGCAGATCCTGGCACATTGGCCATCGCCGATTATACGATGGAGATGGTGTGTAGACCATCGCCATCGGAAAAACTACGATGTTACGATGGAACATCGCAAAAATCCATCGGCGATAGCCATGGTCCGATGGAAATCGTATCAAACAATCGGCGATGGCCATTTTCTGCATCGGCAATGGTGTTATGAGGAAGAAATGGTCCGATGAAATGACTGAACATGCCATCGGCGATGGCATACGATGGGCATCGGCATCGGTTGTACTTCCGATGCCGATGAAATGAGGCTAAAACTACAGAAACACAGCCTTACGAGTTTGAAACATTTATTTTTTAGTAACATTTAAACAAAGAGGGGATTACAAAGTTTACTTTAATACATTTCCCAGATCTAACAATGTCAATTAATAACCTGGACCTTACATTTCGCACCTTTTATCAGCTAGGAATAGTATTACTGGTTTGAAAATCGCACACAGGCCGAGGTTACAAGAGATGCTGCTTTTATTCGATATTTGGGCTCTGAGATGTTTGCATTTTTAAAATGTGTTAATGCGATGGTCCATCGATGATTGATTATTACGCCCTATAATGGCCATCGCCGACGGTTATTTCATCGTAGGTCATCGCCGATGAAAATTAGCGATTTTTGGTCACGATGCCGATGGAGCGATTGTATTGCCATCGCCATCGTAAGAACGATGGCGATGGCCATCGTACCATCGATTTTGCCATCGTACCATCGTAACATAATCGGAGATGCCGACCTCTGCATGGAAGTAACCAGAAAACTGTATCCTAGATACAGTTCTCTATTAGTTTCTGACGATTTTTCGCTCTATCATTCAACTGCCTAAAATGATTTAATTTCATGGCGATTGGGAAGGGACGGAGAGATGGCGTTATACTATGGAGAAGTGAAATTTTCTGCGCTTAGGTTGACAAGTGCACCTGACAGGCACAGCTGACAAGTGCACCTGACAGGTACAGCTGACAAGTGCACCTGACATGCACAGCTGACAAGTGCACCTGATAGGCAAAGCTGACAAGTGCACCTGACAGGTACAGCTGATAAGTGCAGCTTTTGGGTGCAAAAAATGCGTGTTTCATAGGAGAATCTGTACACCACTCAAGCAAGAGTATGAAATTCTATTATCGTAAGTTTTGCAATCACTTATGATGGCCGGGTACGCTAAAACTATTTTCATTTAATTTCGTGTTTATTTTACCTCCTAATATACAGCAGACGTTAGCCAAACTTGCTCATCTAGCAATTATCAGGATCGGTTAGCTGTTATAATTAACACCGTTGAATATCAATTATTTTCTATCCAATTCGTGGCAGACCCTGCACTGCTCCGCGTCCTGGCTGCTCCCACACAGAGGGAGATGTACTCAGTAGTTATGCAAGTTCCTTGGCGACTGCAAACTGTATATGACTTCTTCGCCACAATTATTGGTATCACGAGAAGGTAGACGGTACTACTTTAATGTCAGAAGTGGAAGGTGTCACGCTCACCTATTTCTGTACTATAATTTAAAAATGAGTCAGGGAATGAACCGGCATCTTTACCTGTTTATTTATTTTTTTTCGTAATAGTGTGCCTCCAATGATCTGATGGACATCACGTGAATTAGTATGCTGGCTCCGTGCGAGATCTAAAACTGCGGAAGACGGTGAAGGAAGACGAGTGAATCCTGTGTACTTTTCTGTTCAAGCTACGTTTAATGAATGCTGCTTGTTACTCCTTTTCCTAAACGACAGCGAAGAGGCGTTTTAAGATGTAAGAATAACTTTCAAATTGAGTTGCACAAATATTACACTTATGCCCGGTCACTGTTTATACTTGGGTAGGTACCCTAGACACCGAGAGCCAATATCTCCTTGGAAGTACACGGCATGCACGTACGAAGGCCAAGTGTCCTTAAACCAGCATAACAGCGCCTAAAATGCAGACAAAATAGTGACCACATAAGCCGACGATTTGTGTCGCCTGTTTGCAGCCACTGCCGTCACTATCGATCGGTGGGGCGGCAGCAGCAGCAGCAGTGCGTGGGACGGAGCGGCTACCGTCGTGCCCCCCGACTGGTGGGCAGAACAGGCGGTGAGACGGGAGCTACTGACGCGGGCCTGTCGTAGAGTGGCGCCCAGACGTCCCATTGCGGCTCTGCTGGCTGCTAAGGACTGCGGTCATCGGCTACAGCATCTCTTGGTGGACGACGAGCACAGAGCTATCTATTGCTATGTGCCTAAGGTAATCCTCCCTATCTTGCTTACCAATCGTTATTTTGGAAAATAATGAAGTTAGAATAGATAGAGAGCTACATTTATAAAAGCGTGTTACACAATACAATTTTGTTGCTCAACATGGCTGTACTTCTTGGGATATTCCCTGAGTCACAATCATTTTTCTGTTAACTATAGGACTTCAAAGTTCGTGTTTTATTCGCTTTTGGTATTGCGCATTAACTGCTGGAATCTGGCATCGATTTTTTTATTAAGGATGTTTCACACTAGCAACTTTCGTTGCCGTCACAGCCCGTGGGCCAACAAAAGACGCCGCTACTCTGACGACTGACAGAGGTAGGGTATGCGACGGCAGAAAGCTGCAGGCTGTATTTTTGACGCCGTCGACCCCAACTTCGGTTGAGCTTCATTTTATGAAACGCCCGAACCCGTTGATTTTGAAACATAATTTGGACATGAAACAATGTTTTAGCATGTATAAACACTTCATATGTCTAAAATAACGAAAGAGCAGCGACTATGTTCCAAATATCTTAGAATTCACAGTGAAACACATATCACGCTTCAGCGATGTCATAACGTTCCTGCTTTTAACTTAGGTAAACATTTTCTAGAACATGTTTTTATGAGTAATAGAATATCTGCACAGTGCACTATTTATGCCAACTATTAGACTTGTTTGTAATCTTTATCGTCATTTTTATATTAGTAGTGCAAGTGATGTGAACTTAACCGTTCCAAGTTTTTTTTTTACGTCTGAATGTAATTTAGCTAGGTTCGCCCATCCTGTGTTTTGGGAGACGGCGCTCCCGGGTGCTTTGTGTGGGTTGCCTCGGCCACCAGCTAGGCCTTCGGGACGTCTGTCTTTCGTGCCCGCTTTGCTTCCAACATGGTTTCGTAATCGTGCTGATCTTGCTTCCATCTGTTCTTCCTTTTCTCTCCCGGCTCGTCGTTCTCATGCTCGTTGGTCCACCTTCGTGAGTGGGTTCCGCGTTACTGTCGATATACATCTCCCTTGCTTTACCTTTGTTGAATCGCCATAGTTGTATCAAGGGAAGTTTGAACGTTTACTATAATAATAATAATTGAATGTAATTTCGGTATTTCTATAATTCTATGTTGTATAGGCATTGCTGATATTTCTATTTCTTTATGGACAGAAATAACTCGTTAGTTTATGACATGCATTAGGCCTAGTTCGACTTAGATGACGTTGAGTCCCATAAGTGCTAGTTACACTTTTAGCAGACTAGTTCTCCATTTCATACTGTACATAGCATGTATTTTATAATAGTGAAATTGCACTTCGAGAGAGCAATAAAGAAAGAAAGAAAGCTTACAGTGTGCGTGTTTGAGTCTGTTACATAACATAATGTAAAAAATAATTGAACATAAAGATAGGTACGTTAGACAGGCTACAGGCTACATTTTCGCAGGCAAAAGAAATTTTTAATACGCAAATTTTTATTGTTTTTCTTCAATCTACTTCAACACCACTCAGTTCAGGTGTTTAAGGTGAACCTAACCTAAACTTTTTTTGTTTGTAACAAAAGCAGCAATATATCTCTTATGAAATCTCTAATGAGAGGTTTATTATTGACTTAAAGCTGATCACTTTGTTTCTTGTGTTTTATTGGAGTGCGCGCAAAACAAAAATAAACTGAACTCTTCGCACTGCCGTAACAAATTATCACTCACTGCTGCTATGTCGCCTTTCGACGACAGGTTCCATCTAAACTGTTTTTAAATGCAACGTTAACAATATTGCAAGTAAAAATGTAGGTAGTTGATACAAGTACACTCGCCCTTGCACCCAACTTGCTTCACGATTCTGTAAATATGTTTGAGAACATTCTACGCAGTAGCAACTCATCGTTCACATGCCAGTCAGTGTGAAACCCAACAAGCCTGCCAACACCTTTTCACTGAACAACATATAGGCGTAGCAAAAGTTGCTGGAGTGAACTCGTCTTTAGGCAAGTGGGAGTCATAAGTAATTTTTTAGCATTGATGGTCTGCCGCACGGCTTGGCATCTCGAGCCACGTAAATGAGAGATCACGAAGTGGGTAAATTCAGGATATTATCTTCTTGCACAGGCTTGAGGAAGATAGGTACAACTTTACACCTGTCCTACTATAGAAGTCTTAAGTAGGAAGGCAAAAGTCAGATTAAAAGAACATTAACGCGTAAGTCAGGCAAACAAAAATTATGTGTGTTTGAAGAAAAAAAAACAGAATCAGGAGTTGCCAGGTATGAGAATATTGAATACTGAGAAGCATGTAATATGATATGTGTATGAAGTAATTAAGACTGAGTCATTGAGAGATGGGGAACAGTGTTATAAACGTTACCGCTGTACTAGCACTATGGAGATAATTCGCTACTGGCTATCTCTTTAGTCACAAACTGCGACCCCACAGAAGATACCCAGAATCGTGACTCCACACATGTGACGTGATGAGTAAAACGTCACCTGGACTTCGTCCGAAGATCCACAAGGTAATGTGTTGTCTCAGTTACGTCGGTGTGACAGGTGATGTTATTACACGCGTGGCGAAACTAAGATATAAGGTTAATTAACGCAACAAGCAATCACGTAACTCTCGCAGCACGTGACAAACAGCACGGGTCACGCCAGCCAATCACGGATGGAACCCTTTTGGCGAGGGGAGCAAACAGCATTCACTGATTGGCTGCGAGGACCTGTGAAGTGGCTGACGTCACATGAAATCTTGGTCACGTGATTCTTTTGTTGTGTTAAACAGTCTTACTTTAGTCTCTTTGCCCCTCTCTGCACCATTACTGATAAGTTTTTTGGGGAGCTCACTTTAGAATGCCGTCTTCTGTTGTTTTTGATTGTAAGGATAAGCCATCTGGAAGTATATGGACTGTTAATTCAGGTGAGAGGGTCTAAAACATCATTCGGTTGGTGTATAATTAGCCAGTCTCAAGGATGGTGCTACAGCCAAAAACTGAAGAGGACCATTTACTATTCTATGTAATTCTCAGCATAAATAAGTTATTACAGGCAACTACACTGTGATAGATTTCGAAATTGTAATTACATTTTGTCATCAACTAAAATGAAAAATTGATTACATGCAAAAATCATTATTTATAATGGCGTTATTCCAATGGCGTCTCAGCACACCCCCCCCCCCTGTCCCACCTTTCTGCTCATTCCTGGCTAACTTACTCGCTGGTGCTCCTATGCCCTGGGTAAAGTTTCTGACAGAGAAGGAGGCCCTGCAAAAAAGGTGTGTTACACAACAAAGTATTTGCACTGTGTGCACGGGCCTTTAGTGATGTAAATTGTGACAGAGTGCAGACGATAATCTCTCATTCCAACTTTGTTATTTGCTAAGAACTTGACCCCACAATACTAGTTGCGTGTGTATTGATGCAATAGGTGTTAAAGGACGTTCGTTATTTGATACTCCACCAGTTTCATTTTCTTAATTTGGACAGAAGATGTAATCGAAAATTTTCGATGTACATATGGAGCAATTGTTTATGATACCGTCATGTTTACGTCAATAACGAAACAAAATCAAAAGTATTTGATTCTTTACTCACCTACCGTGATTATATCAGATAAGATAAAGTCAACTGTGACGGTACCCCCCACTGGGAGACCCACAGGCACTGGTTCGTGCTGTATATATAGGCCAACTAGCCCTGGATGAGTAAGAACTATGGTGCCGAAACGGAAGGTTCACCGACCCGAGCTCCCTAACCTCAATCCTGGTCAGGTAGGTACCACCGCACAGCTCCGCATACCAAGCAACAGCCGACGCAGCACTCCGGATGACACAAAGATCGCTTGGCAGGCTCTTCACTCGATCCTGGCACCTTTAGTACAGAAGTCAGGCACGCATGGCATAAACTAGAACGCGCAGGCCCCGAGGGGACCTCAAGACTTGCACCATCACCATGGACGAGCGCGCCATTTCCCAATTGCGTTCCTCGCTTGTAACTAGCTAACCCAAACAAACAGATACGGACACACAGACTCGTGCAACAACTACTACACTGTCCCTTATACATCCAGCTTCCACTTACGCTTGAGCCGCCTGTGCCACCTTTTATGTAGTAGTCAAAAGTCATGTCTCTCGATCGCGCAGGCAAGAGTTACAAATGTAAAAGGTACGCACGCAGGGTGGCGAAGTAGGATATTTCAAGTCCGACTCCGATTCCTGGTCCTTCAATTTTTCTGACTCCGACTCCTGATCCTCAAAATTTTCCGACTCCTTGATACAACTTAGCAGTTAATGAGACCATTAATTTTATCCAACTACTTTTTGCTAAAACGTCCTCACATGTTGAACTAAAGAGAGTATCATTGTACTATTTACAATGAAATTCAGTATCATTAGATTAGATAGGCGGCAGTAGACAATCCAATAGCCCAATTCCCATAGAGACACCGGAACATACGCCCTGGCACTCTGTGAGCTATTGCATACCGTTGAACTTAAAATTTTATACATTGATAGTTCATTATAGTTATCATCTAGAAAAAATTCATGCAGGTTAAGTATTGACAGTCACAAAATGCTTCTTTATTATTTGCATCATTCAGGACTGATATTATCAAGGTAATTTCTAAAATATACATCCATAGTTAGCATTAGGCAAGGCTCTGCTTGGACCATCTAGGTACTCTCCTGTCAATATCAAACGCATGGATTATGGATTGAGTCAATAACAATATTTACTAACATTTGTAATATCTTTCAATATTTTTACAACTTGAGACGAAAAATTCTCAATATATTTGTAAACTATGAAATATATTGTATAGTGGTTTACCGAAGTCGGAGTTTGGCTTTAAATTCCGACTGCGGGAGCAATTGGGTTTCCGACTCAGAGTCCTCCTCAAATCCTTCGATTCCACAACCCTATTCGCTCGTGTAGCTCATGAATTTTATTCAACATAAATTGAGACAAATATTTTGCTGTTAAAATTTTTGTAAAATATATAGGCCTATCAGAGAATTATCGCCATACGTCTACTGGCTATATTTTCTTGCTATAGAAAGTTGCGGCAGAGCAATATAACAACGGAGGATCACAAAACATAAGATGAAGACATGTCCGCACCATAACAACCCTTTCAGACGGAAAGACAACTATCCGTAGCCGATGACGAGCTTAGGCTCGGGTATGGACCGCAGTATGGAGGTGGACCGAATATTCGCATTCGCAAATACTAGCATGACTTCCAATATTCACATTCGCATGTAGACATGCGAATATTTTGCGAATACCTAAGCATATCCACTGACGAAGATCCTCTGAAATAGTGGAAGATGCACGCCAATATTTATCCTAATCTTTCTCAGTCAGCAAGGTCTTATGTTGCTTGTCCGCCAACTAGTGTCGCGAGTGAGCGTCTTTTTAGTGGTGCCGGTGTAGTGTGTGATGAAAAACGAAGTGACCTGACAGGTGAAAGAGCAGAAAAATTTTTATTGTTGAAGATCAACCTACCAATAATAGAACTGAACTATTAGATACTTGGAGTTTATGATTGTACTAGCAACAGCAATAATGGTTTGCACGCAATCTAGTGAATCTAGTCAATCTACTAGTAAATAATCCTTTGGTGACCCGAGGTCGACTGAAACTAAATTCACTCATCTGGCTCCAGTGGGCCTATACCTGCAGCACAAACCAGTGCATGTGGGTTTCCCAGGTGAGGGTGTGGTCTAAGTTGACTTTACCTCTATCTTTTCAAAGGCCGGTGCTTGGGGAAAGAGGTTGGTGGGATATATGTAAGAGGGGGTTCTTGTCTCTCATCCTGGAAACAAAGAAAATTCAATGGATTTTGATTAGCTATTCAATTTTCTATGGCTAAACTCTTGCAATGAATTCGAATAGTCCACGCCAGAGTCCAGACTCCATACTCTAGAATCCAAATAAAACGCCATAGCACTTGAGAAATGAAACTTTGACTGAATATTCGCGTACTCGAATATCAAAACAAAATATTCGCATTAGCGAATGTTAAGAAACTGACATTCGGTCCACCTCTAGACCGACCGATACCTTGACTCTCCACTGAAATTTGCAAATAAGGCTGATTGTATATGAATTAAATTTCGATGAAATTTTTTCTAGGCAGCAGAACAACCTTAACAAAAAGTAAACAGTTCTCGGTGATGCAAAAAAATGTGTTTATCAGCAAGATACATAAATGCGTAGCTATTTACCAACTGTGGACGACGATAATTGAAACTTGGGCCAACAAAAGGGCCTAAAATAGACTAAAATAATTTTTGCAATTTACAGTTGGCCAGTACTCAGCAAAGCCTGTTTCTTTCCAATAGATACATTCCTTACGTCTCCAAGAATAGTTGTTTTTCTTCAAGTCGGTACGTTGAATGGAACAAATTTCATCGAGGAATTATCAATTTGTCATCAGCCTCTAGACAAACCTTCCACAAAACCAACTAGCTACCGTCCTATTGCGTAGACTAGCTGTCCCGGAAATATCATAGAGAAGATTGTGAACACCCCCTGATGAAACATCTGGAAGCCAACAAGCTCCTCTGCAACGTGCAACACGGTTTCCGACAATGCCGTAGCACCACTGATGCCATCGTGCGTATACAAAATTACATCATAAAGAACAAAGCAACTATAGAAAACATACTATCGTCTTCTTCTTCTTCTTCTTCGGTCTCAAAAGGGCATGCGACACAGCCTGGCGACACGGAATACTGCAACTGCACAAAGTAGGCATAAGAGGTAACATGGCCTGATACTTGCAGCAATTCTTGCAGGAGCGGTGCTTCTGGGTCAGATTGGGACAGGCTTACTCCCCTGTAATGACGCAGGATGAAGGGGTTCCGCAGGGAAGCGTCATAAACTGTACCCTGTTTCTATTAACACTAAACGACATACTAGCAGACCTTCCCAAATACGTGCACTGGTCACTATACGTAGATGATCTGCTGCAATGCTCTTCCTCGAGACACCTGCCAGGTCTAGCTCGACGACTACAGCGAACCATTGACCGCGTTTGTAACTGGGCGACCGACCATGGTTTCGCCTTCTCTGCTGTCAAGACCTCTGCCTCCACATAAGGCGAGCCAGACTTTCAATGCCACCTGATATCACAATGTACGGACAACGGATAAACTATTGCAAAGAGGTGAAATTTTTCGGAATGATATTAGGTAGATACGAGACTGTCATGGAAACCACACATGCAGATGTTAAGAACGCAATGCCTACGTAGACTCAACCTACTCAAACGCTTGACGACGCTGTCGTGGGGCGCCGCCCGGCAAACCGTTTTATACCTCTTCCAAACCCTTGTACGCTCCAGACTAGACTATGGCTGTGTCGTACACCAATCCACAAGGAGTTCCGTCCTATCGAGACTGGACAAAGTGCACAATGCAGCACTTAGGCTATGCACCGAGGCCTTCCGTACCGCACCCATACCAAGTCTTCACGCTGAAAGTGGTGAAACCTGCCTGCCTGCGCAGGGTGCAACTTACCTACCTGTTCTTAGCCGGCTTAGAACAAGTCCCTCGATCCCCGGCCTGGGACAGTGTGTGCCGAGACCGGGCAGAGGGAGCAGACTTTCCGTACACACTTCCCTCCTCCAACGACTATGAAGCCCTCTCCTTCATAGCGGAAATCGAGCTCATCAATGTGGCCCCGGTCCTTTTCAGAGACCAACCAACCTGGCGCATACCAACTTCTACTTTTTGCGCCGGCACGCAGTACCCAAGAAAGAAAGACTTCCACCCCCTCCTACTAAAAACTCTCTTTATGGAGCACATGAGGGACAAACATGATGACTCTACCCACGTCTATACCGATGGCTCTAAAACGGGAGACCGTTTTGGATGCGCAGCCATTTCAACCGACGAAACGAGAGCATACCGGCTATTGCCGGATACCTCGACCTTCCACGGTGAGCTGTTCGGCCTGCACACAGCTCTACAACTCATTATGCAGGGGCCACACTAGGCGTCCGTAAGAGCAACGCGCAAATCATCAGAAATCCTTGTTGTGTATCGGAACGACTGTAGGTGACACACTAGCGACGGGAAGCTGCTCATCCGCCATACAAAGTTCCGTCCACCTACCACGCACATGTTCCATAGAACTTCGTTGCGCATTCTCCTTGATCCAAAGAAACTGCAGTTTTGTCACTAGTCATAGCTTCTTTTACTTATAGTATCAATACAACTAGGAATAAACAATCACTGTAAATGCAAATACTACTTATAGCGTGCTACAGCAATGCACGTACCGGTACTACCAAGTGAGCTTAGGTTAACATTTTCATACTTTTCTCGACCACGCGGTCGTGCTTTCGAGGGCGCGGCAATACATTCAATCAAATTAAACGACTGGCTTGGAGAGCAACTTCAAAAATTATTGACAAGTAAAGGTAACTCGATAATTCTCTGTTCCGCCAGAGGCAGTGCAAGGGGTTCGAACATTTATTTTATCTACGAACATAAACACAACTGTGTCCACGAGACGGAACGGCGATAAAATGTTTACCGTCAACTCAGTATTCTCCACAAGTCTCACTACTGTGGTGAAGTTCATATTTCTCGTCCAATTTGCTGTGAAATGGAAATCAGAGAGGCTTAAAAGCTTTTAAAATATCTATAAAGAAACAAAAAAGCCTCATGGAACGCCTAATTTATTGTTTTGCGGATGAACCTTCTTTGTTTGCAGCCTAAATCGCGCGTAAATATCTAACAAAATAATCGCCCGCGAAAACTCACCGAGTTGCGATTTGACGGCAGAAATTTGCAGCAATCAGTGAAAACGCCACAATGTGAACAGATTTTTTAATTCATTTCAGTTCGTAGGATAAGTAACTAAAAACACTTTACAAATAACAAAAAAGACGGTTTTAAAAAGCACTCAGAATCACACTGTAAATACAAATTAGATATATGCGGCTGATACGACCAACTGGTTGCCCATAGAAAACCTCAAGCGATCTTTCTCCACGTAGGTGCAACTTGTCTGTTCCTAGCAGCAATTTTGATGCTCGAAGACGTACGAGCTGCGTGTCCTGACAGCAAGTTGCGAGGATGAATGCCTAGTGTGGCCCCTGCATTAGAGACAGTGATGAGAAGAACTTTACAATATTCTCCCACTCATGGACTGTATTACAAGCCATTCGGGGATACGACTAAATCCATCCCGCCGTCAACCGAATAGTAACTATGCTACAACTTTTACAACAGACTGGAAAGGCAGTGTGTATCTGCTGGGTCCCTCACCAAGTTGACGTCGCGGGCAACGATCTCGCTGATGAGGAGTCGAGGCAAGTGGCCTTGTCAGATTTGTCCACGGTGAACTGTGCTGTCCCTGGCTGAGACTATTACTCTCTAATCAATCAAAACCTTCGCAAGCTTTGGCAATCCCAGTGGCTGGCCCAGAGAAATAATAAATTACAAAAAAATTGACGTGTGACACTCGTCAGATAGCGACGACCGCCGAATGGACGTCGTACTGTGCCGCCTACATATTGGGCACACGAGATTTACTCATAACTACCTGCGGATGAGGCACCCGCAACCCTATTGCGAGGACTGCCTCGTACCCCTCACCGTCTTGCATCTGATGGTCGACTGCCCTACCTTCTCCAATGAGCGGAGGGACTGTTATCCGGACTTATATGGACTAGATGCTGATTCCATCCTCCGAGGAATGCTATCTGAAGGACCTCGCGGCCAATTTAATCGAAATGCCCTTAAGACTTTCCTTATCAGATGTGACCTTTATAACAAACTGTGATGAGCCCATCACTGTAGATGCTACCAGCAACTATGACTTATCATCTTCTTTGTGAAGTACATATACTATATGTAAACTTGATAATAATTTCCTTCTTACAATAACTTTTAAATCTAAAATGGGACATATTTCCCGCCTTAGTGCGCACGAGCCTGTGTTAAAACACAGGAATAGTTCTTCGCGACATAGGCAACGTGCCCCTGAGGCACTAGTAAAACTTCTGCTACTATTATTACTAGCGCACCAAACGCGACCCTTTTGATGAATAAGTCATAGAAATATATATTTGAAAACATCTCGGCTCAGCAAAAGGCTTGATATGCACCAAGCGCAACCCTTTTGTTGAATAAGCATAAAAATATATATTTGAAAACATCTCAGCTTAACAAAAGGGTTGATAGTCTAGATGAGACGTCATTAAATATGCAGGGGCCACACTAGGCATTCATCCTCGCAACTTGCTGTCAGGACGCGCAGCTCGTACGTCTTCGAGCAGCAAAATTGCTGTTTGGAACAGACAAGTTGCGCCTACGTGGCGAAAGGTCGCTTGAGGTTTTCTATGGGCAACCAGTTGGTCGTACAGCCGCGTAAATCGAATTTGTATTCACAGTGTGATTCTGAGTGCTTTTTA
>LQNS02278125.1:40964139-40976173 GCA_001587735.2 Parhyale hawaiensis | reverse complement strand
TGAGCGGCGGGTGGGACTGGGGTAACAGGCGTTGCACTGGGTTGTGAGCGGCCGGTGGGACTGGTGTAACATGCGTTGCACTGGGTTGTGAGCGGCGGATGGGACTGGTGTAACATGCGTTGCACTGGGTTGTGAGCGGCCGGTGGGACTGGTGTAACATGCATTGCACTGGGTTGTGAGCGGCGGGTGGGACTGGTGTAACATGCGTTGCACTGGGTTGTGAGCGGCGGGTGGGACTGGTGTAACATGCGTTGCACTGGGTTGTGAGCGGCGGGTGGGACTGGGGTAACAGGCGTTGCACTGGGTTGTGAGCGGCCGGTGGAACTGGTGTAACAGGCGTTGCACTGGGTTGTGAGCGGCGGATGGGACTGGTGTCACACGCGTTGCACTGGGTTGTGAGCGGCGGGTGGGACTGGTGTAACACGCATTGCACTGGGTTGTGAGCGGCTGGTGGGACTGGTGTAACATGCGTTATACTGGGTTTATCACTGTAACATGCCTCTGTACGATTAGGGCTGACACCTGCGAAGCTTGTGAGAATTGGAAAGCCAGAAGGTGTAGAACGGCTATAATTGCAGAGAAGGTGCGCTACCTCATTTGGAGCTTATTTGCTCACAGAACTATCCCTTCACAAGATTACTTTCTCGGGTTTCAAGCTGATCCCATCGTTGATTCTCCTTGGGTTTCTTTAACTTATACTTAGGAATTTTTAAGTCTCCTCTTGTTAATATTGAAGCACATATCCCATAAATTATACGGCACAATGATGGCAGCAGAAATAACGAAAAGTTCGGAACAATTTACGGTTGTTTCCCAATTTAATGAGGGCGCTTCTCCGTTATTGGACACTGGATTAGAGGGAGTAAAAATTATTTTTACTCCCTCCTGGATTCGTAAATTTCGATGGAAATTGTCCTTCTAAAGTATTACCGTGTGAAAATTCAGTAAACGAGGAAAACAATCGTGGCGAATACGATACCAGGGACCCGTAATGCTTACGGAGAGTTTACAGGGTGTCCTCCCGTATATTGTACCTGTACGTTTGTTGCACTATTGTCCACCCTGAGTAGCGTCCGACTAAAGGTTGCGCATTAGGTATAGTATGGCGCTCAGACAAGTTCTTGTAATGTCCCTACTTCAATATCTTGTTGGAGTTCTTTTTTTTTTTTGCAGAAAGAGACCCAGCTAACCAGCTGTCTTCGGTTACGTGCCCTGTAATAGTTCCCTGATGGCTTACTTGCCAATTTCTTGCTTCGATTTTAGGAGCGTATGCCATTTGGGACCTGAACCAAGGCCTGGGCCTGTACGTCACGTAGATCGTCCGACCGATGCAGTCCCATCAAAATTCTTGGATGCAGCCTGATCTTACTCGTACCTACTTTGCATATTTTATTTCGGAATTATCTGGATTGAAAACTCAAGCTATCGTAATCTCTAACTTTTAGGTTGTCGAAAAGAATTTTTCTATCCAGATATGACCGAAATCTGTACAGCAGGTACCAAAATATCACGGTGCGTCTAATGATTTTCCCAGGGACTGTACGCAATCGAAGCATTTTCGAGACGCAGACCCAGGCGTGTACTTTGGGAGGCTTTGCCTCAGCACACCTATGCTGGCTCATATGCATACGAAATACAAAGGCATACGCTGACGCTGTAATTTCCTACCTTACACCACGTGGAGGACGTCCTCACGGCCGCCTCTTGATGCGGACACGGGCCTATAGGTCTGCTGTAGTTAATACTACGCCTCCACTTTGAGTGCGACCAAAATATCATTCTTGTGCAATACCGGTCTCGTCATTTTTTTCATATGCCACAGCTATGCGGAAAATGGAAGCAAAATTGTCTAATTTATGGTTAGAGTTCGCATTTGTCGGGAGACAATCGTAGCCCTTGTTTACGTATCGGCTATCCAGCACCGGCAGCCTCGCACTTCCAGCTATGCACAAGTGTGGTTCTGCAGGTTCCTTCAGTCGATTGGCTTCCCACAATATTTGCTGTAAGTAGTTCCAAAGAAAGTCTGCCGTGCGCACACTGCTTACCGTCGCCAGCACCGCGTCTGACAGCCATCCAAGAACAACAATGAGGATGTGGCTTGAGAGACCCGCACCACTACATATAGCGCTTCGGCAAATGATTTTAAACTTGTTGTTTATTAACAATATAGAATCTTGATACTTAAATGTGAAGAACCATTCAATCGATCTTTTATGCATTGTTAAATGGTTAGTTGCCGGATAGAGTTCTGTTTCGTCACTAGACGCCTGTTGCCACGCCCTCTGTTCGCACAGATCAATTACCCCGTGTTTTGAAACAGTTCCGTCTAGTGCTATTTAGTCTGTAGATATTAGTTATATTACCAATAGAGCGCACAAACTAAGACTAGCTATTCGCTGTAGACTATTTACATTTGAAGCGTCTTCCGTTTGCCCATTTCGATCGAAATAATCTAATGCGATTAGTTATAATTTGCTAGGAACTTTAATCCAAAGGGTGCGATTTTCGCCTCACGAGCCTATATTATGCGTTAACTGCAAACCCATTACGTCTGAAATCAATGATGTTTCCCACCGTCTCTAGCGGAATCAATTGCAATCAACACCTGAATCTTAGTCCGAGGTAATGATTAGAATACCCTGGTCTAAAGCTCCGGAATAGTGAGAGCTAATTTCCTAATTAGATTTTCTGGATCGAAGTGGTCGAATCGAATACGCCTGTATCCTATAGAGTAGATATATAAAGCATATACTGCATGCTGGTGATGAATTGTGTGGTATCTGATGTAGCGCGTGAGAGGTACGTGACTTATCTGGTGGTGCCGTGTATCGTGCAAGCACAGCCTGTCGTGCAGTACGCTACGGTACAGCGCAGATGCCCAAAGCACTTTGTAGAGTTCAAAAATTATAGCTATAAACATGAATGCATTTGTATCATAACAATAAGGCTGACATTAATAATTTATTATGCTGCAGACAGTGGACACAGTTATCGAGACGTTTCTTCCTTAGTTCTGGAATTTTTAAGATTTGGTAATGTGAAGTAGACAGAACTGCAGCAGCCAAGTTAAGATCTGGCATTGTAAAGTAGCCAGACCGCAGCAGCCAAGTTAAGATCTGGCATTGTAAAGTAGCCAGACCGCAGCAGCCAAGTTAAGATCTGGCATTGTAAAGTAGCCAGAACCGCAGCAGCCAAGTTAAGATCTGGCTGGTATTGTAAAGTAGCCAGAACCGCAGCAGCCAATTTAACAATCTCCTGTCTTATTTTTGCTGACCTTTCAACACCGCAGAGTGCCACAACACGAGACACTAATCCCTTCCCACGTATGAAAATCAAAAACCTCGATGTTGTCTTGAATTAAGTAACTGGTGTCATTCACACGTCTAATGTTACAGCCCTTCATAGTTACAGAAGCGATTAAAAGCAGTGACAAGATCGGGTCAGGTCTGAGCAGTGTTGTAGGTACACCTGCACCAAACTGTACCTGCTTTTTACGTTCCTTCAAACTACGACGTGTTTTTGAGCATCCGATCCCTGGCACAGCTGCGCACTGCTGTGTTTGCGGTGCACAGCAGCACTGTGTGATCCTGTGCACTGAAACAGGGTATAATGTGGAGACGTGCACCATGATGTGGTACACTACCATGTTGATATGATGTTTTCGTGGTGATCACTGCTCACGGTCTCTTACACGCAGTACTGTGCACCCACTGCCATGCAGTGCAGGGCACCATCACTATGTATATCACAGTTACACGGTGGCGTTCTCACGTCTGCTGACGCTAGAGGCCAAGTTTCACAAATGTCGGTTGTGAAGTCTCCAACAAAAGGCCTGATGCAGGGAAATTGTCCGACAAATGAGTATTTTCTTGAAATTAAAAGCACAGATGAAATATAAAAGGAATGTACGCTTCTCTTCGAATAAGACAAACTATGCCGAAAGTTGAGCAATAAATAGACCAGAAACCATTGCAATAAGTGCAGTTTAGAGCCATGAAACAAGCACGATCTTTAGAGCCAATATGTAACAGCGACTGTCTTGTGAACGTAGGTTGGTCTTATGCGAGTGGGCTCCGGCTCCGTCGTTCTGGTCAAGGAATTACGGCAATAAAAATACTAAAATATTCCATCTGTTTGGCATCGAGAATACATTAGATATGGGACGCTGGCTGTCCAAAAGACCCATTCCCAGAGATCGGTCAAAAGCCTGGGCTCGAGCACAGTCTGCCCTATTGCCACTTGCTCATCCATGCGCTCCAGAGGTGCTGAAGCCGCTACAGGTCAGCACTGTGCTCCTCACAGTACGCCAGGACGAGGTTCATTCGTCCATCCAGATTATCTAAGCCGCTTCACTTTAATGTTTACGGAGCTTCAGTCGCGAGCGCCTGTTTCGCTGCCTTACAACAAGCTCCAGACGTGAGTCGCAAGCTGATGACGCAAATGGAAACGGTATATTATTAAGTTTTTGGCCGTCTCAAACGTAATGGGTTCGTGATTAATGCCTGCCACTCAATACAAAAAAAGAATGCAGCCAACGCTTAGGATCAGACTCCAGATACGTTAAGGTTAATTGAAATAGATTATCATTGGATGGAATGGACCCACCTTTACCATAGCTGTACTAAAGGCAACAAGTGCCTTGGTTAGTGTGGGCATTTCCATAAAATATTCCCTTTTAATCGCACTGCCGAGCCTCTCTCATCGTGCATAGCGCTATATGAGCCAGTTTCAGAAAGCGGTATTCTGATTTAAATCTAAATTTCATTGGCGTGTTGAAGAGTGAAAATTATGGTACCAGGCATACTACCTACGTACTAATGATAAGTAAAAGTTCAACAAGCAAAATCAGTTTACTGGAAAATTACATTAGAACTACAAGAATAATAATAATACAATCAGGTGTGACGTATATCTACATTACCAAAAACGTAAACTCTGTTTGAAGAACTAGCATCACCCCATCAGCTGCATGAACTTGTATACATAAGACGGATGAAGAAACTTGGCTCGGTAGATAAAATTCGTTGGAAAGAACAACTCCAAGCCGTTGCTATTGGCCAAGTCTATTATACCTAAAGCAGTGTCTGCTCATGTTGCGGCCATTACTGACTATCACACTACACTTAACGTTAAGATGTTATCGCAGTAACGAATGTGAGAAGAACTACCGCAGGCCGGTGTCTATACACTTCACTTGTCTTGCATGTGTAGTTTATTGTAGCTGCATGTATGTATAATACCAGCTGTATAATTTAGCCACAGTTATATTATGTTTCAGTATTCTGTCTCTGGCAACTGATTGATTTAGGTGTGGTGAGAAGCGGTGGTATTGTGAATAAACCGCTGAACTGCCACTATTTATTGGCCCAAGTTGAGACGCACCTGAGTTACGTGCTGACAAACAAATTAGAGTTTTTTTTTTCCATATTAACTTAGCTCTTAAATTGCGTTATAATATTCCGTGCTGCAACTGTAACATTCCGTCAGCATTTTTACTAAGATCTACGTCAATACGCACTTGTAATAAAAGGATTGTGACTTCATATTGAAATAAACGTATTCCTTGCAACAAGTTCATAAAAGACCAGCAGTACATAATTTTGAAGAGCTTGTCTTCACTCGGCAGAGCCGTGGCTGTTGTTCACTGAGTATCTTCAAGTGAACTTTTTTCAGTCCCACGTTAGATTTGCAAATTTACAGTGAATTTATCGTAACGCCATGCGGCTCTACTGTCATAGTTTATTACTGATATCGCCATGTCCCTCAGCCAAGCGTTATATTATGATAGTTGAAACTGCAGCCCTGATCGGTCCAGGAGCTGTGAATGTCGCAATGTGTTCTGTTCAAAAGCGTGACATATCTTTGAAGATTTTATGTTTCTATGCTACTGCTTTAAGCAACGAATATTTAGTGATTAAAATGTTGTATTCTTTATACTTGCGCGTCACTGTCGGCAGCGGAAACTGTTGGACCACTCAATAAATAAGAAAATGTTTACGCAGTTTCTTTCCCCATTTTTAAAGAGTACGTAAAAGAAACCTGGTCGAACAGACATTGGCTACATGTACGGTATATATTTTGCAGCCACTAATAGATGCATGAATGCGGTCCAAATGGCTGACAATCTCAGAATCAGAATATTGTACAATTAGTACTTGTACCTTGTTTAAGAATCACTGAGATGAAGCCTCCGTTGGTGGAGAAAATTTGGTGCAGGGCGGTGGGCCCAATTCACCGGTATCCAGCTTCATCGATGACAGTCATAAGCACCTACGCTGTTGGCAATGAGCTTCCTACGTGCACGTTGTCTTCGGTAGTGGAAGTCGACGAGGATTGCCTCAAAGTGCCACAACCTAAGGTTCGCTTATACTCTGCTCTTAAGCTAATGTCGTGCTGAACTGCTCGATCTAGTACCGTCTCATCTCCCACCATGGCACAACCCATGCCAAGCCTCTTGCTTCCTACCTCTTGAGTCAATTACTCTCTTTTAGCAGGTTCTGTTACCTTGTAGCAGATGGCAGGATGAACAGACCTGGGGCTCATGTGCTGGAGGTTGTGCCCACCGCATACAATGAGATAGTCTCCGTACTGGGCGGTGCAGTGATTCATCCGGGCTTCTGACATCGTAGTCCACACTTTCCACTGCTGCTTACGGTCATCATAAGCGAAAATTTCTTTCAAAGGTTGCGGTTCCTAAGCCGACCCAGTAAGGCCTCCAACCACAAACATTGTTCCCGAGATGGAAATGCCTGATGCAAGCATTATCGGTATAGGAAATGAATCTTTCCTCTTCCAGTGCAAATCTGCTGGGGCTCTTTGCACACTGCCGGTAACCCGCAATGTTTCAATGTCAGATATTATGTCGCCTTATCTGTTGCGACCACCAATGATCCATATTTCTCCGTTATGCACCACAGTAACGGCACATGATCGGGCAGTATTTAGCTTTGCCTCCGACTGCCAGTGTTGAATGTTTCCAAGAGGGTCATAGGATTCTACTGCAGATATTGGTTCCGTTCCGTCGGTACCTCCGATGGCCCATAGCTTGCCACTATAGGGAACGAAGCCGTGATTGCTGCGAGCACTTTACATTGATGGAAGAACTGAAATTTTCTCTTGCTCTAGGGAGATTCTGCATACGTCGCTACATACTCCGCTTACATTGTCCTCGCCAAGAATAAATTATCCACATGATGTTCGACCTCCGGAGATGTAAATTTTATTGCCAAACACGCAGATACCCAGGAATGAAAGTGATTCGCCCAACATGCAGCTCATTGGATATTTTTTAAGAATTTAACCCTTCAAATCAATTTTTTCCATGCACCTACCCACTTTAGATAAATCTTCTTCAAACAGATTGAGCGAAATCCCACCAACATGAACCATGTAGCGTTTTTTGTCGTACATTTGACGTTGCAGGACTGACCGAATGGAAGAACTTCTGAGCTTACTCTGCAATGTACGTATGGCCGCTTAGCGTGACAGATATTTGTCCATAGCGAAATGTTTCTTACACAGCCTGGTTGCTCTTTCCAGCGTCTTAATCGTAACTCTGCTCTTTTCCATTTCCTGCTCAATGGCGGTGACAGTTTGTCTTATCAGTTCGTCCAAAGAAGAACCTGCGAGATGTTCAGTTTCAGGAATATTCCAAATGCGTGCCAGTTCCAGCACCACTATGGCAAGCCCTTTGTTCCAGTGTTCAAGAACTGCGACTTCAACGGCATTAAACTTTTCTTCGTTGCCTTCAAACTAATTTTCAATCATGGATTCAAGATCCGAAATATAATATCCTAGCTTGACTTTGTGCATGTGCAGTAAATCTTCCAGCAGCTTCTTTTTGGCTGACCAACGACTGATGTTGTCAGCGTCTGCCGTTGTGCCTGCTGCATTCGGCATGTTTCCATCAAGTCCTTACTTTTCAGCAACACGAGGACACGTTAGGTAGTGCGCTACTACGACTTATTACGTTGAATGGCCCACTTCCAGGCACAACCGATCGCTGTTTTAAGTACCTTCGCTGCAGCTGCACGACAGTTAGCCATTCATTGCCTCCAACAAAGCGTATAATAAGCACACGACTGCTCGAATATTATACCTATACCTCTCGCATGGTAGCACTGATACGACCGTAACACGATAATAATGTAATATCTCGGGATGTCCTCTGCATACATGAATTTTCTACCCTATATAGAGGTAGCAAAAATTCAACGCTATCTTATTATCCAGTGCATGATGACATCCACTTCTGCGTCGTAGCTCAGACAAAAAAGACGTTTCCACAGTACTCTGAAGATTTAATTAGCCCCCTCAAGCGAAACGAAAAGCGGTGATAATATTTTCGTTGATGATTTAAGTAAATTCATGTGTATTTGTGGATTAGCTGTTCTCTCGCAGTAGCTAGCTTCTCATGATGTTAGCAGAAGCTCTTCACCGCTTTGTAAATTGCGTCTCCATAGTTGCGTATTGATTCGAACATTGGAGGACTCCCAGGCTAGGTCATTTTGGAGAAGTAAGTGAAAAAGTCTTCTGGATTTTAGTTTTAGTTGGAGCCGAGCTTTCGAGCCATTTCTTTTTCTTTAGTCTATGATCTAATAGAAACTTGTAGAGAATAGTGAAGGCAATCCACCTGAGAGGGAGCTTCAGAGTAAACTAGAACGCCCAAGGGCATAAGACAATCACCCGCTGTGTAGGAAAAATTCCAACGCCGTCACTTTTGATGGCCAGCTTACTCTAGAGTTTGGGATTTTTTTCATCTAGGTTAACCCACTTAACTCCCATATATTTGTGGGTATATTTGTTTGTCTGTCCACTCAGAAAGAGAGACAAGGAGTTGAGTAATGTTCATAATTTTTTGCAGGGAGTCAGGTGGGTTAACCTAGATGAAAAAATTCCCAAACTCTAGAGTAAGCGGCCGTCATAAGTGACGGCGTTGAAATTTTTCCCACACAGCGGGTGATGGTCTTATGCCCTTGGGCGTTCTAGTTTACTCTGAAGCTTCCCTCTCAGGTGGATTACCTTCACCATCCTCTACAAGTTTCTATTAGATCATAGACTCGAAAAATACAAAGCATGGAAAACCTAGGCTAAAATCACTCGTCATTCACATCAACCCATTCACTCGTCCACTCGTCCGAATGATGTGTAGCGTCGTTGTCAGCATAAGTTTGTGTACGCCAAAAACACTCATTAATATATTAACCGTCAAATAAGTTTCATTTGCAAGTGTCACTAAGCAGGTTACGGATATCTCTTCAAACTTAGAGTGAAATAAAACTCAGGCTACAATGCACTTTTCAGCCATTTCTGGGGCACAATCACATTCTGATATGGGGATGAGCGAATGCCTTGTTATGAATGACGTGTGACCTCGGCCAAATACACCTAGAGATCCTTCGCGAAAATCCACAACCAGCAGCAAATTAAAATCCCATGTGACAAGCGTATGACAAACACTGACCCCAGGCTCGTTAGGCACATGCTTGACTTCACCCCGAACAGACATAGCGGACACACACACGATAGGGCCTACCGCTGTCTAGAAAAATTCGGCTTCGAAGTGATATTTTTGCTTGTACATTGCACTAAGTAAGAGCGCCGTCTGCCTCATCGATAGTCTATTTATTTCGACAGTGTATTTATTAGTGCTACTGGCCCGTAAGTCACAGTCTCTGGAAGTTAAATAGCCTGCAGCGTATGGAGCACAGAAGAACCGTAAGCTGGAAGTTTTTACGATAGCAATGGTAAATTTTTCCGATTTCCTCCAACTTGAACACAAAGTATCTTGTCTCACGTTCGGTAGCTCACTAAGATGCTCAAGACAACCTATTGATATGAAGTTCCGTGTCACAAGCACGAGCACGTACAGTTTTAAGTTAAATATTAGAGTCGTTCCAAAAGTAGTGCCGCTTATTTTTTATTCCGCCCGAAGGGAATCGAGGGAATTGAAAATTGCATTGTTATGATGACTGAACTTATGCACTCATGACATGAAAGCTTCATCCTTCTGTTGCAAGTATTGACGGTATGACACTAAGAAAGCAGACCCTATCATGGACGTGCGTCAGAAGCAGAAATGCGGCATTGAATTCTTTCATGCAGAATAAATTGAAGCAATTAACATTCACCAGGCCCCAGTGAAAATTTACGAAGCCGATGCAGTTGCTATCAGTACGGTTAGGAGATGGGTTAGTCGCTTCCAGAGTAGCGACAGAGAAATGAGTGACAAAGTCGCTCCAGACGCCAATGCACTGCCACCACCTTCAAAAATACAGTGCGCCTCAATCAACTCATCCGTGCCGATCTGCAGATAACGATGAATGAAATGCGTGCAGAATTGGATGGGGGTGTCAATACACCGAAAACGATGTTGTCATCCCAAGATAGAGCAAAGTCTGTGCTAGGTGGGTTCCACGAATTCTCAAGCAGGAAACATTCCGTTTGCAACACAACGTCAGGCCACCCCGAAGTTTGAAGATCAGGGAATGCGTGACAGTGTTCGGCTGGACGGTGCAGTCACACCCACCGTATAGTCCCGACCTGGCACCGTCAGACTTCTACTTCTTCGGACCTCTGAAGGATGCCTTACGTGAGCAGCATTTCCCTGACAATAACGTCTTAATCGCACCCGTGAAAAAATACACCGCCTCTGCAGGACCTAACTTTTACACGCAGGCATCAAGGCTTTCTTTCATCGCTGGAAAAGTGCATTAAGATTAGTGGTGACTACATAGGAAAATAAATTCTGAAGGACAAAAGGTCGCTTGTTTTAATGGCGCCACTTCCATCTTTGTAGCTCTTCAACTTTTGAGTTAAAAAAAAAGAGGCATTAACTTTGGAACGACGACCGTCACATATATCACATGTATTGTAGCTCCATTGGTGCTGGGAGCATTGAAAACTCATCGTGTCGCTAAAGATTGTTCTCTGCGGTCAGTATTCGGTAAAACTTTACTTTACGGAGATATAAAAAACTTTTTTGCTTATTATATGTATTTTTTATGTAGAAACCGCATATGAGTCCCTTTTATTCGCTCGCATCCAGTTTTTAAGTTATAGGGAAAACCTATCCCATTGTATTCATGGTAGACAATACCCAACGATGGCACAGTGCAATGGACAACCTTTTAAATAGGTTTATAACCTAACCTTACCTAGATTAAGTTAGGTTCCAGAAGTAAAATTCAGTCGATCAGTCGAAACGATGGCTTCCCACTGGTTCTTGTGGACCACTCCAGTTCTTGGCAGAGGAGCCAGTTCAGAAGGTGGTGACCAGCATTTTCATGGTTTCAATAGGTTACTTCTGATTGTTTTCCTCAAAAACCAGAAAGCTATAACTGGAGTCTATTATAAAAATAGAAAAGTAGTTAGAAGACGCTGAGGACGTGATTGGTGAAAGAAAGACCAGGGAAATTGCGCCGTAGAATTTCTTTCATCACTACAATGTACCAGCCAGTCTTTCCAGGGTATTTACTGCTGTTCTGCGGGAATTTTGTTGAGACATCCCATCACCAATTAAAAAACCTGAATTAAAAAAACGAGAGAGCAAATGATAAATCTCTTACCTATGATCGACGAGTATTACGCGCTTTCATCAAACAAAAATCACACTATTCTATCATTAAGTTGCCCGCAATATTTACCAAATGACGGGAGAACGAAATCTTCCTAAGAACACACGCTTACGACTAAAGGTAAGGTAACAATTGCTGCACGATATTGTTGTTTGGGTCTCTTGGTGATTTTAGGAAAACAAGCCTTCGCCTCATCAACATAACCACGATATAAAAGTAAGCTGTAAATTGATGTGCGAAGGGTGTATGTACTGTAATTGTTTATGTTTGTAGTCTGTGGTTCACTTGAACTGAATATGATTAGATTAGATTAGATTAGATAGGCGGCAGTAGACGAACCAAAAGGCCCATTCCCAAAAGGACACCGGGACTTACACCCCGATCCTCTATGAGCTATTGCCATTATGTTAGTAGAATGTAGAGGAATGGAGAAACGAGAAGAGAAAAAATGGAAGACG
>LQNS02278125.1:40948387-40960267 GCA_001587735.2 Parhyale hawaiensis | reverse complement strand
GCGGAGTCGGTCAACTCGTTTAAAAATCGTCTTGACTTACATTGGGAGAGACATCCTCCACAGCTAAGAACTCCTTCTCCACGAATCGCAAGCTCTTAACGGCCAAAGCTTCCAAGGCCATTTTAAGCTGACTTCGTCTCACTTCCGCTCCATCTATATATTTAAGCTCCGCGTATCAGCGGCCATCGATCATGCTTGCGGGCATTCATGACCATCGCTTTGGCGTAGATTCTTCTCCCCCTTTTTTTATTTCTCCTATATTTTTTCTCTCTCGTCTTCTATTTTTTCTCTTCTCGTTTCTCCAGTCCTCTACATCCTACTAACGTAATGGCAATAGCTCATAGAGGGCCGGGGTGTAAGTCCCAGTGTCTCTTTGGGAATGGGCCTTTTGGTCCGTCTACTGCCGCCTATCTAATCTAAGAATGTCATCCCGATAATGTACATGAGTTGGCGGCCTATACCACGATGATGAATGGAAGGACATAATATTATCAGTCCTGTTGTATCGAAAAAATCCCATACGCCTAACAAATGATGAGGGTTGCGTTTACACGTTTTAACAAATGCTGTTCTTGGGTGAGATGAAAGGCATATAAGGTACAATGCGTACCTGTATAGATGCAAGTAAAATAGCTGGTTCGAACTTCTTGGTTCGAAGTATTTAAATACGGCAAAAGTGTTTTAAATTCAGTGTTTAATTACACATTTTTAAATGCATTTCCAACTTCATTAAAAAAATAAATGTATTTAAACTCTGTCCATCACTGCTACCATCTACTACTATCAGTATTCACCGTACACTCTAGCACAACCACAGTATTTCGCCTACTCATAAACGTTCTCGCCACCCACAGGAAACTTACATGTCCTATAAATGCTAAATGTGTGGCATATCGATTACGCGCCTACTGACAGTTCAAGAATGAATTTGACGACCGATATGCTGTCCAAGTACACTGGAAGTTTCCACAGAGAAAGTTTCGTCTCGGACGTTACACTCCTGCCTCGCAGGATCAAGTAAATAGATTTCACTGAAAACTAATTGGATTCTGGAATACCATTCAGAGTTCTAGCTGAAGACGCCTCAAATTGTAGTACGACATATTAGTGTGTCTTAAGAGTTAGCGTCACACCGTTCCCAGCTCCCACCATCTCGTAAAATGTGTTTATCATTGAAAGTCTGCGTAAAGTTCACTTTATGGTTGTCGACAGCTCGCTTACCGAAGCGTTAAATTGTAAGTGCTGAAATTTTGGGAAGTTACCCGTAATTTTACCCTGCCTTCTGACTTGACAGCGTTCAAAAGCGTTGTATCTATTTAGCACGAGTTCTAGTGGGAAACAAAATTAGAGGCATGTTCGATTAGGCGCCAAAATTAAGTTGTTGAGACTTGACTTGTCCGCAACTTCAGGCAGGTGCGTAGCTTCGACCCGTTGAGTTTCAGGCTTTGGCTCTCCCCATAAATTTAGTTTTGCACCGTAAAATGGAGTTTGGAGCAGTCTCATCGTAACTGCTCTGCTACAAATCCTTGCCACGCATTTCAAAGTGATAAATCATAAGTTTCTGTGTGAGTTCCAGACATGTCAAGCGTCGAAGGCTTAATTTTGGCGTCGAGTTGCACATGCCCAGAGCCTGCTATAGAATGTCGTTTAATATTTTAGCTGGGCCTGGTATACACACAGCGGTGTGTGCAGAGCCAAAAAGTAATAGTACAGTACTCAGATGCTGAGAAGTACGAAAGTAGGGCAAAAGACTATAAATAGGTACCTTGTGAATTCACTTTAACGTTATTTTTTGAGAAAAATATGAGGAATCGCTACAACAAAAGTCTTTGAGGACTATTGTACTCTGATTTCTTTCACGGTGCAGTCTAGCGTCTGCTTAGTATGCCATGATGCTCGGATTTCTTTTTATTGTGTCATATTTAATACCAAGTTTTACCGCTCATTGAGATTAGATTTACTGCACCCTTGTTGTAGAGCTTATTGCTTATATCCCCTTGTAGAAACGGTAACGATTTTGTGTTCTGCGAAGTTGCTTTAGCCCACACTTTTAGAGCACACTATTCTGGACTGTGCAGGAAGCAGTGGAGTAGTTCAGAAAATAATAACCACAGCTTTTAGCATGCAAGACTCCTCGCTAAAGCATAAAGGCAATGTTAAGATGAACTATAGGTTGCCAAGCATGGCGCAAGCCGTAGGTCATAGTACTCGTACAATGATCATTCGTGACTTATGACGCATACCGAGTTATCGATCAATGTCTTCACAGCACCACGTGTGAGGGTTTTTGTGTGTTTGCAAACCGCCGAGAAACTATCAATTTCTTCACTTACTCCATCTATACTAAACTCAGTATCGAAGTTATACGAATAAACGTCCTACATGGAGATTTACAACGGCAAGTTTATGTTCAAATGGACATACAACGTACACGTGTGAATGTCACTCAAACGATATAGAGTCATAGACCGCCAGTTGAACATATCTTGGTCTAATTTTGAATATAAATAAGATATATATATATATATATACAGTTACTTTTGATAATGAAAATACTGTACAAGTTTTTACTTTATTTTCAAGATAAGTGTTTAACTTTGAAATATCAATATTAACTAAATGTATGGCTATGTTGCAAATATAAACAGCACTTGTGAAATAAATATTTAGCCATTTGCTAAGTTTATCATACAAATTGCTAATTTACGAGTTTTTTCTGTTACCTCAGATTATGCAACAAGTTAATAAAAACGTCATAAAGAGGAAATAAATACAAATGAACAGGAATATTTTTATTAAACGTCCAAACCAACAAATTATAACAAAAAAAATCAATAAACACTGAAGTAAGTGTTCATTAGTGGTAAACATAACAATTTAATTTTGAACATGGCAACCTCCATTTTTCATGATTTTTTATAAGGCCATTATCAACAGACTTCGTCAGGTTTGATATTTCAGATTGTGGAACAAAATCTGCAGCTGTTTTTACAGCATTCCACAGGCTTACTTTGCTCGAAAACTGCCGAACACCTTCATAGACCTTCCTTTTGATCATTGCCCAGGGGTTCTCAATGGGATTTAAATTGGGGCTATTCGCTGGCCAGGTCATAATCCTTTTTAATTTAAATCCTCCATCTGCAAGCCAGTTTAATTAGCAGTGTACCGTGCTCGGGTAAGGGAGTGTTATCGTGCTGAAATACCAATTTGGATCTGCGTGAGATAGTCTGCTCATCAAGTCATGGAATCAAGTTGGCTTCAAGAAACTGGCAGTACCTTCCTGCATTCAGTTCAACTCCTTCTGCCACTTCAAATGCACCAATAAGGGTGTCAGCTACTATCCCGGCCCAAAACTTCACACCTCCACCACCTTGTTTACTCTCTGTTGAGGTCGGTCATGGAGGACCCATCCAAACGCCCATCCATCTGGACCATCAAGAGTGGCTCTGCATTCGTCAGTAAATATGACGTTTGAGAAATCAGTTTTCATGTTCTCTTCAGCCCATTTAACCCTATTTTCTTTATGAGTTTTTGTTAGAAGTGGTCGTTTAATTGCCTTTTTCACTTTTCCTAGCTTCTGCAGAACCTCACAGCTTGTCTTTTTGCTCAGTACTAGGGCTCCGGCGTCTTCAAATATCGCCTTAATTGCAGAAAGTTGTTTTCTAGCCATAGAAACCTTCAAATGTCGCATATCCCGAGCTGTCAATACCGGAGTTTTCCGGCTGACCTTACCTTGAATTGCATAAGCTTTAATTGTTCCGTGATCACTCTGTAATTCCTTGGAAACTTCTAGTCTTGTCTTACCAGAAGCAATAACGACGTCACTTTGATCTTTTCTTCTCTGGTTAGACCGCTTTTTTTTGCCCATGTTTACTAGAGACTGATGTAGCATAATCTGGCGTAACAGCAGAACCCCGTGCAATAAGCAAATGTTTCCAAAACGTGAGAAATGGTTCCATTTTATTTTTCTTTAATTGTTTTTATACCTACAACATACCTGTGCACTAATTTACTATTAACATTTTAAATGTTTGACACTTATTTTGAAAAAATAGATAAAAAATTGTATTTGCATAACCAAAGGTAACATACTGTATATCACAGGGCAACAAATTTTTTACTTTTTTCCTGTTGCCTCAAATTTACGAACTGCTCCTAAGTCAATATCTGACGCTAATTTTCGATCTGCAATTGGAATTTCACTGGCACGTCAGTTTTTTTGGACATTCGTACTCAACATTATCATAGGAATAGCATTACTATTCGTGTGGACATTTTCCCAGCGGGCGTTCTGTAGGATTAGCAGTGATAAAGTACAAGAAATAGGAAGTAATTGCTAGAAGATAGAACGTGATGGACAAAAACGGTCTTCAGATTTGAAATCGCCACGTGGAACTGATGAAAATACAGCTGAAAGAATTTCAGCCAAAAAATCGTGTTGACCAATCACCAGTAATACATATTATTTCACCCGAGTCAGAAACAGCATCTGCTCAGAGTTCACGCACGCTGGCATTGCTGAGCCGCCATTGGTACGCGTAGGTGGGCACGACGGCCCTGCCCTGCAGGAGAACAACGCGGTCAAGGCTCGCAGCATATATAGCCGAAGGAACAGCTGAGTTATTCCGGGTGTTGCAAAAAAAAAAAAACTCTGCCAAACTTTCACAGGTGATAGGGACACTCAAGACAAAAACTTTTTCACGAATACCAAAAATTCCAAAACTTGTTCGTTTCCGAGATATCAACATTTGTAATTTGTAACAAAACCTTACCTAAAACTGCAACTAAATGAAAGCCTACCTACATACAACTCCAGTTGCAAATGAACAGTAGAGTGGAAACTGAAAGAATATTGTGCAAAGAAATGCAATACATTAATTTTACAACCAATTACATTAACTGTTCAAAATGTTCACCATTTACTTCAGTGTAGGCGTGACACCTCCTCTGACAGGACTGTTGAACACGATATAACATTTGTCGATCATCAGCGATGTTGCCTGCTGCGACCGCGATCCTGGCAACAAGATCATATTCTGACTGCAGAGGAGTGCCGTACACCAAAGTTTTCATGTGGCCCCAGAAAAAGAAATCCAGTGGATTGAGGTCGGGAGATCTAGCAGGCCATGTTATTGGACCATTTCGCCGGTCCAGTAAAGTAATTTGTAAACACAGTGTTGCCATAACGTAGGCAACTGCTGTATTGCCAGCTTCAAAGGTATAACTAGGATTAACGTAAAGACTTATTTACTATTTGTAAGATTACCCTAAACTTTACACATATCAATATCTCGGAAACGAACAAGTTTTGGAATTTTTGGTATTCGTGAAAAAGTGTTTGTTTTGAGTGTCCCTATCACCTGTGAAAGTTTGGCAGAGTTTTTTTTTTTGCAACACCCGGTATAGAGTCGTTTTAACGATAGGAATAGGTACATAAACACAAAGAAGCAAACAGGTTTTCTTTAGGATGGAGAATGGGAGAAGTTCCGCAGGATTGGAAACTAGCTAATGTGATCCCGTTACGTAAAATGGGGATAAGAAAAGCCCTCGCAACTATCGACCAATCAATCCAGGAAGCAAAGAATGCAACTGGAGGACTCAGTAGAACTGAAATAAAACAAAGCCGTGACCGCACGTAGCAAATTTACATCACATCGACGAGTCGAAGTGTTTAGGTGTGGAATCTCAGGCCGTCGAATATTGTTTTCGTGAACATATCACCGTATTTTTTAGAATTAATTCATTCCATCTCGCGCTCATGACTGGCCACCTACTTGAGCTGCAAAATACCGAAAAATATTGTCGCTAAGTACAGAAAGTTCGAGCATAGGCTAACGGTCATTGTGGTTTCTCTCGCGTACAGACTTGGCTATAATGGTGCATAGGTATATTTGTTAGTAAGGAATAAATATATTCTGTGAAGAGCATTGTGAACTGAATATGAAGTGTAAATAAGGCTTCAATCAAGAAAAATAAGTTAAATCAGGTCGTCGAAAGGGAACAAATTCGGCGCTAGTGCTGTGAAAGTTTCCACCAGCATGCACTGCAATTTTCTAAACATAATTGCTAAATTAGTATATATCATCTTACTTTATTTATACGCTAGAGATGAATTCAGCAATTTAAGATGATTTTTCTGGTTAAACTAGTTAAAATACTCCTAGGCTACTCAAATATAGATTCGTCGACAATGACGTCACTTTTTGGTGCTAATTTTTCGTGAGTCCTCCCGTTACGCTCATTGCTTCCTGAATCAGTCTTACATCGTTCGTCAGCAAAACCATCGAACGCCTCTTGAAAAAGTGCATCACTGATCACCTGAGCATGCATCAGCTCATATCCGACACTCAGCACTGCTTCCGCAATGGAAGAAGCTGCTTAAAGCCGTATGCAGCCCAGCGACATCAGGAAGCAACGAACGCAACGTACGTTGCGTTCTTTGCTTCCTGAGCGACATCGTCGCTGATTTCAGACAGACAAAATTGTCGAATTGTCAAGTTTTGCTCGACATTTCAATGCACACGTAGCGGCGGAAACGTTTTCGCAGTGGCAGTATCCTAGGGTAAAGTTTATTTGAAGTTGCATAGAGAAGAAATTGAACAGTAGGTAGTTTAACAAATTCTATTGCATTTTAATAAGCTCGTTGTTTTAGACAGCGTGAATAGTACTCAGCAACTGATTGTTTTGTGCTATCTACCGTCGCTTTAACCATCAGAATCACTGTATTGCCGTTTAATACCAGAAAACTAGTTGAACTGAAAATGTCGTACTTTGATTCGATAAGGAAGCTGATTGCTGCGTGTTGAGTTCAATTTTATCGGTTTATCAGGCTCTAAATCTCTTGAAAATAGCCTGTTTCTATCAATATAAGGCTATAGAATTATGGGACGCGACTGTGACTTCACACCGACGCCAAATATAAGCGAAAATGTAAACAACGAGATCATATCTGAACGCGCTGTGTCATTTATTAGAATGAAGGTCGCTCCTACGTGTGGACAGCAACTGGCATACTTACTGAGGCTATCATCGTTGTAACCTGGAGACCTGTGTTTTTTATACAGCATATTGACATTGCAGTTACAATCGCCACCATTTACGTAGAGTTTTAAGGAAAACGGAGGCGTTTCATACCGTAGTATTAACAGATAATAGAAAAAACTTGACTGTAAGTTGCTTTGAGTTGCTCCAAAGCTACGAAAAAGATTCGCCTAGACGCATCTTGCTGAACTCGTTCTTCAGGCAACTTTTTCGCCGAGTCTAGTGGAGCATGAGTTGGAGAAATGCAACTCTCGGCAATTTTTGCATCGCGTCTGCATTGGGCATAACAAACCTATACTGGATTTTTTTTCAAAAGTTACGGATATAAAAGATGAAGGAAAGGGTGTAGATCGTGTGTATCTAGACTTCCAAAAGGCCTTTGACAAAGTCCCCCATCAACGACTAATGAAAAAATTGGAAGTCCATGCATAGGCGTACAGGCGGGAGGGCAGGGAGGGGGAGCGACTGCCTCCCCCCCCCCCCCCCCCCNCTAATGAAAAAATTGGAAGTCCATGCATAGGCGTACAGGCGGGAGGGCAGGGAGGGGGAGCGACTGCCTCCCCCCCCCCCCCCAAAGTTCGGGTGACTGCTGAAATTCGGGCAAATGGCATGGGATACTCGGGCACTGTATGGAGAGACAAAAAAAAAATGTACATTTTTGAAATGTAATGAGAATGAGATCACAAATAGATATATGGAGCTTAAATGTTTAATTACTATAGCTAAATGAATAGTACACTAATAGATACATAACTGCAATGGAGCATATGTCGCACTCGCAGCAGCTGGTGTTTTTATGCATTTCCTAGTTTATTGTTGATGTAACATAGTTAGATATATGTTCAGGTTATAGCTCGTAGTTTACAGTAGGTCAAGACTTAAGATAGGCTCGGTGAAGCCAGCTTAGTCAGTCCTGGTTCTATTATTATTATTATTATTGAAACTTCACGCTTGACTCCCACGGACAGGTAATACAACCCAAGTAAAGCATCTTGCAACACCGGGAAGCCCAAAACGCTGCTAAAAGAAATCCAGCAAAAAACATAAACAGCTGACTTAAACGCCTGCAGGCCAATACGACCGAAAGCCGATGCCGGCAACAAATTCCAAACCTTAGCCGATCAGGGCACGAAGCACCGACAGAACCGATTAGTTCGACATACGACAGCCTCAAAAGTGAAAAAGTGCGCTCTGCGCGCAGCACGAGTCCCTCTCCCAAAAACCTTAAGGGCAGGGAAAGAAGAATACAACCAATGCCTCTCATTATTGTATACCATGTATAACATACATGGCTCTGCTACTCTTCTCATGTGGAACAGGTTCACTAGATCATTATCAGCGCACAGCCTGCAGGCCGTGTGCTCGCCGGCTGGCCGACTGAGCGACAGCATCACGAAGGCGAAGAGCAGGTATAACTGCCATCAAGTGGAATCGTCGGCATAGTTGATCATCGTGTTTTCAAGCGAAGAGAACAAGTCACTAGTATACCTAGAGAACGAACAAGAGCGGGCCAAGCACACTGCCCTGTGGGATGCCAGACACAACCCCGACTGAGGCACTCAAAACACCGTCAACATACTATACTTTTGCCAAAAAAATATGTTTTGAAGACAGTGCAAAGAGTGTCAAAAGGCTTATAAAGACCAGCTGTCGGTTTTACGCGTTTACAATATGCAACAATATGGCTCATTTTGAAAAGATACCTTCAGTTTACTAGATTATGATTATCATCAATTGACAATTCATGCTCTTTGTAACCAAGGTATAAGAAAATTACAACATTCACGCTTTTAATGCAATATTTATGGAGTTGCAGCGCTAATGTAAAATGTAAACAGAATACATACCTTTAAAACGAGTATTAACTTGATGACATACCGAAAGACAAGGATGCAAAAATATCTCGTGATTCTGAAGGCTTTGTAAAGGCTCTGCTGGAATTTGAAATTTTCCTGGGATTGCATACGCTAAAGGTGATCTTCTCCAATATCAATTCCCTGGCAAGCTACCTTCAGGGTCGTGAAGTTGACGTGATGGCTGCAAAAACAACGTGTGATGCCACGCTCAAAACTGTCTCTACGTGTAGAGATGAAGAAATTTTCTCTCTGATTTGGAAGAAGAAACGGCAGAGACGGCATGTTCTTCTAATTTGTCCTGAAGTATGCCAGGTGCTAGTGTTGCTGTGAGCCTGTAACTAGGTTACGTGTCCAATAGAGATCAGGAAGGGGAGGAAACGGAGAGAAGAGGAGATAATGAAGAGGGGAGAAAAGAAGAGGAGGGCCCGGAAGAGGTGGGGAAGAGTTGAAAGGTCTACATCAATGCAGTAGGCATGTTCAAACAATACTGCTCTCCTCTGACGTAGAAAGTTTACATACTATTATTATTATTATAACTTTTTCCCCACCACTGATGCTCAGTTTACATACTATTGCGTACTATTTGCATACCGTATGATATACGTTTTCTTCATTGATGTAGAAATATTAAATGCTGAGTACCAGGAGTCATGTAGGGCCTTCAATGTGCTTTCCTTCTTTACATTGTATAGCAGTATTAGTGCTTTGGCGTTGAGAAACACATTAGATCATGTATGCAATGACATCAAATCACAGTCAATAAAGAATGCTAATCCTTTAAATTGGTTTTACTCTGCACTTTCTTTTCAATTTTGCCACTGGATTGGTCCCGTGGACGTTGTTTGATGGCTGTCACTCATACAAGGCTATACATGTAGCAAAATATAGAAATTCTTGAAGCTTGTGAGTTAGTGTGATATTCGGGGAAAACAGCAGTTGCCCCCCCCCCAAGCAAACTTCACCCCGTACGCCTATGAGTCCATGGCATCCAAGGAGACTATTTACGCTGGATCAGGGCATGGCTTACGGGTCGGCAGCAGCGAGTGAAGCTTGAAGGAGCGACGAGCGACCAGACACAGGTATCATCAGGGGTTCCACAAGCAAGCGTGTTTGGCCCACTTCTATTCTCTATTTATATCAATGATCTCGATCTTAACATTCGTAGAAAACTCTGTAAAATGGCGGATGATACTAAACTATATCATCCTGCCATGAAAAGAGCTCAGCTCCAACAAGACCTTGACCACCTCATGGAATGGAGCACAACGTAGCAGATGAGCTTTAATGTCGACAAGTGCTGAGGAATGCACGTAGGACTGGTGAACCCTTCAACCCCATTGAAAATGAATGGGACGGAATTGGCTGCTGTCATTCAACAACGTGACATGGAAATCACTATAAACAAACATACTACAACACAGTCAGCAAGTTGACATGAGTGCGAAAATGGCGAGCCGAGTACTGGGATTCATCACCAGACATTTTGAATACAAGTCCAAAGACATCATTATTTCCTTGTCCAAGGCGTTAGTGCGGCCACATTTAGAATTTGCTGTTCAATTCTGGTCGCCACATCTGTGTGTAAAGATATCGATAGTATAGAAAGAGTCCAACGCAGAGCAACAAAATTGAATTGAGTCTGATCTCTCTCGAACTAGGACCACTCAGGGGATAACTAATAGAAACATTCTAGTATTTGAATCGCTTCAACGACGTACCTACAACAAGACTCTTCGAAGGTGTGGAGGTGTGGATCCGGTGAGCATGTTTCCTTTGTTTTATAAGCAGCTGGCTGATGTTCTTGCCCCCAAGCTTGCAGTGATCTTCCGGCGCCTGATACGGTTAAGAAATTTTCCTCGTTGTTGGCGAACAGGGAATATTACTCCTATTCCCAAGGGTCCGGTGTCGCCCTATGTGGCCAACTATCGACCCATCACCCTGACGCCCATTTTGTCGAAGGTGTTCGAGAAGTTAATTGCTGGTAAGCTTGGTCGTTATGCTGAGGTTACGGGGTTGCTGCCTGCTGGTCAGTTTGCGTACAGAATTGGCTTGGGCTGTTGTGACGCTCTTTTGTCGGTGTCACACATTTTTTAATCTGCACTGGATTGCGGGTCGGAAGCACGTCTTGTCGCTTTAGCGCGGCGTTTGGCAGAGTTAACCACAGGGGTCTATTATACAAGCTTGAGTCCTTTGGTGTGGGTGGTAGGGTTTTGTCAATCATTCGCGATTTTGTTTCTGAGCGAACGCAGAGTGTGTCTGTTGACGGCGCTTTGAGCGCCTCAGTCGGGGTGGTGTCTGGCGTCCCTCAGAGCAGTGTGCTTGGCCCGCTGTTGTTTGTTCTCTATACTAGTGACATCTTCTCTTCACTCGAAAACACGTTGATCAACTATGCCGACGATTCCACTTTCATAGCAGTGATACCTGCTCCTCGCCTGCGTGATGCTGTCGCTCAGTCTCTGATTAGAGATTTGTCCCGCATTAGCGCAGGATGCTCGGCCTGGAGTATGAAGCTGAATGCCAATAAGACCAAGTCGATGATTATCAGTCGGTCTCGGACACATGTACCGCAGCATCCCGAACTGGAGATTGATGATACTTTACTTCAGGAGTCTAGCTCCTTGGAGATTTTGGGTGCTGTCTTTGATGAGAAGCTTACTTATGAGCGGCATATTAGGAGGTTGGTGTCACGTGCTTCCACTAAGATTGGGTTCCTGCGTAAGGTGAATTCCGTGTTTGGTGACAGTCAGGTTGCCCGCATATGTTTGGTCTCGGTAGGGTAGGGTTTTGAGTCAGATAAACTTGGGCTACCCTAGCCTCAGGGTATGTCTCAAGTAATTCTCCGTGCTTGTGAGTGGTGCACGTTTTTGTAAATAGTTTACCTGAAGTGACTTTGTATTAAGTGATCAAATTCTGAATCGACTGTGACCGGATGCTGACGTAGGATGACACATTCATAAGTGTTCAATGGGTCACTACATCCGCA
>LQNS02278125.1:40846110-40873372 GCA_001587735.2 Parhyale hawaiensis | reverse complement strand
GATGGACATATCTTCACCAAAAGTTAATCAACTGTTCCTTCTAACATACCTAACAATCCCTGCAAATTTCATCCAAATCGGTTCATAACTTTTTGAGTTATCTTGGTGACAGACAAACAGACAAAGAGACAAATAGACAGACAGACAGACAAAAACGACGAAAACATAACATCCTAGGCGGAGGTAAAAATGGAACGCCTGGAGGCATAAGACGATCTGCCGCGGTGGTGGAAAATTCAGCGCCGTATTTTTTATGGTCAGCTAGGCCCAGTTTTTCAGCATGGGGTCACATCTATGTCAACCCACCAAACTCCCTACAAAAAATTATGAACATTGCTCAACTCCTTCGGCCACTTTTTAGGTACAGACAAATATATATAAGTCCAAGCAGGTCTCGTTGAAATGAAGATGACTTCTTATTTTAATTAGCTTCGAGGCTTCTCTTTCCATTATGCGATACTTCACTTTTGTTTCAGCAGTGCACATGTGCAGGATAATAAAGGACATCCATTTCATTAAAATTGCAGTAGGTGGCATATTGCTAAGAGAAACGTTTCGAACCGTACGTGTTCATAGTCATGCGAGTACTAGAACCTAAGGCCTATCTGACGTGTCAAGTGCGTTTAGAGCTGCCAACTAGTGATTATAGAAGCTAAAAAGACAAAGGATCGGCAGGTTCCTAAATTGCTACGGTATAAAATTCCTATTGCATATTATTAGTTAAAAATTCAATTCTACGCTGTAGAAGACATTTTCATAGATTTGTATGCTAAAATAGTTTATGCCTAAGAGTTGCTACCTAATGCTTATAGAAGCTAAAAAGCAAAGGATCGGCAGGGTTCAAATTTCAATGTTATAATTTCTCTATCGATTGTTAGTTAAAAAAATCTATTCTAAACTATTGAAGTTGACAACATATACACTAAAATAGTTTATGTAATAACATTGGTTCTTAAAATTCGAGTATTAACTCATATTAATGGACGGAAGCTATTACGAAGACTAGAATATATTCAAAATCCTGTCTCGGCCCTCTTCTTGCCCGTTGAGCGTGGGTTTCAGCTCCTTGATGCATAGAGCCTCCAAGATCAGCAGCTCCTGTCTTGAGCTGCCGCGGCACAGTACCTTGACGGAGTCCCCACCATTTCCTGTGGGGGGCATTTTATATTGAATGCACCCCCCTCCAAATCCTGTGAGGGAGATAAATGCCTTAAAAGTGTTTACTGTATATATATATATATACACTTGAATTTTCAACCAAAACATCATCACTTCTCTCACTTAGTTCGCTGGTGATTAATATGCAATATCTCTCTCTCCTCAGATGAATGTTTTTTTTTTGTTTTTTTGCAAAGAATGCTGAGAAAATAGGAAATGTACTCAGCACCAGTAGTCATGATAAAATATTTTATTTTAAATAGGCTAACAATTAAACACTTGCTTTCATGTACCAGTTCTTTAAGAATGTCTAGTACCATTTCCTGTGGGGGCATTTTATATTGAATGCACCCCCCCTCCAAATCCTGTGAAGGAGATAAATGCCTTAAATGCCCAACCCCCCAATAAAACCTGTGGAGGAAGCCAATGCCATAAATGCCTCCCTTTCTCCCCCCCCCGTACCCCGTATCCGCTAGTGACCCTGCATTCCCTATGGAACTATGGCCACTGATGCATAAGTATATGGCACCCATCATAAAAGTATTCAACTGTCTTTGAGTCTATTGTGCTGTTTATCATCAATAACCCTTGAAATTTTTTTTAATTTGCTCTTTATTCCACAATTAGGCCGTCGTTGAGGCACCATGACAGTCTTAAACATCTAAATCACTAGGTAATGGAATTTTTCAGCAAAAACACTAGTAATGGAAAGTATAATTCTTCACAGTATTTTAGCCTGTTCGTTATAGTTCAGTAACAAACTTGGCACTTGCAGTCTTGCAGAGGACTGGAGGTTACCCTTCATGATTTGTAGCACTTAGCTATATTGTATGAATGGCATTTTAAAAAGACACAAAATTGGTCTTTGTGGTAATTCACATAACACCAACTATTCTGATGTATCAATATTTCACGCTTCTCTCTTGACACAAGAATCAGTGATTTGCAACCAATGTTATACAGTAGTTAGTAATGTGTGTAGCAGTAGGTGAGTTAAATTTCCCGCTGATGATCGAGCAGCACGAATCATCTTCAAGTCCCTCCTGTCGCATTTTGGCGGCAAGTGGCAGCAACTTATATCAGCTGGTGACTCTCGTATGTGAATTCTGTATTTCACAAACGAACAAAACTAATGTAGAGCAAACAATCTATCAAGAATGTAAAGGTAGTTGGTAGATCCCTGGGCCTTAGTTCTACACGGTGCCAAGTTTGCTTACAGTAAGAAAAGGGCATGTTCCAGCCCCCTTATCTTGTGACAAGCATACCGGTAAATTCAGACCAGTAGATTTTGTAGCTACATTGCATCCATTGTCTTCAGTTGAAATGTTCACTGGTACCTTACCTACTCTGAGCCCTTAAGAAGCATATGAGTGAGTTTAAGTTTGCATGTCCTATTTTGTGGGATACTTGATGGTTTACTGTCGCCATGATTTTATCTGTTCACTTCTATCCTGCATTGGCAAACTTCACGTAGCTACTGGCGGTCTATATTCTATTCATTCTCAACTTGGTCGGTCCATCCATAGTGTTCCTTCATGAATGACATCCTCATCAGTTTGACATCTGTGTAGCTATATGGTAGATAGGTACCGTACTATATCAACACTGATCATTGTGTGTATAGCTGACCATTTTCTGTCAAGGGTCAAAGATGTAACATGAGAGCTGAAGCAACGGGTACATTGGCTACCATATGAGGTGTATGAATTAAGTGACAAGACTGCTGTGCTATCATTTCATTGTTCTGTCTCTGCAGGAAGCATTGGATATGCCTTGAGCGATATCGCTAGGTTAGTTAGCTTTGCCCGTCCTATGGTATGGGGAGCATGCCCCCAAAGGATTCCACATGTTACATTAGCCTGAATTATGTCAGCTATATCTTTCATTCCTTCTATTTCTGTGTTCCTACTCATGACCTTGTATATTGTTTTTCCTTTTTTTTTCCTGATTGCTGTTCCCATAGCCTAGCTACATGTTGATCCTGTGTGGAAACATTCTCGTGCTTTATTTTTACATTTCTAATAACTGGAGTACAATACTAATAGCTATCCCTTATTTCCTCCTCTGTTTGATTGTTTTTGTTGTGCTGATGTAGGCTTAACATTTTCAATGTATATCTGTATACCTATAGTACTAGCTGTTATTAATTGGCTAATTGTTGTTAACTTCAAATAACATTTTCGCATTAGCTATCCCCTTCAAAATAGTTGCCTTGGGATGCCACACGGCCCAGAGGAGGGGCCACACGTTTGTTTGAATTTTGTCGCTCAATTTCCAAATACATGAGGAATATGTTCCAAACACCAATAACTGTAGACCACCTGTTGACTGTCTTTACACTTGTACTGCTAGTGCAGCAGATGTTACTCATGTTAGTGTGCACCCTATCCAAATGATAAGCCACCATTGTTATCAGATCCAATGCATTGCCGCCATTCTTATTTCTTTAGTTACACAACTGGTGTGTACAGTAGTAGCTAATTGGAAAATGTTTGCCACTTACTCAAAAGTTGTACATTTTTGCTTGGTTATTTGTTACAACACTGGCAGAAACATGCTAGCTACGGTAGATACCGTAATGCTTTGTAGATATGGACTGGCCTCATTCACGTTTTGCATCTTAACCCTTTCGTCCCAAAAACTCTGCTCTTGCTATGAGATTCTAAAAGAAGCTCATGATAGATTCTCTCATTGCAGTCACTTGAGCTCCACCTCCCATTTTATTTAGTCGTAAATGAAATACAAGCACTGACTTCAGACGGGTTGTAAAATATATTTTCAAAATTTTTAAGAGCGAGAAACAACACGCTGGTTTTATGAATGAAAACTTTGATGTGGGAATTGGAGTTCCCGTCGGGAAGGAAAGGGTTAAATCAGGTATTATTTCATATAGCAGCTACAGTGTGTTTTAAGCGGACAGATTCCAACCATAGGTAGAAAAACTCAAAATAAATTTATTTCCATTAATGTTTAAATGCCCAAAACTCCTTAGTTTTCGAGTTAGGCCTATAATGACTTGAAGAAATTTAAAGTTTCAAGTAGGATACTACGTGCGCGCCAATGTTAGCACTATTTTTGATAGTTCGGCACGTTTTTGACTCCACTAAAGCAGTTTACATTTACAGTAAAAACTGCAAATGTGTCATGATTAGGAAAAAAAATGTCTGCAGTTTCAAACTTAGATGTTTAACGTAATCACGCTACTGTATGGCGGACACTACGTCGTCAGAGTTTACATCCGTGTCATGTAAAAAAAATGCAAGGGTTGCTGCCACCAGATTTTGGACCTTGTGTACAATTTTCAGAGTGGCTCATGCAACAGAGAACAAGGGATCCTAACTTCTCCAAGCTGATTCTTTTCCACAGATGTAGCGTATTTTACTCGCGACGGTGTTTTTTCCATTCACAATGATCATCATTGGGCTCAAGCCTAATAATCCTCATGTCATTCCCCCAAATAATCATCAACATCGATATAGTAGTGTAAGCGCATGGGCAGGAATGTGGTCGGAAAACGTGCTAAACGATCAAATTTAGCGCTAACATTGACGCGCACGTAGTATCCTACTTAAAAGCTTTAAATTTCTTCAAGTCATTATGACTGGAAAACTATGGAATTTTGGGCATTTTATCATTCCTGAAAATTGATTTATTTTGAGTTTTTCTACCTATGGTTGAAATATGTCCCTCTGAAAAAAACACCCTGTCTTAAATAAGAAATGCAGCAGGCAAGTGCGTAGTACCTTATCTATGCTCCGTCGCAGAATCACAACCACATACCTACATGAGTGGTGAAAGATTCACAATGCAACTTATCTGGCAGCTGCTATACAGTAGGCCAAATATACTCTGTGTGGCTTCCAACTGTACCTACCTACCTATATAGCTACTAAGTTCTATGTATTTATTTAATCTTTTATTTATTTTTTCTGGTTCTACGTATAGGGCTCAACACTTGAAGTGTTCCATATCGTCTTCCTTCCGACTCCATAGCTACTCTTGCTGATCTTACTTTCATCTCTTGTTCCTATTTTTTCCCGATTTGCTTTATTTATTTTTTCTGGTTCTACGTATAGGGCTCAACACTTGAAGTGTTCCATATCGTCTTCCTTCCGACTCCATAGCTACTCTTGCTGATCTTACTTTCATCTCTTGTTCGTATTTTTTCCCGATTTGCTGTTCCCGTAGGCACGCGTTCACTCTGTGTGGGAACACCGTGCATTGGTTCCACGTTCCTATCAACATACACTATGTCCCTTCTTTTTTCCTCTGTGAGTTTGATTTAATTGTGAAAATGGAAGCCCAAACTACTCAGTACCGTAGTAACAATAATATTGATGCTCCATATCGTGCCTGCATTTGGACGTAGCTAGAGCAAAAATGTTAACCACATATTTTGTACACTCAGCAAACGAATTGTTTTGACGCACCCTGTAGCCCGCCAGTAACTTATCTTTGAGTGGGGTAAAATACCTATAGCTAGCTACGTAAACACAGTAGCTATGTACTATTTATTAAAATTTTTGACTAAAGAGTCAAACCGTTATGAAAGCACAATAGAGAAAGGTCTCCTGTGGAGAATAAACCGTGTCTACACTATGGTTCACTACATCAATGGCGAGCGCGAGGAGAGAAGGACAAACAAAAACAGTTCTGTTTCTGTCCAGACGAAATGGAAGCAGGAACCACAAACACTTGTTGACCACGACCACCGAACGCCTCTCTCACGAATTCATTTAGGCCTAAGCAGTTGTGTACATTACGCAACGCAGTTCTTTCATGATTTGGTTTTTGTGATATATTTTAGTAAATGAACTAAAAATAGTAATGGAAAGAGTACCATCAGCGACCTCAAGCGATCATCGGCAGCTGGGCCGTACCGCATTGCCAGTGACCTTTAAAATAGTTTAATTTTTACTATTAAATTAGATCTGAAATCAGCATTCCATACCTATTTATCCACTTTCCGCACTCATTATATTTTATGTATTTATTTCATTTGTAGCAGTGAATTGGTGGGCGAAACTTCCCTTTTACTGTCAAAAAAAGAGAGCTACCTACCTAATAATTCACTCTCTGGCACGTCTCTCATGCGGAGTCGCAGATGACGGAGGCATCAATTTCTTATTTGTTGATTCATTTCTTGACTTTCAATTTCAATTCACAATGTTCTCATCCATTTCTTGCTTCAAATGTTTATATTGCTTCATTGTAGCTTTTAGTAGTGAAAATAGAAATACCGGGCGAATGTAGACGAGAAAGCTGCCGTTATTTACGAATGGGCAACAAATAGCTAGTTGCCAAATGCTTCCTGCTGTCTAGAAGTTGCTGTCAAACGCTGACATACGGCAATTCACTACGCGAATTAATATTAATAAAAAATTTGTTACTACACACCATATTGAAGCCATACAGTAGGTATACATGCAGTTCTGCTATTCACACAATGAAATCATTCTCGAACTTCGAATTTCCTCAAATTTCTGTCCATGTTTTCCCATGAGCTCGTAGACTTCAATGCCAAACTTTGAGCTCCATTTTGAATGTTTGTGTCCCTGGAATGGGCTGCAAACGTGATCGTGGAGGGAAATGTGATCTTGTTGACGCAGCTTAAGGTTTAAAATTGAATACCTAGCTATTGCTAAGATAGCGATGCATCTGTCAGTCACACTCTTTTTGACTGGCGCAATGGAAGTAGCGTTTGACTGCAGTTTTTCAGCCGTGCTTTAACAGATGAGATTAATGATATTCTACATCAAAGATATGGAGTGGCGAAATTTTGTTGCGTGTATTGGACTTGGGAGCTCTATAGTAGTAGCTGGCAAATAGACTCAATTAGTAATTGTCTTTTCGCATACATAACTGTGAACATTTCAGATACAGCAATGTTCCTGTGACTCCTACTGCCAGCGACTGCCTGAGCGTGAGTGGTGAGAGTACCAATGGCTCGGTGGTGGGTGTACCAATATGCCCCGTCAGGCGGGACCCTTCTCTGCTTATTGAGAGACTGGAGCACTGCACTTCCAGGAGGAGGATGATGGGCCGCCGCAAGATGAGGCGAGCACTCAATGGTGTGTAGTGTTCCTCAATTGCTCCTGTGTTGTCGTCAGTGGTGTATTTACCAACTCAAATAATACAAGTCTTGGCTTCCTAGCAGCTAAGATCGTAAAACAGCTCATAGGGCCCGTAGAAATTGTGATGAGAGGCTAGTTAAACAGAGAGGATTTTACAGTATTTGATTACCTGTTCCTTTAGGTTTGTTCCAGTAAGTTAGCTAATACCAAACTGAAACATGCCTTCCCCCAACCAAATAGGTACATTTTTCGTCTGGACCATCCATACATTGGAAAATATAATGGATCTGATCCTGGAACATTTACGGTATGACTTTATTTGAATTTTTGCATGGCTACATTAGCACAATAAGAACGTAGGTAGCTAGTTGGTCTAGCTTTTGAATAAAGTTTAGGGTGGCTTTTGAGGAAAATTTCATCTTATCTTTGAATAAAAGTTTGCATGGCATATATATATATATATATAAAAAAATTGTTCCAGCCTTTGAAAATCTAACCTATCCTATTAGCACATTTGGTACCTGCTAAAGGTATTAAGTTCTGTGGTATACTGGTATTACAAATAACTACAGAATGTTACCTTTGTTGATGCAAATACGATTTTTTTTACTTTATTTTGCGAGATAAGTGTCTAACTTTAAAATATCAGTATTAACTAAATGTATGGTTATGTTGCAAGTATAAACAGCACTTGTAAAATAAATAGTTAGCGATTTGCTAAGTTTATCATACAATTTGCTTATTTACGAGTCTTTTACTGTTACCTCAGATTATTCAAGTTATTAAAAACATCATAAAGAGGAAATAAATACAAGTGAACAGGAATATTTTTATTAAACGTCCAAAACCAAGAAATTGTAACCAAAACAAATAAACACTGTAATAAGTGTTCAGTAGTGATAATTATAACAAGTTTATTTTGAACCTGGCAACCTCCATTTTTCATGATTTTTATAAGGCGATTATCAACAGACTTTGTCAGGTTTGATATTTCAGATGGTGGCATAGAATCTGCTGCTGTTTTTACTGCATTCCACAGGCTTACTTTGCACGAAAACTGCCGAACACCTTCATAGACCTTCCTTTTGATCATTGCCCAGAGGTTCTCAATGGGATTTAAATCGACTACGGAGGTTAAACAAAGTGTTATAATAATAATGATAATAATGGGATTTAAATTGGGGCTATTCGCTGGCCACCTCGCAATCCTTTTTGATTTGAATCCTCCATCCGCAAGCCAGTTTGCAGTGTACCGTGCTCGGTGTGAGGGAGCGTTATCGTGCTGAAATACCAATTTGGATCTGCATGCGATAGTCTGCTTATCAAGCCATGGAATCAAGTTGGCTTTAAGAAACTGGCAGTACCTTTGTGCATTCAGTTTTAACTCCTTCTGCCACTTTAAATGTACCAATAAGGGTGTCACGTACTATCCCGGCCCAAAACACTACCTTGTTGATGCTCAAGCCGTGTCTGTTGAGGTCGGCCATGGAGGACCCATCCATCTGAACCATCAAGGGTGTCTCTGCATTCGTCAGTAAATATGACATAAGAGAAATCAGTTTTCATGTACTCTTCAGCCCATTTGACCCTATTTTCTTTATAATTTTTGTTTTAGAAGTGGTCGGTTTAATTGCCTTTTTCACTTTCCCTAGCTTCTGCAGAACTTCACATCTTGTCTTTCTGCTTAGTATTGGGGCTCCAGCGTCTTCAAGTATCGCCTTACTTGTAGAAAGTTTTTTCTACCCATAGAAACCTTCAAATGTCGCATATCCGAGCGGTCAGTTTCCTCGTAGAGGCTCTATCCGGAGTTTTCCTGTTGACTTTACCTTCAATTGCATAAGCCTTAATTGTTCGGTGATCACACTGTAATTCCTCAGAAACTCCGAGTGTTGTCTTACCAGAAGCCAATAACGAGGTCACTTTGATCTTTTCTTCACTGGCTTGACCGCTTTTCTTGCCCATGTTGACTAATAGTGATTTTGCATAATCTGGCGTAACAGCAGAATCCCGTGCGATAAGCAAATGTTGCCAAAACGTGGGAAATGGTTCCGTTTAATTTTTCTCTAATTGTTTTTATAGTTACCACATACCTTTGCACTAAAATACTTTTAACATTGTAAATGTTTGACACTTATCTTGAAAAATAACCAAAAAAAAAACTGTATTTGCATAATCAAAGGTAACATAATGTAGTAGATGCTGCAATCTGTCTCGAGCATAAGCCGTACTACTCTGTATAATTCGAATCAAGTTCTTGCATTTCTTTGTGGTAAATTTATTGCTATGCTGAGTCAAATGCAAAAATAGTCATGGTACTGCCCAGTATGCACTTTCTATATTTTGTACCTAGTGCTTGATGTTGTACATTACCACATACCTACTTCTATTATAGCAGTACAAAAGTTGATTTACATATCAATGGATTGGGGAGCATTTCCCTTAGCAACCCCGCACATTAAATTGAATTAAATAAACATATGATGCATTTATTGCTCAGAGTTGATAACCAAGTTGGTAGCTATGATGGCTGTCACAGTGCTGTCATATCTGTAATTGGCTTCACAATTGGTTGTGCTGGAGCACCTCAGCTCCATTCAGTTGTAGAGCTGAGGCCCGAAATTTTAGTTTTGAGAGGAGCAAAGGTGCCTGGTAGCTTGCCTATGGAGAATGGATTATCTGTTCTAGAGGCATCGTTGGCTGCACTGGCTGAGGGCTGTGAAGAGGATCCTCACCTCTTTGCCAAGCCCTACCGCTCTGCATTTACTCAACTGCTTGAGTCTCCAATCAAGATGATGGTAATTGATTGTGTTTGGTGCAAATGTTTTTTCTGAACACTGTGCTGCTGAGCTGTCTTAAGTCTCCAAATTAACTTGGCGATGGTGACTAACTTTGCGTCTTAGAGACACGGTTTGTGTGATGGTCAGAATTTATTCTGTGAGACGTGACAAGAGCAGAATATGGTTAATGTTTTCATCATCAATCAGAAAGTTATACACTGTGCACTTGCCTAGCCATTGATGAAGTTCTAAAAGTGCTCTTACTTGCGGAGAACGATGAGAAATGTATTGCCTGGATGTTTCTTGTAATCAAACCTACCGTACCGATACCAAAGTCTTGTCCGAAGTCTACATACTTATAATCAGCTCAGTTGCTCGAAATTGTTAGCTTAATTCATTTCAAATGAAGTTCATAATGGGTGAAATGGCTACCAGTGATTTCATTTGAAGGTTTTTAATATCAGTTGATTCTGTAATTCGGTGCATTTGCCGTGTTATATTCTTGTAAGCACAACTGTGTGGCTAATTTATTACCCGCCAGTAGGTAAAGTTTCGGCTTTTAATCTCTTATTTGGAATGATTGAGAACTTCAGGCTGCCATTTAAAGGGCCACAGAAACGCATTGGAACACTCAGTTGAGAAAACACGTTCATTTGACTGTCGTGTGAACCCGACCCTAACTCATTATCACGTAAAGTACACTTTTATTTCTCCTAATAGCAGCACTAATACTAACGTCCACAAAAGGGCCAGCAGACATTAATGGACTATTGTGTGTTCAGGTGTGGCAGCACTTCATCCACCTCAGTGAAGAGGAACAGCAGCAATATTTAGCGAGCCCCAGTGAGAGAGCAAAGCTGTTCTTGAGCAACAGGGCCCAGGGTACGACTGCTGGCCCGGCTGCTGCTGCTGGTGTCGGTCCCAGCACTGGCGCCTGTAGCTCCTGTGGCAACACCAGTACTCAAGGCTCGGCATCACGCTGTGGGGCCGCGGCAGCTGCCATTGCTGACGGGCGCAGCATTCACCCTGCCGCTGATACGGGCACATCTCGTCTTGGTAGTAAGTGTTCTTGTGTGTTTGGCTTTTGTGTAATGAGTACGATCCAGGTGTCTCTTTCTGCCGCCCTACGGCCCTGGAGGCTGGTGGCCTATCAGGAAGAGCGGCTGTGTTACTTTGTAGAGGTGTGGGGGCGGGTCCTGACCGTGCACCCAGCCTCAGCTCCAGGTACCTACGCTGTAGCCCCTTAAAGACTTGAGCGTTGGAAGTAGCTCCTTACGAATTAGTAGTCCTCGACCCTTCAGTGATGCGTAGGCCTTAAAGTTTTGTATCTTCGCTTCGTTTCGTTCATCCTATGCTTTAGGATTCCATAGGCTACCTTTACTTCAACTGAAGCCTTTGAGACGTTTTTCTTCTGTACCCACCTTGCTGCCTTCCAATTCCATAGTCTTACTGATGGTACTGATCTAAGTCGAGATAAGCCTGCACCTTTTGCAACGTAGAAGAAGAAAGAAGCACTTGGATCATTGAGTGGTTGCAAGACAAGATACGACTCAGTGAGAGCCGTAGCTCATGTGTCACTGTGGTGCTGCATCATCAGTGATGCTCATATCCAGGGCTGCGGGGTCGGATGGACGAAGTCCGGCTCCGACATTTGGGTTCAGCCAGTATCTCACTCCTTAAACTTGAAAAACGCCGGACTGGAACCCTTTTTTTTAACAAAATTAGCCCATTTTCAGCGGCTCCGCCCACTGGTATTTGTCAGTTGCCGACTCAGAGCTTTGTCCCCCAAAAATGACTGGCTGCAACTGTGATTGTGCAATCCTGATAATATAAGCTATCGGAGTAATGTCCTGCCTGAGCTTATGACTTCTGGTGTGGTGTGTAAGAATAAGTTTTCTGTATCTCAGGAGGACCTGAAGTGAGAGCCGTGGCGAGCCCAGCGGGTCATCCGACACTGTCAGACCCAGTGCTCGATGCTGGCTACCGATGTGACCATTACGCCGCTCCTCCTCTACCTCCTCGGCAGAGTGCTCTGCCGTTCGCAGCATCGGATGCCGAGGCTAGCATAGAAGCAGAAATAAAACCCCCTAGTAATACGTCCAGTGTAGGCACCTCCTGTTATGCTGACATATCTGCCTCTGTGTCGGAAGACAGCACTTGCTGCCCAACTGCTGCGGATGCTCATACTCTCTGCGCCTTTTGTAATGTTAGTGTCCCACATAGCACTCCTGTTGACCGCTGCCCAAGTGTCAGTCTGGAGACTGAGATTGCCGAAGCAATGCGCAGCGCTGCATTGGCGCATACTCAACTGTCTGAAGATGCCATCGCTAGAGCCATGCGCAGTGCCGCTCTTTCTGTTGACCATTCAAATAACAGTGTATTCGATGATGCATCTGAACCATCAGGTGCTCTGCGCTGTGAGATGCTTCGAGATGCAATCACCGAAGAAGATAAAGGCTGCGAGTCGTCCACCTCATCTTCTTTTGAAATTGTCGAGCCGGACGATAATGACCACTGAGTTTTCACACCGTGTCTCGCGAATTTTCGCAACCAGAACTTGTCTCGCATAACAAACGATTGACTTTTACGTTATTAGCTTTCATTTCACCATGAACATCAAAAGGGGTGCCTGAGAAGCAAATTGATCAGTAATATATTTACCGGTACTCTTTGTTGTGCGCTTTGGTGGACGCCGTCAAGCGATGCTTGCAGCCTCATTCAGTTGTGCTCACTTGCTCGCTACCGGCACTGGTAAGCTAATTACACAAGAGGTTTTTCTACGCTTACAGACGTGTTATAGCGGAACATTTCAAGTCTGTATCGCTAAATAATTTATTTTAGAAATTCTAACGTTGCAGCTTAGGGAGTGCTACTTCGACAATATTGTTGGCTGGGAGTTTTAACCTTTCTTTATTGGAATTGATCAATGGAAAGCCGTAACATAGTATTGGCTCTCTCCGGTTGTGCGCGGCTCAGTTTCACATTTGTCTCACCTCAAGCTATATTCTTATTCTTAAGGGACTGCAATGCAGCAGCGCAGTCCGGAGACATCTCCGTCGTTTACGTTTAGTGATTTGAGTTTTCGTTTATCTAAGCTTCATCACGCTATAATGAATGTGTATATAGCCTCATTATTTTTTTTCGTACATGTCTTATGTATGTATTTAATCTAGTGTATTGCATGTGGGAATAATCAATTTTATGAAATTGTGAGCGGTATAGGAACGCGTGAAGTAAATTACCGCACAGCCATTGGTTGTGATACAAGTGAAGGTGATGCGTAACTAGAGTGGCACAGACACGTGTGGGAGCGCTGCCCTGCTGTGCAGGTAGCCTGTAGGATCTCCGTCAGAGGTAGCGGCTCGTTCGGCGCGTGTTGCTGTATAGCCCTCAGGGGTGTGTTCTGGCGGGCCCTTTCCCTGTCCGAATATATACGGGCATCACGCACCCAGGGGCTCACCCGAGTGCCTTGACTGCAGATGTTGCAGCTGGCCGCAGTTCAAACTGACGAGATTAGTTTGTAGTTAGGTACGTTCTCTATACTTCCACTTCTGTTCTGCGAGGTGGACCGCAGAATGGTGGTAAGCGACCCATCCCATGGGACTCCTGTCTGCTTCCGCGAGCGGGACCACGGAAGAGACCCTCCGCATGGGTGTATCTGTTCTCTACCTTCTTCTTTATTCGTTTTTCTTCTTTTGTTCCTATTGGGCGTTGCTGAGCGAATTTTTTCAGCCATGCCCTACGGGTTGGAGATGCTTCGTGCCTCGTTTCCTCAGTTAGTAGCGCACTGACCACTTGAGACCTGTAGAACTCACCTGAATTCGAATAAAATCTGAGACCTTCTGGTAAAAAAGCAGAGATACTAATCATTGAGAATTCGGCTCGAGGCGGGTGTAGTGCTCTCCGCGCGTGTAGTACAGGACTACCTGCTACAGACGCAGCAACGCAATCGGACGCTGAAGAAAAGCACACGTGCCTTTGCCTGCCGTGTAGACCGCCTCAAGATCGTGTTGACTCGAAGCTACACCGGGATGGTTCTCACAGATCAGACCGATAGCGCGTCTGTGGTCTCCATCTCACCATCACAACTGCCCGTGTGGTCCATACTCTATACTGTGGGGTTAGTGCGCGCAGTGACGGTTGATTGGTGCTCCTCTTAGCACACGGATACTGGCGCCCTTCATAGCTGCTAATGCCTATGGCGTGATGGGAGCGCATACTCGACAATATGTTACTTGTCCTCATGAATTTCATTACCTCCTATCCACTTTAGTCGTTCTTTTCGTTTGATGATGTTGGATTTGCTGCTCAATTGAAATTTCTATGTGAGGACGTCTTCGGAATATACTTTAGTAACCCCTCAGGGGGCATAGGATAGGCGTTAGGGTTAGTTTAGGTTCGCCCAATACGTCTGCCATTAGCTAGGCCTTCGGGACGTCTCTGTTTCGTGCCCACTTTGCTTCTTTCCCGATTTCATACTCTGACTTGCTCAGGCTTTGTTCTGTTCTTCTTCTTTCCCGACTTGCTGTTCCCATGCGCGTAGATCCTATGTGGGAACACCTTCGTGCATGGGTTCCCCGTTTCTATCGACATACTATGTGTCCCTTACTTTTTCCTCTGTGACATCGTTCTGCTCGGAAACGGAGGCTTAAACTTTCTGGCTATAACTAACTATACTTTGATGAGTAGTATAGGTAAGAAGCTATGTATGTACCTGTGAATATTCTTCTCAAAACTTACGTTACCATGTTAGTCGTAGCAGTGCACTTCCGCACTGTCGTCAAAGTTTGTATGATAGTTATGGATGTGAAGCAATTAGTAGGCGGTGCTGAAAGCTATGGGGCTAGTCTGAAGTGTCCGGCTGTCCCACAGCACCGCACGTATTTAGATGCGAATGTGTTCAGCATATTTAGATGCGAATGTGTTCAGCATATGGTCTCCACGCCCTGCTCTCAGAGGTCCACTGCCATATTTCATTTTGTACACGTATTAGCTACAGTAGTTCAGCCGCAAACTTGTCTTATCGCATAGTTGATGTACCGCAACGGCGGATGAAATTAAAACGGAGGGCGAATTTGAAAGGCTTCCAAAAACCAATTGTTTTTCACGTAATATGTAAAACAATATAGATATATGAAACTAGGTATTTAGGTCTATAATATGCACATAATATTTTACATATTACAATAAAAGCAATAGGTTTTTGGAAGCCTTTCAAATTCACCTTCCGTTACGGTATTTCCAGCCTGTAGTCCTGCATCGCGAAGCCTTCACCTACTACTTGGGACTTTAATGATGGTTACGGGAGAAGACATTTCCCCGGAGCTTTATACCGCTGTCCGCTACTGTGCCTGCTTCAGAAAGCGCATGCAGCACAATACTGGCTAAAGTGCCGCCAGTATGGGTATCGGTACGGGCCTGTTGGATGTATCTTCACAGCTGTAGTAGATGGTACCCATCACTCTTTAACATCTCCGTGAGCTCACTGAAGATGCTGCTAGCCGCAGTGGACCAGCCGTCGTCCGTCGGCACATGACCGTTTGGGACTCTCGAGTTCCTCCTTAGCAGCTACGCGCATCGCTGGTCGCGCAGGTACCTACACCGCCTCATGATTTGGTGCCATTCTTATTTGTTGCAGTTTTTAATATTTTTGTGACGAAGCATCTTGCTGGATGTGCATAATTTGAGAAAAGTTAAGAGTTTATACCCTAGTATTTAATTTTCCGTTCGTAGAATGTGGCCCTTTTAGTTTCGTTGCTGTATGAAGAGAAATTCTTCAATTCTATAAGCAAAACAACTGGAAGCTGCTGCCACTAACGTTTTTGTTCAATTATATGGAATTAGGAATGTTCTTTTGTTTTTCAGAATGTTGATTTGTTTGCGAAAGTTGAATAAGTTATAGCTATTAGGAGCGAAAGTGTTCAGTTATTTAATTCAATTTTTCGTTGTTGCTGAGCTTAGTTTACTTCTACAGTAAGAGTTTGTTGGCAAGTCTCTCACGTGACCAGTTTAAGTAACTGACGTGAGGGTGAAACTGAAGTCTCAGTACAATTAAACTATTTTATTTTCGAAGTGCAGTATCATCTGATGCAATATTTTCATCTTAATTGTGTGTCATAGATGAATTTTTAGTCATAGGTCTGAGTGATAAATACACATTTTACAGTAATGACCGTTTTTTTTTGTGGTACGTGTTTACTGAACTGATTAGTTTACGTAGGTAACTCCACTTGTGACGAGGTATGGAGAGCCACTACAGTGTTACCTCTTCACCAACCCATAGGACCGTCCGTTCTCGGTCTAAACAGTGCTGGCTTATGGAAACTGTGCTATTAATGGGGACGGTAGAACAAAGTAAGAACGTTTCATCTTTCCCCTCATGGGCCATAGGGTTAGGTTCGTCTATCCTATGTTATAGAGCGTAGTGACCCCAGGGGCTCGTGTAGGTTACCTTAGCCATTAGCCAAGCCTTCGGGACGTCTATCTTTGGTGCCCACTTTGCTTCCTTCCATTTTCATACTCCTACTGGCTCACGCTTTATCCTGATCTTTCTCTTCTTTCCTGACTTGCTGGTCCCATGTGCGTTGATCCTGGGTGGGAACACTTTCGTGCACGGGTTCCCCATATTTTTCTCGTCATACTGTATGTCCCTTGCTTCTTCCTCTGTTAGATAGCCATTATTGTGGAAACGGAAGCTCAACTACTCAATATAATGTTTCATCTTTTCTGACCTTTTTGTTCCCCACTGCACACTCGCGTTGTCGTCGCAAATAGTTTTGTTGAAACGATGGCAAAATGGCAGATATTTATAATTGAAGAACGATCGCTACGTTCATCAAGTTGTTGTAGTCGGAATTCTATGCTCTAGCCTCCAGCTACCAGACTGGATATTATTATTATATTGAGTAGTTTAAGTCTCCGTCTCCACAGCAACGGCGATCTAACAGAGGAAAACCAGACTGGATATGCTTACATGATTACCGTAGAATGGGGTAATTGAGATCATGTGGGGCAATTGAGATATGGTGGGGGGTAATTGAGATCAATGATTATTGTGGCCTTGTTGGAGTACTTACACAAATCAGAACATATTTTTTAAATGTCAAATCCTGGCAGATACCTACCACAAGCCTATAGATTGTGTAAGTACTCTAACAAGGCCACAATAATCATTGATCTTAATTACCCCCATTATCTCAATTGCCCCACATGATCTCAATTACCCCATTCTACGGTAAATTTTCATTACTGTTGTCAGTTGTAGTTGCATTACAGTAGATGAATTACGGCTTCGATGGCTGAATTGTATCGATGCAACAGCCGCAGTTTGTGCTTTCTTTTTGCATTGGCCATTTCAGCATTGTTCTCGATGCGCGTTATTTAGTGAGCCGTCAGAGGTATATTCTGACGGGCCTGATTCCTGTCAGAAAATATATATATATGTGTGGGCCTCAGGATCCCAAGTGGTGTCCCGACTGTCTTCTCGGCAGGGAGTGTTGCAGCTGGCCGCTGTTCTTGCTGAGAAGGGTAATTTAGAGAGGTGGGAATGAGGGTGGTGGAATGGGCGGGACACTCGAACAAGTGGTTGGCGGTGTAGGGGCCGTGGTGGCACTCGAAGCAGGAGTTCGAGTCTGCCAGCCCGACCCTGTGGCGGGAAGACATTAGGGCAGAACAATTAAAAGCCTGAACGCAGCTGTGGTAAGGTGGAGCGGGCCGCTCTTGAGACGACCGGCTCATCGGATGAGCCCTGTTTACAGGGAGGCGGTCTAGTGAAGTTAGCACGGCACACCGATGAAAGGAGGAAATGGCTAAAGGGTACTCTTCAGAAGGCATGATATTGTCTGTTAGTAAGTGGTTGATGTCGGATTGGAATTTGGTTGCTAAGTTGTGGCGGATGAGATGGGGGCCGGCCTGCGCGATGACGACAGAGTGGGCTGGGTGCTCGGGGCGAATGGCGGAAACAAGGTATTGACGGCACTGGAGGTCGAGAGATTGGTCGACCCTCAGGAGTTTAAACACGCTGTGGAGATGATCCGTGAAAGCCATGCGAAGGCAACCGGTCGCTGTGCGGAGAGCGGCATTTTGAACTATCAGCAGCTTGCGGACCACGGATTGGCAGGCTCCAGGATACCAGACTGGAGAGGGGTCGGATAAATGCCTCGTATGTGAGAAGTGGGTGTCAATTGTGACACCGAGGATCTTAGGGCGGCGCTCTAGAGGCAGAGCAGTCTTGTCAACAGTGATACCAGGGTCGAGTCTAGACTGATGGGTGTCGGTCGTCCATACAGTTTAATTGGATTTGGAGGTTGATATGGTAAGGCCCTTAGCAGCTGCCCAATTGCTGATTAAGTCGCAATGATCGGACAGAGCGGCTGCAGCGGTGAGAGGGTTGCGATGGGACGCCACGACAGTGAAATCGTCGGCATATGTTATATAGGGGCAACACAGCTGGTCCCTAGGAATGGGAAAGTCAAAGACGTAGAGGTTGAAAAGGGAAGGCGAGACGACCGAACCCTGAGGAACCCCCGCCTTGACAGCTCTGAATTGCAAACGAAAGCCGTTATAGAGGCAGCAGGCTGCTCGTCCCTTCAGGTAAGCTGCGAGCCATCTGACAATATTGTGGTGGAGTGTGGTGCTGGAAACTTAGGACAGGAGGCCCTCAGTAGGAACGGTGTCGAATGCGTTGCTGATATCAATCAGCAAAGCAACCGTGCGGTCAGGGGGTTATTATTATAGATTTTGTTTAACCTCTGTAGCCGCAACTCAGGCGTTTCAACAGAGAAATTACTTGTGCAGTATTCAAATAATGCATGTTGGGTAGGCGTGGTGGCCACGTGCGCTACTACGGGCAGGGAAACAAGGAGCAAAGTATAGTAGGAGACACTCAAGTGGTCGGCCCCTTTTGTGTCCTTCCACACGAGAGAGACTAGAGATGTCCCGCGTTCCAGGTCGGCTATCTTGATCGACAGCCCACCTCACGGGACAAAGAGGAAAGTAACACCAAAGGAACTCAACTGAGCTCGCATTACACTCGAGACCTTCCGGCAGAAAAGCCCCCCCCCCCCACACACAAAAAAAAACAGATTTCGGCGCGATGCGGCTTTGTATTGCTGCACTAGTACTTCTTCTACTACTGCTAACACTACTTGACGAAATATTGAACGCCCCTAGGTTCTCCTAGCTCTAGGTAGGTGCCACACCTTGTCCCTCTTTATTATTATTATATTGTGGCTCTTCTCGCCGTATTAGATACAAAGACTATATAACAGCGATCCAACTTGGTATCATATAGCTTAGAAGTTGAATCAAACTCAAATGAGTTCTATTGGCCAGGTGCACCATATTTGGCAAGAAATAAGGCGCGAGCATATCCAATTCCACATGGCTCGGTCGAACGAAATCGCTCAGCCGTGCGGCACAGAGACGGAGACGAAAAGCGGAAAGAGAAGAAGAACTAAGAATGCGAACACTCGTGCGGTGGGTCCCTTCCGTGGCCCCCACACTGGAGCAGATAGAAGTGCCATGGAATGGGTCGCTTACCACCGTTTGGCGGCCCACCTCGCGGAACAGAAGGGGAAATATAGAGAACCTACCTAACTCTACAAAACTAACCTTTTCAGCAGGAACTGCGGCCAGATGCTACATCCCCTGCGGAGAAGGCACTCGGGACCCTTGGGTGCGTGATGCCCAAACATATTGTGGCAGGGAAAGGGCCCGCCACAATATGCCCTTGAGGGCTAGCTCCAGCAGAGGCGGGGACATACAACACAAGACAAACTGTTCGGAATAAAAGGTCTCAGCAGACTTGAATACATTTATTGGGCAAAAAAAACTTAACTGGAAATAAACTCGGGAAGCCTAGGAAAAAATACTACTACCTGCAAGTATTCGGTGATTCGGAAAAATGAATCAAATTTGAAAGCATAAGTGTTATAACCCACAAAACAGTAACAGTTATCTTAGCTAAAGTTGACTAACGCGCACAGCGTATGTTTTATTGGAAATGTCATCACAGAGAAAGTTCTATATTGGAATTTTTCAGAGGGGGCAATAGCGGTCGTGTGACCTAGCTGAAATTCCGGCGTCCGATTGTCCTTTGACTACTACAGCCTGAACGGTTTAACTAAAAGCGTGAAACTAAGCAAAGAAAATCACCATGTCTTCGATCACAAAATGAAAAATTTTCTCACGAGACAGTGACCAAGAGTTTCATCGTTAGATGTGGTTATTATGCACTGTGGGGTATTTGGAGACTTTTTCGATCAATCGTGGTCATTTTCCAAGAGGGAAGGAACACAGAGCAAGTTTCGCACAAGTGTATAAACTGGGACCGATATTTCAAGTTCCTATATTTTATGAAACCTGTTCAAAACGAAATATTTCTTACGGAGCTTTTGGTTTAGCAATTATTCTGCTACTGTAATAAGTCAATGTAACATAGATATATTACACTATTAAATTCATTGGAACATATTTCAGTGAAAGCTACTACAGAGAGCATAACGTTGTGCGACTCCAGTACTATTATTCCGCCAGTCTGTCATCACTGTCAAACCACAAAACCACACTGGCAGTGGCGACAAACTGCGCGTGACCTCTCAACACACAGCACACAACCGGCTGAGATGTGCAGGTAGGCGTATTATACAATTAGAATCTCTAAGGGAAGCTCAGTACATAGACATTGCAACTATAGTCAAACCAGCGTAAGGAGTCCGATGGGCGTGGCTAAGAACACAAAGCAACTTTGCCAAATCTCACTTAGGCGCGTGGTATAACTTGTCTCAATCGATAAAATCATATTTATATTCGAATTCCCAAAGTGCGTTAGTTAATGGATTGGCTTTGGCACTGCTGCGTTCAATTCAACCCCGCCCCTAAAGGACTGCTTACGCTGGTTTAACTATAAGAAAAAACAGTTGCGAGGTTTGTCAGACCAAGAAGTAACGAGCGTCACCGAGCACCAGTAGTGTGATGCTCGGGGTCTCCAGAAGCTGGAATATTACAAAAATTTAGTTCACTGTAGTCCCACATAGCCTATACATGCAACGATTTGCTACATAAATATCTCGTACTTCGCATGACTGTGAATATAAATCACAGTAGATAAGGCTAAACTAAGCAACAATGTGGAAAACGATTATAATTGACTGGCACATGTAAGATTAGATAGCAGGCAGTAGACGGACCAACGGGCCCATTCCCAGGGAGCCGCCGGTCCAAGAGCTATTGCCATTGTGTCACTTGTTACTGCCAACGGAAAACATTAACTTCCAAGGCTAAAGCCAAAATAAAAATACTACCTGCTCAGAGGAAAGTACAAAAAAGTAATGAGTTACGCCTGGGAAAAAATACATGCAATGCTTATTTTAGTAAATAAATTCCAGTGGCACTAATCGACTTCAGCTCAGAAGAGCCCACACTAACCAAGGAAACGGGAATGGCTGACAAATATTCATGACTAACGACAGTGTCGCAGAAACCAGACGAGAGATAAGAAGCACTAATGTTAGTGGGCACAGCCTTGTATGCTCAGCTAGACAGCTATTATAAGATACGCGAGGAAGATTCACGGCACTACATAGTAGTACGACGAAGCATCAACACAGATGCAGACTTATTTCTTTCATCAAAGTCATAGAACACTAGCGTATGTATATCTATAGCATTCGAGAGCAAAAGACAAGTGGTGAAACAGTTGGACGTAGCAATAAAGCTGATGGGACACTGCGTCATCACTTAGTGCTCTTCTAACAAAAAAAATCATTGTGAGGTTATTTCAGCCTGATCGCTAAACTTATTATAGTTTTCCTAATCTGTTGACATTGTTTCAGACGATGTATTCTAGTCCTCAATGCAACAAGTGACCAACTTCCAACTAGAGGGTCAATTAACGTGCTCATTACCATAATTAATAAAGAGGTAATTTGCACACAAAAGTTGTATTGCGGGAGCCAACGGCTAGCGACCCACCATAAGAATAACGAATAATTACACAACATCACGTGTTGCTGCTGCCAAGTCGCTTACACGGCACCCGTGGTGCACCATTAGGTCACTCACTAGAAACAGTCACATCTTTGTGATGTTAGTGGCTATTTATTACGCCCTTGTGCCGCAAATCGTTATTAACTTGTTGGCTGCGAGAAACATTTCGACAAAATTGTCAATAAAACTTCAGTAAAACTAAAATGTACGATTTCAAAACACTGGAGGCTGTGGCGACAGCAGAACACCTAAGATAACAAGCGCAATATACAGTAATCTCTAGCCATCTTCGCTCCAAACACAAGCAACCTATTTACCAGGAAAATTTAACTGCACATAGAAATAAAATCTGGCAGACTTACAGTATAATATGCCGAGCAAGAGAACATAAATAAGTCAGAAAAACCCGACACAATCAGCAACACTTTGTTATCTCCTCGTGCCTAGAAAGCAATAAACAAAATGCAGCTCCCGTCACGACTCATAGATACTATTGCTTTATGAGTAGTTTGCGCCTTCTTGGAATGGCAGCCAATGATTCGAAAAGGGAGAGAAGGGGCCGTATAGCTAGTATCGTAGCAGAAACGGGCTACTGAGGCACGCAGCTGTTATTACACGGGAGGCAACAGCAAGTAAGGAAAGAAAAGGAAGAACAGAACAAATATCGCCAGAAGAAACAAAAATTAGGAAGCACAATCGGGACGAAAGAAAGCAGTACCTAATTAGGTCAAATTACCGTTAGATAGATTGGCGAGGGGTGGTTTACTAGCGCTGCAGGCAGCACGCTCACCCAGCGCCGAAAAAACACAGCACTGTTGGCTTATTGATGAGTTTTACAAGATTTGACTCAGTCAAAAGCACAGCTGGCAACAGCGTTTACACGGGAAGTTGGGCCATAGAAGGCCTCATTTCGAGGAAGAATGGGGGGCTGAACCATGGCAGAAGTAACTACAAGTATTTGGAAACACAGAAATCACGAATAATACCAGGCAGTTAGAGCAACAATGCTAGGCAGACACAGCATAGCGAAATATGATTAGTAAAAACCTCGACTACATATTGCTATTTTTTTAACAGAAATGATACATAAGGTAAACAGACAAGTTTTGTGATATATAGGCTTCGTTCTCTTGCTACCCTCAAAACCCATAAAAAATACATATTTACCTTTGACGCATTCGTCACTGCGACTTGAACCATTATTTCCCGGTGAATTAAAGCGAACTTAGGCCAGTATCTGTGACTTCAAAACACGCATCACAGATCAGAGAATGCTTCAATATTAGTTCTCAAACTCGAAGTTTTTCCAAGACAAGAAGAAGCCTGAGATGCGATAATGATAGCTGTGTTGGTTGGTTGTATGCTTGGCACTGAGCTCAGAAAAGGAATTGCTTCTACAGTGTGTGCTTCAACACGAGCACAGCACTGGGTGGGGACGGGCCTTGCTAAAATTGCACGAGTGACCTTTACCGTGGGCACTATTGAGACCAATATGAAATAAAATGTTGAACTGGTTTAATGTATTATAATTGATAGCTAGCTACTTCATAGTTTCCACTTTAATGTAGGCTGTACTGGCTTTTTTCTTCTTTTTTTTTGAGGGGCGGGGAGGCTTACACGACATTGCACAGCTTTCATTTCAATACGAAGAAGACCAGAATACGATGAACCAATAACAAAAATTTTGGAATTATATAAGTTATAACTATACAAACTTTAGCATAAGGTAGGTACCGCATTAAGAACATATCTTACGCAAATCAATTACTAATAACATTCGTACTCCAACTTAAATCTAATAAATTTTCATATTTTTTATGTTTGCAGCAATTTAGATAGATACTCACATAGTGAGTTACGATAGACACATCTGTCATTTAATCTATTCATAAGTCAATGGCAGAGATATAATCTCTGCATAATATATATTACATTGTCGCAAAACGCCCATCAGGATGAGCACATACTTATGTATCTTCGTCCCTGAATATATATTTTTATCGCACCGCATATTGCAAGACGAGACTCGGCGCCAAATTGCCTACCGAGATGGCAAACCGTCCGCGCTTATTTAATAAATCACGCTCGGAACCAGCCCGCACCAAGCTTGTTGCTCTACATTGCGGGTTTTGTCCAAACTATACCATCGCCACAGTGAAATTTAACCAAGAGTCCGTTTCGTTACACCTATGGACTGCATCATACACCCAACCGATGGTTAGGGCATTGCCAACTTGCTGGGCTTGGCAAGCCTCACAACAAAGGATGCCTTCACTCACAAATTACCACGTGGTGTCAGTTGTATACAACAAACGGCACGCTAAATACTCCATTGAGGGGATCATGATGAGGCGATTATCACAGCGGAATTAAAACATATTAGGTAAAAAATTGACCGTGAGTGACGCCGAAAAAAATGGGGAGAAATAACAGAGGCCACGAAAAGGCAACTCAACGTTCCTCGTGTTCTCTGCATTTACAGGGAAGGATGAGGCTAAATTTAAGCATATCGACTTTTACCATAACATGATCAATTTCACACACAAGCGATGAACTAAAGACTATGGAACAATGGGGTGGTTATGACAAGATAGCCAACAGATATCAGTCGGGGCATGGGGACTTGAGCGAGTCATGGTGCCTGCTTACCGCGTGGACAGAAGGGGAAATATATAGGTGTTATAAAATTCTTCCTCAAAGGACTCACTAAAAACTTATTTCTGAAAGGAGGTATTACTATCGTATTGCGGGTTTTCCCGCCGCAGTCGACAGGAACACGTTACTTTAAGAATGTATATTTTCTTATTAACATTATTATTCTCTAAACCATAATAACAAGAGCCGATGGAGTGAATTTACCTTTTACATGTATCATGAAATAGCAAATGATGGCAGAGACAACAGTTATCCATCAGCAGTGAATGGTAAGCTTCGGGAAATTTTCACTTTTCGACAGTCCAAAGTCAGTCAAAAGTAGTTCGCCTGCATCATGCTCGGCTTACCACAGTCTGTATACATGTACCTTTTCATGACGTAAGTTTAGCTTCAAAGAAGCTTTTCTTTTTACCAAAGGTAGGGATAATTTTGTATCCGAAAAAGCCTTAGCTCGAGTCAGATATAAGATACATAAATTATTACATAGTAAATATTTATAGGATATTTCCTGAAGATCTAAGCGCTGGATACAGCAGGAACTATTCGTTACAAACATCATACGGCAAAGCTAACAAGTGCTAAATAAGAATACAAAACTCAATTAGAGCCAGAATTATCCATCGCGTATTATTTACAGATTCCTTCTACAAACTCAGCAAGCAAACTAAGCAAACGAGAATATAAGTCTGCTGCATAGTGAACGAGTGTTATTCAGCGCAAAACATGAACGAAGGATGTCACACAGAGCAATTGCACACTGGGACAATAGTAAGCTGTGAAGGAGGCAAAGTCATGGCTGTACATCGAAGATTCGCATCACATCATTACCAGAGAGTGTGGGGGACGAGATACGCTGGCGAGCTGCGGCTGCACGGCCCCCCGCGTGCGGTCCCTACAGAAACGCTGGGGTACATGCCATCGATGAGAAATAATTGGGAGATGATCAAGCTTTAAAAGTTTGATTCAGAGCTAATAGGACGCAAGAATTCATGAGTGGATTTGGATGCGACAGTTTGCAAAACTTGGGGATGATCTGGATTCTAGCAATGACTAAGTAGATCCCAATGGGTTCAAGTAATAGCTTAACAGAGGCCAATTTACGATACAAAATATAATTTAGGATCCAGCTCACAAACTGGATATTAGCACAATTTTGCAGATTGTATTAGGTATAGTCCTCACAGTTCCCGAGCAATACATGAAGACGCACAGCCCGAGACTATTTACATTGTTTGTGCAGGCTATGACACAGCTTCTCTGCAACGTTGCGTGTCAGCCATACCAGCAGCAAACGCTCATAGAAAACACAGCCTCCTCGGCGAAGGATAAATGTTAGTCAACACACTAGCAACTGCGGGGCTTGTCGTGGGCAGAAAAACAGGGGCAAACTTGTTACAATGGCTGTGTGTTGGTGGCAGTTGGAGACAAATGAAGCGCTCGTCTCACACATTTGCCAGCTAGTATTGATGACACCCACAACTCGAGTTGTTTTACTGATGCAGCATCACCTAACTGTGCCGATAGTGTCACGGATGCTGTCATGAAACGGTTCAACGCTAGAACCATAAGTTTGTTTGACAAGTTAAAATAATTATATACCAAGAAGCAGGGATAATGGACATTCTTTAACTGAGGGCAAGAACAGTTCAGCGTAATTGGCAGCAAAAATATAAGTTACGTGTACGAGCATGCAGTGCCTCTGTTGACGTATACTCTTCTAACGCCAACTAAATTGTGACAACACTGTAAGATTTAGGCATGAACTATCACCGATAAACCTACAGAATTTGGGCTACGAACGATATATTTTGTGTGTGCCCGGTCGGGGCTAACACATGAATGACCAGATGCACTGTAACAACAGTAACGAACAATATTTATTTACTCTCACAAGAAATATACACTATTTACTCTTTTCTCACGAATAAACAGCAAATACTTGTAATGTGTCTACAACTTCAAGAACTTCAGACAATACTTTCGATCCAAGTGGAACAAAATATTTGCACAAGCACTTCTCTTCGGAGAAAAATTAAACTGCATCAGCAATGAGCTAATAGCATTCATACAAAGCATGGTAAAGTTAAAGGGCATTTCACCAACTCCAGACATTGAACTCAAAAGTATGACCGGATTTATAATTAATAGTGCACAGAAGAAAGTTTCCACAGTCAATCATTAGAGGCTTGGGTCATAGATAAGACTGACAGGGCTGGGCTGCATCAGTGGCTGTTAGAGGTCACGACTGATGAAGGAACTTGACGACTAAGTAGTCCCAATAATGACACGGTGGGCTGCACCTGCTGTAGCTGCACCACAGTGGTACCCCACTGCTCACTAGCAGGCGTACCTACGTGCAACAGTACCACTAACAACAAAGCTCATTCGACTTCTTGAAGAGAACCCACACTTAACACACATTATTCTGGATGGCACTTTCATAAAAATGCACCACGTAGTGAACAGTCTGTTGTACGATTAAGATCAAGTCGACATGAACTAATATAAAACTTTGACGTTTCGGAAGCATCCTTCCATTTTCAAAAATCTAATAAAACCTTCTAAGGATATATACCTAACAACAAAATTTTTTATTTAAGAAGACCTAAA
>LQNS02278125.1:40817347-40829622 GCA_001587735.2 Parhyale hawaiensis | reverse complement strand
GGCAGCCCACCTCCCGAAACAGAAGGGGAAGTATTGAGAGCCTACCTAATTTTACAAAACTAACCTCGTCAGCAGGAACTGCGGCCAGATGCTACATCCCCTGCGGAGAAGGCACTCGGGACTCTTGGGTGCGTGATGCCCAAACATATTGTGGTAGGGAAAGGGCCCGCCACAATATGCCCCTGAGGGCTGGCAGCATCAACGATAGGCTCAAAATTCGCTATTTCGTAGGTCGGCGGCCTATGAATGGTCAGAACAACCAACCAGCCGCTCATGCTGCTAACAAGACACTTTGTTTTGCTGGCCGCAGTAGCAGGAGACACAGCCAGCACCTACCCTCACTGAGAGGCAGCCAGCACCACGCACTTGCTGAGGAGATTCACCACTTACTGCACAGAACCGCTATGCTCAGTGAATATAACGGCTTAACTCAATTAATGGAACCATCAGATGCACCGAGCACAACAACCACTCACCAAAGAGAACAAAACCCAACAAACAGAACAAGACTCCCCTAAGAACGAAAATATACGAAATAGACCAATACGACTCACCAAATAAAATAACAAAACTCACCGAACAAAACAACAAGACACACCAAACAAAACAATACTCATCGAATAGAACAAGACTGCCAAAACAGAACAACAAAACTCATCAAATGGAAGAAGACTCCCTAAAGAGAACAGCCAGCCAGACTAACTAAACAAAACAGCAAGACTCGTTGAACAGATCTGCCAGCGAAAGAGCAGTAAGGCAACTAGACAAGAGCGAGTGCAAGGAAGCAGTCAAATATAACAGTGCAGTCGTACTTCGCTGATTACTAGAAGTGTACTTTAACGCTAAATTTATACTGTGTTTCACTACTCTCAAATATACTTGATCATTTAGTTAACTAAAAAGTAAACTATTAGGGGTACTGGTAAGTTCTGTCCGCTTTTCTTTAACCAAATTAAAACATCGGATCAAGTCTAGCCACCTGTTTTCAAGGTCAAGTCACATGCCAGCTACTCAGTTAAACTTCGCATTTAGTTGAACCTACTGCTGTTGATAGTTTGAAACACATCTATAGCCCATGGAAGACGAAAGTTTCAGAGTGAATCATAAGCATCAATGCATGTAGTATGAATTCCACAAAGGTTCGCCTTGTGTTACTGGAGCGAGGATATCTGCGACTGCAGACCATTCCTGTCAGCAATTCCAACGTTTGCAGGCATCGCTGCGTAGTAAATGCCCGGCTCGAGTAAACAGAAAAGGAGTCATTCTGCAGCAACACGCTAACGCTAGACCCCCATTCTGCTAAAGAAATTAAAGAAAAAATAAAGCCCTTAGGTTACGAAGCTCTTCCCCAGCTCCCTACTCTCGCGTGACCTTGTCCATCAGATTTTCACTTATTTCGCTCTTTAGAGCATTCCATCAGTGGAAAAAGATTCATATATAATCATGATGTTGAAGTGGAGTGTAATTCCTTCATTTCTTTCAGAGATGATAGTTTTTTGAAAGGAGGATTAAAAAGCTCCCAAGTAGATGGACGAAGCTTACCTATATATCTAATGATGGTGACTATTTTGTAGAGCAATGAAGATTTGGCAGTAATATTTCTTTTAGTAACTATTCCAAACAAAAATCGGGATAGGACTTTCCGGTACCCCTAACAGAACCTGCTTACTTAAATCACTCCTCTAAGCGCCAACGTCTAAAGAGGAAAAAATATACTTATAAAAATACAGTTCCACCTGCCATATTCTGTTGCGACATTGAGAAAGGAGAGAGAACGAGGCGCTGTATTGCAAACCCTATAAGCGCACGTAACATTATTATTAAATCACATCAGACTGGCGACGTGGGAATGGAGAAACTCCATGAGGTTGACAAACCCGCACGCAAACAGCCCAGAGCAAGGCAGGCCATTCTATGTACAGTGACAGGTGTGAGTAAAAACCGCAAGCATGTTGTTAGAGAGATAACGTGCTAGCGAGGCTCATACATCAAGGTGGACAACTTAAAAGTAGACAAAATGCCAAGCTTCAGAGCAGCAGGAGACATTCTGGGACCCGGAAAGTTACACGGCCGCTGACAATATGTAAACAACTCCTGAAACTTCTAATATCAGACTGAAGATAACCAGTAGAATTAAGAAACGTTTTTGCTGTGCACCAACATTTCCATATCGTACTTCGCTAATTGTAGCTAATAAAAATAGCTCCCACAAAAGAAGTGATACAATAATATGCTAGAGTTCTCCAACACCACTATTCTAATAGAATTACAAAATTGGTAAAGCTTAAACACTACTCTACAAAACTAAAAGAGGTCGAATCAGTACTTGATATGGCTGCAGACTACAGAGTATATACTGTATTGCGCCACTGACTAAGTCAATATAGGATCCTGTATATGCATGTAGATATGCTAAACAACTTTTGATTCATTAACAAGAGAAATAAAAAACATATGCTATAAAGAACAACACAAGGGATTATTTACCTGCCCGGCCACTGCGCTTCTTTATCCGTGAGGGGTACATACACCACACCCATGAGCTTTGAGCGTTTGATAGAACCATCGGACAGCTTATCGATCTGAAAAGGAGAGCACAAGTTGCCAACAATCCAGCAGAAAGAGCTTTTCAATGATAACTTATATATTAGTAACGTTAAGTAACAGCATTCTAAGAAACTCAAGTGGATTCAAAGAAAGAAGTCGGAGGCGTAATTGATCCATTTTTATACCACAGCTACTGAAATTGACCCGAGCAGTAAAACTCAATAGAAATATTTTATCTCGGCACTTCTGGACATACTGGAATTACTCGGAAGGGAAGTAGTCTGGCCAGAGAGGTGAACCATGTTTTGATTAAGTTTTTCTTTGTAGATTATGGTTGTTTATAATGTAAATAATGCCACCTGGGTGGGTGTGGAGCTCTCACCCTTGAGCAATTTTGTAAAGTCATAAAAATCCAATATGGCCGCCGTGCAGAGTCAACAAAAATTTACATATCCAGAACTTTGTTAAAATTTGCGATAGAAACTTAATTTTGGCGTCTATACCTAGGTTTTAAGGTTCAAGAATTTCAGTACGAAGATTATTATGTCAATTAAGTCAACCTAAATAGTTAAAATTTATTTTACATTGTAGCTATCCATGACATACATACACAACTGGTATTTTTCAAAATTATCACTGGAAATTGGAAGCTGTATGCGTTCCATTGAGTCCCCATAATCAACATGCAGCATATGTTTTTGAAAGATTAATATTTAATTTATTGAACACAAAAGTACTTCAGTTACGTTTCAATCGGATGATATCGTTCAACTTCAGATTCAGCGGAATACTTCATGTTCTCACAGATTGCCTCGCCTTTTCATCTACAGAAAACGTTGCATTGGAGACTGGCATTTTGGTTGCAACTACGTTGTGTTTAGTAGTCTTTCTGCTCGATAGATTCACTTGATGACTTGAACAAGTTCCTGGGGTGTCAGAGCTACTTCCCCAGAAACAGTTGCAGGATGCAAAGTGTCCGTTCCTTGACGCCTTGACCGTCCAATTGATATGAAATAAAGTCAGGTGAATGGGGATCCCATGCGTGTCGCCAGATTGATACCTGTGGCTAAACTCGATGGATATTCTCTTCTGGTAGCTACGTCAGCAGAGGTAATAACGACAGCTGTAGGGTAGAAGTTCGTCTCTCGGCAATATTTATGATCTATGTCTTTTGCTGAGCTTCAGTGAGGGACTGGCAGCTTCTTAGGCCATAACACACAAGGAGAAATATCTCTAACCCTTTTTCATCAACTGGTGTCAATGGCTGTCCCAGGTAGATCAGACCCAATAGATCCAGTACCCACAAGTCTGCCTTTTCTTAACACCCTCAGGCCTGGGATCGTGCCATGGCCGTAACGGGAGAGTGCGGCATCCAGTTATAGCTTGGGCTGCCAACATTATCTGTTATAATTTGTGGTAGGTCTCTACACATGCGCATTCATGTCCAAGAAGCATCTGTCTTCGATGAGGGAATCATGAATACTGAGCAAGAGATCTCGCCTCTGTTCCACTAATACAGCAGAAGCAGAAATACATCAGTATCATCTGCTGTCGCAACAAGGACAGTATCTTACATAACTCGGGAGATCTGCCATATTATGATGAGGTCTGCTCCTTCCTGGCTTGTTGACATACCATGTCGCTATATTATTCATCCACAGTTCAGTTCATAGGGTATTGGATCCTTGATTATCTCAAATAAAAGTTTTCCCTGAAATTCATGAACATGAATCTCGAGAACATTAAGAATGATATTAATCATCTGAGCATCGTTCTTTGACACAGAACGGACTCTAGAAGATGTTATTGCATCTGTTGTGCTGCTCTGGAAGTAATAAAGCATCAACAACACATCAGCCCGCTTCATTCGTTTGTGAGGGTACATCCAAACTTTTTTCAGGTGGTCTTGGAAAACTATTGCATGAGAAACGTTCATTCAGTACAACGACACCCAGTGGCCTGGGCTGCATCCTCTGAACGATTTGCACTTCGCAAGAGTTATCCCTTTTGCTTGGAGTTTGTCAAGCACGTCTCCACGATCGCTAAATAATGCAGTTATCATATGTGACAAATCATAGGATATGAAATTCTAATGTTAAAGTTCTCTTGAGGTGTTCTGCAGACCCATTGTTCTTGCATAAATTGCCTCCGTGGCAACGATCTGGTACTGGCCAAGCTTAATGTGTTTGCGAGTTGTCGCCATGGAGTGAATCAGTTTTGGTATGGGTTGATAGAAGCCCGGCTGCGAACTTTCTATAAATTTCTCCATTTGTTGTCATTCAAGTTGAAGAGCTTGGTTGGGTAGGATTGACAGATATATGCTTGGTCATCAGTGCAGTGACTGCATTTACAAGCCTATCAGAAAGTTCTGTTGGGTCTAGAGGATCAAGCCTCATTCGCCCTGACGACTCTTTATGTATATGAGATATTTAATGGACGCATGTTGGTCATTGCGTATTTCGCTTAGGGTGTTTAGGAGATAGTAGCAGGTATGTCAGATGTGTGCCCTTGTCTATACAGCTCCTGATTTTCAAGGTGATGGATGCCAACGAAGCAGTGCCTGCTGCGGCAATAGCGCAAATGTAATTAAAGAGCCCAGTAACGTGGTGCATGGTATGTTGGCCTCTGTACATCTATCGCAGTAATCCACTGGGCAGATCAAACGTTGTTCTCATGTAGTAGGAGGCATACCGTGCATAGTTCACATGCCCTTCAGCAAAGAAAATGAGAGGAATCATCTCCTCGACAACTGCAAGTGTACATTCCATTGGATTCCCTCTCTACCCTGATGTAGGACATTATGTATTTTATACATATCTGTTTATGTTTATTGAAGTTGTGTATTACATACTTGTACTAGTATAGTCCTATGTAGAAACTGGAAGTTTATTGAGTCAGTGAAAAATGATCTCAAATAATTAAGTATAAAAATGTATGTAGCTATACTGAATAGCCGGTAAAAATGTTTCCGAGCTATCTGAAAAACAAGGCAAAAATAACATGGTACATCAAGTGTTGGACATTTAAAATAATCAGACAAGAGAAATACACATCTGATTGCCATCTTTATACCTAAAAACCTAGGTATAGACATCAAAACAGGCTTCCATCGTAAACATTAAGATAGTTATGGGTAGGTACCTATTCCAAATACTGTCGACGTCGCCCAGCGGCCATATTGCATTTTCGTGTTTATAGAAAATTGCTCAAGGGTGAGAGCTCCAAACCCACCCAGGCGACGTTGTATGGAATCGAAACTATCAGAATCTACAAAGAAAAAAATATAATCAGGCAAAACATGGCTGGGCCAAAACTGCCCCTTTGGCTGCCAGACTAAAGTGCGCTACTTCTGGATGGAATTATTAACATTATGCTCAGGGTTTTCCCCTCCGTATCAGATACAAAGACTACATAATAGTAGAGACCCACCGGAGCGCGCTATCGTCGTTCGCGACGATTTGTGTGCGTGTTTGTGTACGCAAATCGTGTGCGTGCGAGCGGTGCTCAAGTTGGTGCGCCGCGCTGCTCGCTGTATCGCTGATTAAGTTTTGTTAGGTAGGTTTGGTTAGGTTCCTATTAGGTCGCTAGCAAGCTTATAACAACGCCGGTTATTTTCCCCCATAGAAAAACAATGGGAACTTCAAAGTCATACCTATATCTCGAAAACTAAGCATTGGCGACGGAAACGTTATTCATGTTAATTGTCTTAAATTGACCCAATTAACATACTCAAAACAAGAAAAACCACAAAAACCATATAAGAGCTAAAGTAAAAATTTACCAAGTATATAATCGGGTCCGATGCGACCAATTATTATTATTATTATATTGTGGGTTTTCGCGCCGTATGATTATTATTATTATTATATTGGTATTTTCCCGCTACTTCTGAAACAAACAATAGCGATCTAAGATGATTTACTCGGCTTACAGCCGGAATCACAACGTTGTGCTCAGGTGGCAAGAGATGAAGGACGAAAAGAGAAGAAAACAGGATAAAGAAGCGCCCGTGCGGACGGTCCCTTCTGTGGCCCTCCGCACGGACGAAGGTAAGAGCCCCGCACAAAAAGTCAGTCACCTCGATCGGCGGCCCACCTCGCGGGACAGAAAGGAAATATAGAGAACCTACCTAACTCAACAAAACTAACCTTCTCAGCAGGAACTGCGGCCAGATGCTACATCCTCTTCGGAGAAGGGACTCGGGACCTTCGGGTGCATGGTCGCGCCGTATTAGATACGATGACTACTATATAGGCTAACAGCGATCCAATTTTGTATGATATATTTCAGAAGTTGAATTGAACTCAGATGCATCCTATTAGAACAATCTTGGACAGGTACGCCATGTCTGGTAGGAAATAAGGCGCGAGTATCTTCAACTCCACACGGCTCGGCCGAACGAAATCGCTCAGTCGTGAGGCGCAGGAAAGAGACGAAAAACGAAAAGAGTAGAAGACAGAAGAAAGCGAACACTCGTGTGGAGGGTGCTTGCCGTGACCCTCTGCACAGGAGCAGATAGGAGTCCCATGGGATGGGTCGCTTTCCACCACCTACCTCGCGAAACAGAAGGGGAAATATAGAGTACCTGCCTAACTTTACAAAACTAACCTTCTCAGCAAGAACTGCGGCCAGCTGCTATATCCCCTGTGGAGAAGGCAATCGGGACCTTTGCGTTCGTAAGGCTCAAATATATTGTGGCAAGGAGAGTTCCCGCCAGAATATACCCCTGAGGGCGCCGGGGTGACCAAACCCAAATAGCCGGGGGTTTCTGGCACTGGCAGTAAATTAAGACAGTATATTGAATATGATACTGATCAATTGTAACTCATAAGAAATCAGTTTAAACAAAAAATTAGCTTCCCCAAGAAAACTTGATTTATTGCTGGTTAAGTGTTTTCCCTCCTCCAAAAAGCCCCGACAAAGCACCCAGTATTCACAGTTCGAGAAGCCGGGGCCGGTATTGAAAAACCGGGGCCGGCTGGGGGTAAGCAGCAATTTTCGATAAACCGGGGCAAGGGGGCTAAAAACGGCGGGGTTTTCCGGGGCCGGGGGCCCGGCCGGTCCCTACATAACAGAAACTTACTTGGTATAGAGGAGTCGAACACAGATAAGTTCTAGTAGCTTAGTAGTCGTCACTGCGCTGCTACTGACAAAAAATAGGCGCAAAGCATCTGATTCTCAAACCCCTGGTGGCATGGCAGAATTAATCCGCTCAGCACGCCGTACAGGGCCAAGTGACGAAAAACGAAACCAGACAACAGAAAAAAGAAACACCAGCGGGGAGGATCCACGGGAGCAGAAAAAAGCTTCATGTGATGGCCGTTTACCACAAAGCGGAAGCCTACCTCGCGAAGCAGAACATGAAGCATGGAGAAGCTACCTAACTCTACAAACTAACCTCGTCAGCAGGAACTGCAACATCTTCTGCGGACAAGGGACTCGGGACCCCTGAGTGAGTGATGCCCATATATTATTGACCTATTTTCCAGAGCATTGCCACATCAGTTAAAAAGTTACCACGTCACATTCTGACAGGGAAAGGGCCCATCAGATTACCTACGCTCCTGAAGACACTCTTGGCATGTAAACGAAGTGCACAGCAAAATAGGAAAAAAGTTACCTAACTATACAAACTAAGATCACAACATGAGTTGCGACCAGATACAACAATCCCTACGGTACGGCATAAAAGAAATTCCGGGGCGTGAAGCCCGTTGACCTGCAGACAGGGATAGGGTATGCCATAATATCCCTTTTGAGGTTGAGGACTGCAAATTAACACCTCCCACCCCAACCTCCCCGGAGAGTCGCAGCTCACCTGCGCTTGGGTCACGAAGTGCATCGTCTGAACAAGTCGCCACATCTCGGCCAGGTTACACAGGCTCTACTCCTGGTAGGGCCGAGGCCTAGAGGACCAGGGCCGGTGTAGACTAATGTTCCATTTTTTTTTTAGTTAAATAGTGTTATGTTATGCTAGGACAACTTAAATGGATTTTTTTTGTCATAGGATAATGTTTATTACTAGTTTTATATAGCATGAAATTAAATTTTGAGACACTTTTCACGCTAAGTAGCACCCGTGTGACACTATTGTCGGTCATATTTCTACACACATGAATATTTGAAGCTAAGCTGACCTGTTCTAAGTTTTGGTTCCCCCGTTCAGGCCCGACAGGCACAACTAGCCGACCACCAGGAGCCAGCTGGTCAACAAGGCTCTGCGGCAGCTCAGCTGCAGCGGCTCCCACATGGATGGCATCATAGGGAGCCCCAGGAGGGTGGCCTTGCCGACCATCGCCCACTGTAACACAATGCAGCGCACATGAGTAAACGTGTACAGAGGACAGATGTTAAGGCACCACATTATAGCCAACATCCTTATTGTTATCATCATGAACTATCTTAGCATGACGCAAAGCCAGCATTGACAATACCGCGCAGCGAAAAGTATGAGACACATAGCACGTCTAAAGAACCGTAGAACTCATGCACGAGGGTGTTTTCACACATTATCAACATGTAAGGGGACAGCGCATGGCGGAAAAAAGAGGAAGAACAGAATTCACAATGAGAGGAAGGAAGCAAAGTGGGTATGAACGACGCCCCTAAACCTTATCTAAAGGCTAACGCAATCTATGTGGACTCCCTGGGGGCACTATTTCCCATAATACTGACTAAGCAAGCCTAACAAACCTAACCCTTTGCCCCATCCAATGCCCGCTGAGGGGAGGAGCCTAAATACACTGCATCGAATGTTAACAGACGCACAGGATCTGGGCGCAAGGGTGAATCATCTACGAGCAGAAGAGGAAGAACACAACAATCAGCATTACTAGGAAGAGCAAAGAAATTAAGCGAGCACAAAACAAAAACATTCTCGGTACTAAAGGTAAGGAGAGCCAACGAGTCCTACTGAGAGCATTACTTCCTCTAAATAGGAAAGATGTATCATTTATTATTGTTATCATTATCGAAGGAAACGAATAGAAGTACAATTAGAAATTTTGTTACCCACGACGCGTTTCGCCGCACCCCGGCTCATCTTCAACCCTCCCACCTGATGAGGCGATGTATGGCGAAGCGCGTCGTGGGTAACAAAGTTTCTAATTGTGCTTCTATTCGTTTCCTTCAATATTTGAAATAATGCCACCTCAAGACAATAATCTACATTAGAAGCCGTGGCATGTTAAATTACATCATGCAGCTGGCGGAGGACTGCAAATGTATTATTGGTATGCTGCATTTCAGAGAGCTTTCAACATTTCAAGAGGCCTCCCATCGCTTCAAGCTACTGGATGCTCCCGTCAAAATTGAACCATCGTTGTTTGTTGTATTTTCGCCATCTACCGCGCAGATGTGCCACCTTTGAAGCCCTTGTGCAGGAGGTTCCTGCCGCCCCGGTGCATCTACGTGCTGTAGTTGGAGTCACTGCAGCGGACAATAATTTCAAAATTGAAAAATATTTGCTTGTTTGAAAATTATTTTTATAGCTTTGGATAACTCGGTATCACAGCTACATCTTTCTGTGAGAACCTGGCTAAATTTCAGAAAATCTTAACGTCTTCAGATTCGACCATCCCACCTGATGAGCCGAGGTACGGCGAAACGCGTCGTGGGTAACAAAATTTCTAATTGTGCTTCTATTCGTTTCCTTCAATATTTGAAATAATGCCAACTCAAGACAATTTTATCATTATATTTCTTGCTTAAACCTCTGTACCCAGAGCATACACTGTAATCCAAAGAGCACGAGAAAGAAGGGACAAACAGTATGCTAAGAAATTATTATGACTAGCGGGATCCGTGGAATTCCACAGTTGAATAAAGACTATACTTTGCAAAAAGAAAGAACCCACGCTACACTATTGCAATTTACCTCAGTTTAACCTAATGCAGCTCTTATAACGTAGCCCACCCCGTCTGAGTAAACGTCCTCGCTCATTCCAACTCAACAATGTCTGTCTATCCAAGCCTAATTAAGTCGTATAAGCTAACGTGAACGGTGGTAATTCACCGATTAGTTAATACCTACTCCCACTTTATAAGATGTAGCAATCTAAGCAATACGCTACTATAACGCACCTAACCTAACACAGCTCCTCTAACGTAACCTACCACATAAATAACGCGTCACTTAATCCTGATGAAATCAGTCTTACGAAAAATGGGAACGTTACTTCCTACCCTTCTGATTACGCTGCTGTGGGTGCAGCTGGAACAAATTAGGAATTCCACAGAACAGTAGCAATGTTCTTCTGTGATATCTCAGTCCCGTATCATCCTAATTTTCCCCTAGCTAATACTGAATGAACTTGTGGAAATTCTACAAACAAAAGAATTGTTCTTTTATTGTGATACCCTTGGACCAGTGTATCACGCATACCAAGGTTGAAAATGTCCCAAGTCTGGCCGTGAAGCGTCTATCCTAGACCTGCGAGCCGCATGGAAGCTGAAATATGAACTTGACTATTTCTTTCTTTGATCCCTTCCTGAGCCGTATCAAAGAGAACCTCGGGACGCTCTAATTTCCTTCTATCTGTTAGAGAAGAGCGTGACACACACGGTTAGGGAATGCTGTCATTCACCTTATTTAATTCGAGGTAGCGCTTCTAACTTAATCCACACCATCTGAACTAACTTCCGCCGCTTAACCCAGTCTATCGTTACGCATTCCGTCTCTAACGTGAAGCGTGGGTGACCCGTGAGAATTCGACGATTTGTTTATGCTCTCACTTTATAAAATGTATCACTCATTTGTTCTCTCAGCAGAGAATTCGCACTTGTGTCTTGAAAAAAATATAGAAACACGACGGTACTTCTTGCAATGTTCTTCTTTTATTTGCACACATTTTTTTGAAGCTCCATTTCCCACAGTTTAGAGATAATTTAGCCCGCCATAAGGTTACACGTTCTAAAGTTTGTCGGCGTGTCCGATTTTTTCTCACTATTTCGGAATCCGCGAGTACTGCTGATCAACAAACCATCATTTTCCTGCTTTGTTTAATGCAATACAAAGCAGTATACAATAAACGGAAGTAGATTGGGTCAATTGTTTCATTCGCTGTAGAGTATTTTTTTGTTCTGAAGATGTCATTGCATTTCCTCAGACACCGCACTGTGCTGGCTATTGCTTTCCCAGCAGCATATTCTCAATAAATTTAGAGCAGAGATGCCAATACTACCCGTTTTCTTTACCCAGGGCGTATCTTGGCTACGCCTCAGACCCTAAGAGGAATACCATCCGCTACCAGCAAAGCGCGTAAGATTTTTGTAAAGAAAAACGAAACGATACGGGTGAAATGAAGTCAAGTTTCTTATTTACGCCTATCTATTTGTGAAGAGCGTGACACACAGACAGACACACACACACACGTAGATACAAGCGTATTAATATAGTCTAAAGAATATTGAATAGCTTAAATCTCAATTTTCACTACAATAGCGACCTAAGAGAGAAGAAAATAAGGGACATACGGTACTGTAGGTGCATAGAAACTTATAACTAGAGCCCGGACATTGCTCGGAATAAATGCTTAAAGCTTATTTTGCTTAGTTAGTTAGGTCCTCCTGCGCGTCATAGCGCACTGGGCAACAAGAGATCTCCACCGCCTTCTGTCCAGCGTCTTCCGGCCTGACTCCAATGTATCTGAGGTCCAGGGCAAAAGTTCGTCTCCACGAATTTCGAGGTCTACCTCTTCTTCTCCTTCCCCCTTCCGGGACCCACTCCA
>LQNS02278125.1:40774563-40784929 GCA_001587735.2 Parhyale hawaiensis | reverse complement strand
GACCCAAAGTTGACGTTTGAGCGCCACATTCGTTCGGTTGCCTCACGTGCATCGCAGAAAATTGGTCTTATGAGGCGTGCTTGGAGGGTGTTTGGCTCGGTAGATTTGCCACGTCGCTGCTTTAATTGCTTTGTCCTCCCTCTTCTGAAGTACTGCTCTGTATTCTGGGGTTCTGCTACCGATTGCCATCTGTGTTTGCTTGACAAAGTGGTTCGTCAATGTGCGTTCATACTCGGCGGACTGGTGCTCTACATGAGTTTGCCTTGGAACCGTTACGATGCCGTACGGGCCAGTATTCCCGTTCGTTTTTTCCATCATGTGCGGATGTTTGGAATGGTCTTGATGGCTCTGTCTTTGCTAGTGCTTTAGGCGGCTTTAAACGATCTGTACACAGAGCTATTCTGTGATTTCGGATCTTCTTTTTTTCATTCTTTCGTTTTCTCCACCCGCTGGGCTGGTTGCGTGGGGGTTTGTTAACCTCATGGAGTTTCTCCATTCCTGTGTCGCCAGTCTGGTGTGATTTAATAATAATAATAATAATAACCACTAAAACTGCACTTAGACTTGCATAAGAACATTGCCCAACACAGGTAACAGGTTGAAGTAAATTGTCACAAATGGGCAGGACGATCTACACGAATGCATTAAGACAATTGGTAAAGAACAATTAAAACTACTCTTACATGTGCAAAAGAGTAGTATCTAACAATTTAGACTAAGTTGGAAAAAAATCTAAACACAACTGTTGTTGACCAATACACTTTGCCTTATGCCGATTCAGTTCTGCGTGAGCCAAACCCTGTTGCATACTAAGCAGGACTTAGAGATTAAGACTAAGTCCAGATACTTATACTCTTAGAGACACTAGATGTTGAAGAACAAAGTCTTGAGCCAAGGCCTATACAAGAAGACAAGAGCAGAATCCTGTGCCTTTCAACCAAGTCAAAAGGCAAAATAATTATAAGTCAGCAGGTTTATGTTCATCCTAATCCGTTTACATGAAATGAGGCTTGCTACATACTAAGTTGGACTTGGAAATTATGACTAGGTCCAGTTACGCAGAGACACAAGACTTGAAATAAATAGTCTCAAACCAATACTTATATAGGCCTAATAGTACAAGAACAGGACTTCAGGTTGAAAGAAATATATATATATATAGATAATATATATGTAACTCTGGTTTTTATACAGGAGACAAGATTGGAATTTATCAAGTTTTTGACACAAATTCTTGGACTAACAAGCTCAAGCAGTGCGTTAGCACGGATCATTTAAGTTTTTTACTATAATGCACTAAAACAACTTTAAAAACTACAGAGGAATTTGTCCCTAGATAAGAGCAATACCTCACAAAATCTGACCAAGTAAAAAAAAAAAAAGCAAATCTGTCTGAACACACAACTTGCCAAGAGGTCTCACAAAATCCAACTCCGATTTGGAACCAATGGCAAGAACTTGATACTTTGCAAACTAAGAAGAGAGAACAAAATCCAAACCAACTCAAGTTCGCGTCCTGTTTTCAAGGTTCAGACGTGAGACCGAGTACTAAAGCTATGGGAAACCCATTTAAGCTTCTGCACACACATGCAAATGAATAAGCCAGAAACAGGAAACAAACGACATCAGTGACCCCAAACAGAAATTGGGCTCACAATTTATTTATATAGACAAAATAATATGTAATAATAATGTGAGTGGTGGTGATCAGAAACCAGAATGCTCAATACGGATCAGCCTACCTGCAGACTATCCCTGGAAGGTAGGGACATCCGAGAAAATATGATGCAGTACTTACTATTTACATCGGTTCCTAATCCAATCTACAACAAGGAACGAGACATAGTAAAAATTTCAAATTATGGGAGAAACAGGAGTCCCGTAGGATTCCTATTGGTCTTCCATAACTCCAACACCAAAGTAGAGAACCAGCGAAAGACTAAAACGTCAAGGAAAGTAATACACAAAGACCAGCACAAGAGCGAGCTAGATGGAAATTCAGTTACGAATAACATAATAAGAATAATAGTAATAAGAAAGAATTTTATATAGCACCAACCTCCAGTACAGGAGCTGAAAAACCCCTCCGCTGTAAAGCTGTGGGTATGTCGTGCAAACGACAGAGGTACTCTGGTGTTAGCAAGCCACTGCAAATAGTCAGAATGTTCTAATGAACACTTTTGCAGTGGTGAGCGGTAGCCAGAGTACCTCTGGAGTCTAAAGGACTTCCCAAAACCCAATGTATTCCGGACTATTAAGTCGCTCATTAATAAGTAAGGTCTGGAGGGTGAGGTGCCTACCTATATACGGTAGGTACTGTTGGGAGCTCTGCTGGTGCAGCTGCAGCAATAAATTTGGAAAAGATAGAAAAAATTCAAAGATCAGAAGAAGCTACCTGGAAGCCCACTCTTATACCTACACAAGACTGAAGCTTCACAATTTCGGCTAATTAAAAAAAAAAAAACGAAGTACCATACCTAATTCTGTCACTAACATGAGTCTGATCAACTCGAAATGATCCCCCTGACTGGAGAATGCCCAAGGCATGCGAGTTGTGCAAACGACAGAGATACTCTGGCTACCGCTCACCACTGCAGAAGTGTCCATTGGAACATGCTGACTAATGGTATTTAATATTCTGTAGTTGGGTAGGTAGCCAATATATAGCTAGGTATTGTAATTGTAGCTAACAAAACACTTCTACTTATACTGTATTTTGTAACTAAGCTCTGGTTGGGACATAGTGTCATGAAAGAATCCAATTATTGCCACCTATACTGTTTCTGGCCACTGTTGCATGTTGGTCTACTCGCTCAAAGTTTACTAACATAAAAATAGGTAGGCCTACATGTTGCAGTTGGAAAGACCTGATGTTTTCAAATCTAAATCTTTATATTAAGTAGCCAGCCTTTAACCTATCATGTGTGTTTCAGATAAAGGACTATAAAACTTTTATTAGCTATTACAGAATCTTCTTACCAACAGTTGCCAGTTGTATTATCATAACTCTCAGATCAAGTTCTCATTTCATCAATCTTGATGTCAAGTAAAACCCTAACTTGCAAAAATTTGCAGGATTATCTTAAAACTCTCAGCCGGAATGTTTTGGAAAGATTATTTAACAGCCCTGCCACATGCCTTGCTGTATTCAGGTAAGTCACATGTCAATTTTTACTTACGTTACTAATGTTTCACCCTTCACAGGGCAAAGGACAGCCCATAGGCCATAGGGATAGCTAAATTAGTTATCTTCGTCCATCCTATGTTTTGGAGATAGCAACTGCAGGGAGACCCTGTATGTTGACATAGCCAATAGCTAGGCATTTGGGACATCTTTCCTAAATGCCCTCTTTGCTTCCTTTCTGTTTTGTTCTGCTAGCAGCTAATGCTTTCTTCTGTTTTTTCTTTTCTTTCTTGACTATAGTCTGACCATTTTATGAAGGCAGTTCGGTCGTAGTCAAATTCATCTGTAGCAGTGCCAATGCTATGGGTATTTCCGAGATTTCTCCATGTAACTACAGGTAGTGGGCGGGGCTAAGATATGGACCAAACAAAATCTCAGAAATACCATTAGAATTGGCAATGCTATAGAGGAATTTAACCACGACTGAACTTCCTTGATAAAATGGTCAGATAGCTGTGTCCATGCCCACTGATGCTGTGTGGGAAATTAGAGACACCCTAGTATGTGGGCTTCTTGTATATACCTACACCATGTAATGCCATAGGTCTCTTCATTTTCCTCTCTTGGAACATCAAATTTGTGATGGAGTAGTATGGCTTAAACTAGGCTAACCTATAGTTACAGGCCTAAGTACCTAGGCACCTGTTAATATATATCTAAGGTTTTAATTTTCTAGGCTTCAGAAGAGGCTACTTGTTGAATTGACTGTACTACCTACTACTATTTTACTTCTACTACTGCTACATACTACGGTACTACTTTTTGTATGATTCTCTATTTTTCTGTCTGTGAACTTAGTTCATGTTGTGTTGCTTTAGGTCATTATATAAATGAGCTAAGATTGATTTAGGTAGCTGTCAATTACTAGTCGAAATTCCATAGTCCATGACTGCCTGTAGTTCATAATCTTAGTGAAACTGTTTTAGATGGAGCTCAGGCTTTCGTTGTGGCTATTTGAATTTTCCACATTGACCAGGAATTGACTTCTGTCTCACCATTAAGACAGATTAGCTTTTGGGCCTCCGTTGTTCTGGGACCACACTCAAGCCTTTGATTCCCCATGTGAAGTGACTGAATCTTTTGTTGCTCTCCGGCACTGACAAAAAAGTGCACAGCTCTCACAGTTCGTATTTGCTCCCGACTTGATGTGATTTCTGCAACTTTGCTGGTGACACTTGCTAATTCAGCTGACATGATAGCCAAAATTTCCACAAACCTTTTAGTTGGTACACAGCTGTGCTTGCAAGGACGCTAGGAAACAATTGAACAGTTTGTGGCATTACTGGTAGAAAAGATAGCTAGCTGTTGGTGTAAACCTGGCTTTATGAAATTGTGACTTCTCGTGAGTGTTTGTTGTAGGTAGACTATGATAATTATGTTGTTATAATTCTTGTGTTGAGAAAATGAATTGGGATGCTTGATTGAAAAGTTTGAACTTTAATCTAAGACAAATCTCAAATAGCTAACTAATATAATGTCTATGAATGAAATAAAATTTGACATTTTGGGAATGGATATCCCATCATAACCAGGGTTGCGGAGTTGGAGGATTTGAGGGAGAATCGAAATCTCACTTGCTCTAGGAGTCAGAGTCGGCATTTTTAGCCCGACTCCGACTCTGGAATCCCATTTATAAACAAATATTCAATTCTGAATTTTCAGTCACAAGTTTAAAAAAAATGGTAAATGTGGAAATTTTTTGTACATTTCTCTTTCACAGCTATAGGCTAGCTACCATGTATTTTCCTATTCCATATGACATTGAGAAAATGTTGGGTAGAACTTATGCACTTGGTACATTATGTTCGGGGGGGCATGGGGGGCAAAGTAATCAATTTTGGACCGATTGTTCTGAAATTTGGATAGTATACCTACCTATGTATTTTTGAAAAAGAAACACATTTTGCTCATATAAATTTTTTGATTTTGGCCTTAGTTTTTGAGATAATGGGAAATATATATAACTATAGCTATTTGCATTTTTCTAAGTTTCATATTAATAGAACTCTCTTGAGTTTTCATGCTAGAATAAAAGCAATGACAGTTTTGAAAGCCTTCAAACATTCCTAACAAAACTATGGAGCAGGATTTTCCATTTTTGCCCATTTTATTAACACAGCTGAAAACTGATTTTTTCCCTATGTTTTAGTTAGGTAGTAGCTAATTGGGCAAGATAGAAAATAAGGAGTCCAGCTCTGTAGTTTGTTAAAAATGTTTCAAGGATTCTAAAACTGTCATTGTTTTTATTGTAGCATGAAAATTCCATTAGTTCTATTCCTTTGAAATTTAGAAACAAATGCATAGGTATATATTTATATACCATAAAATGTGGTAACTTGGGACGATTTTTTGTTAATCGTTCTTTGTTAATAACTTCTTACTATGAATGATTTTTGCTACAAACTGGGTGTCATTTTGTAGGTCTGGATGAGAGCTACAGAATAGTGTATACAAAAAAAATTCTAGCTTTTAACCATAGCTGGCTATAAACAAAAAAACGAGCGTCCCAAATTACCCCGCATCCTGGGCTACTTGGGACACCTGTAAAAAATGTTAGAAACATGCTTTAAAACTATTTTTAGAAGCTCAAATGTCTTTACTGATAATAACAGGTAGTCTATTCATCATGTATTATTTGACCATATTAATTTATTGGACGAAGTTTTTGAAGTTATATACACCAGTAGACTAAGATTGAATTATATTTCTACTATCATATTTAGCACTAATTTCTCAATTTTTCTCTACTCTATTCTACATAAGCACATGCCTGATTTGCAGGCAGATGTCATTGACAGGTACTCTATGGTGAAAAACTGCCCCAAAATTTCGTCATTGACAAAGTATATGCCGCACTGGTGAATCCTCTGTATGACGTTTTTGATAAACATTACAATGCAAAGCATTCCTTGCAATGATGTAGAGTCCAGTTAATGTCCTAAAATATATGTTCTCTGCACTTCTCAGTGCTTGTTACATGTCCTTCCTTACTTAATTCCTCAATAAATTGTAACTAAAAACTAGTTTATAATTCCGCATCATTATAATTGCTGCAAAGTTATATCCAGTGCCGCATTTGATATTACTAGTACGTTTTTTTTCATGTAAATAACTACCTACTAATACTTATCGCCAGGAACAACAATGAATGTTTCCTTCATTTTCAAGTTATATCAGACCTTTTTACTGAAAAGAAAAAATATTGATGAACATGTTTTACTGGGTGTCCCGAATTAGCCTGGAAAGATGTCCCGAATTACCCCGGGTTGTGGGAATGGCCATTTTGTTTTGAGAAGAGGTAGATACATTCTGATTGTGAGATTCTGTAGCCAACACCCTTGGCTGCATTCCATCATAAATAAGTTTTTGCTCTCCGCCTTTTAGATTTTTTCCCCCAGACCTTAGCAGGGAGACTTTGAAATACAATGAAAAATACAATTTTTTCTATTTTTTTTTAATTTGCATGTGCTGAATTGAATACTTTTTATGCTGAACCGTTAGCAAAAATGTTGCAGTTTATTGCCGTATTTTTAGTTTGGTGAAACTCTGCATAGTTTGGTTTCTACAGCCCTTAAAATGTGAAGTGGGACAGCTGTCCCGAGTTACCCTGTTCTACGGTATTTTTCCATTATCTCAAAAACTAAGGCCTAAATAAATAATTTGTATGAGTAAAATGTGTTTCTTTTTCAAAAATACATATACTGTGCAAATTTCAGAACAATCGGTAAAAAATTGATTATTTTGCCCCTATGCCCCCCCTTCACATAATGTACCAGGTGCAAAAGTTTTACCCAAATTGTTTTAATGTCCTTATGTCCTCAATTTGATGCCCCAAATGATGCAAAATATCATTATATATGTACAATACACCTAGCATCTGTAACTTGATAGTGCTATGTTTATATACTAGCAAAAATTATTTGGACATGTTTAATGTTCACATCAAATATCTACTTGTTGGACCAAGGAGTCGGAGTCGGAAAATCTTGAGAGCCAGGAATCGGAGTCCAAAATTCTGGAGTGCCAGGGGTTGGAGTTGGACCTTGAACCATCTGACTCCACAACCGTGATCATAACAAAAAAGAGAGTTTTAACCTTCACCTATGAACAAAAAATATTTTTACTTATAATATGGTAAGGGGAGCATAGATGTTATCGGGAGGGAATCAAAAAGGTGAATGAACCAGGGTAGGTTGTTGGGCCGGATGTGAGCTCCTGTATGGTAGGGTGGAGCGTTTTTCAACTTTGTTTAATTTTCCATAGTGGCTAGTTCAAAAACGGCGCCAAATGGAGAGAAAAAATTGGTGTTAAAAGCATTATTTCCTAGATGGATATCTTCTACTGCCCCTAGACCCATAAAATTGGAAAAACTGCTCTTGTGGGTTAAATTTTTTTCTTTTTTTGTTCACTAAACACTAGGTACCGTACGCATCAGAGAAACACGCAGGCAAAGTTTTAGGCAGCCAGTGTAACGCTAAGTGGGTAGAACAGGGGAATGAAGGGGTCCGATTCTGCCTGTGAGCTTGAATATCTAGCGACAAATCATATTTTCTGCCGCACTGACACAATCTACATGGAGGTCGTGACCACAGCCACCCATACTTCTATTAAACATCCATGTAGATGGCATCAGTGCCGCAGAAAATGTCATTTGTCGCTAGATATTCAAGCTCACAGGCAGAATTAATGAGAGGCCTGGACCCCTTCATTCCCCTGTTCTACCCACTTAGCATTGCACTGGCTGCCTAAAACTTTGCTTGCATGTTTCTCTGATGTACCTATAGCTACCGTTAAGTGAAAAAAAAAAAAAATTTTTCAGCCTCAGGAGCGCTATTTTCAAACTTCATGGGTCTTGGGGCGATAGAAGATATCCGTCTAGGAAAAAATGCTTTCAACACAAGTTTTTTTCCCCATTTGGCAATGTTTCTGAACTAGCCATTATGGAAAATCAAACAAGTTGAAAAACGCTCCACCCTACTGTACAGTCAGCAGGTGTGGGATTAACTATGCACTGTGTAAAGCGGTACAGCAGAGGTCATAACGTTAAGGCTGGGTCTTGTTCTGTGGATGTGGTGGGACTCTAGGCCTGTTGTTGCGAGCTTGATGGGAATGGAATAGTCTTTGATGAAGTCATTCCTGCTGATGTGATGGGATGGTTGTTTTGCTCAACCATGCAGGTGGGGGTGGCCGAATGTAAGGGTTTTACAACTGGTAAACCTGTTAAACTGGATAACTACACCCAAATGTTGGTCAATACAGGCCTTGAAGTGTTGTCCAGTGCTACTGATGTATGAGGCACTGCATGCCTGGCACTAGTAACAGTAGATAACACTGGACGGAAGTGGTGTGGAGGGGTTTGTCTTTAAATTTGAAGTAGGACCTTATGGTAAATGTGTTTTTGTATTGAAATTTGAAATTGCTATGTAGGTAGGCTTCAGAGAGGAGCATTTTTACAATGTTTACTGCACTAACTGAGGCTTTGTTGTATGGAAGCAAGTGAAAGAAGTCCAATTCACGGACTGAGGGTTTGCTAATACCGGAACAATTTGCAGTACCGTACCTAGTGTACAGGAGGTCACATCCAGCCCCTCAACCTTCTCTGGTTCATTTGCCTTGTAGATTGCCTCCAGATAACATCTATGCTCCCCTTACCATATTACTAGTAGCATCGATTGGGGCAAATTGTCCGCATTTTTTTCAATTGGTTGCGACACTGTTACTATCAATCTGGAGAAATGGCTATTTTACTGTAAGAGCAGTGTTACATGTAGTTAGCTACCATACATATAAACATCAAACCAATAACCATTATAGTAAAAAAAAATATCATCATAAACAGCATCATTTTTTACCCTTGAAATGATATACAGTGGAACCCCGTTTTTCCGGAACCCAGTTTCCCGGACTTCTCGTTTTCCCGGACTACTCGTTTTCCCGGACTATTTTTACTTTTCCGGGGTTTTCCCGGAACGTTCCGGGAAACTGAAACCAAGCCGGAATACCGGAAAACTTTGGTATTTCCTGGAAGAAGTCTGGCAAAAGTTCTGGACTTTCAAAAGATTTCCCGAAAGCGACGGTGCGCAGATACTGAAATTTGCCTATTGCGCAGCGTCTCTTCCGGGAAATGGAATTGAACCTCCATCATTTCCGTTCAGTTGTCGTCTGCACATTGTGGTGTTCGTTTACGAAGTGCTATTTTTGTAATTTAAATTCAAATTTATGGGTTTAATTTCAGATTTTTAATGTGAATGTGATGAATCCTGCAAGTCGCAATAACGCGACCACTCGCAAAATCGCGCAAGTGGCGATAGCACTAACTCTAGCCTAGCAGCAGAAACAAGCTTTCTTGTGCAGGATGGCACTAACATGAGGTAACTACCCCTATAAAGATTTTGTGGCTTACGCAATTACAGAAAAAGTTATTGAGGAAAATAGTGCGGTCACGCGGGTGCGACCACTCGCAAAATCGCGCAAGTGGCGATAGCACTAATACTAGCGTAGCAGCAGAAACAAGCTTTCATGTGCAGGACGGAGCTAACATGAGGTAACTGTCTATAAAGATTTTGCGGCTTATACCCTTACAGAAAAGGTTATTAAGGAAAATTGTGTGATAACGTGGATGCAATCACTCGCAAAATACGGTACCGTACCTAAGTCGGGATAGCACTGTACTAATACTGCCTCAAGTTTTTGGTACTTCATGCATAGATTTACATGTAAAATGCTGTGTGGACAGACAATTCCGGAAAGAGCTTCAATTCGGTTCACCAATGTGCGGCAAACCACGGTTTTTTTTTGGCATTGAATTTTCTGGAAATTGTTTCAATGTATCGGACAGACGTCCAGTTAACGGGGTTTTCCAGGAATTGAGATTTTCTCGTTTTCCCGGAAATTTCAGTTTCCCGGAAGAGGCTCCCCCGTGCTGTCCAGGAAAACGGGGTTCCACTGTGTACTAAATAATCGGCTGCACATAATAAACATAATTGCTAATGATATTTAAATTGTATGTGGTGTGCTCCAGAAATTTTGTGGTTAAACGGAGCGAATTGTGCGGATTTTTGATTTTTAAGTTGTCACACAGTTACTATCGATCTTTGAGAAACTGCTATTTTATTGTAAGAGCAGTGTTACATGTAGTTACCATGCATGTAATGTTCAATGCAATATGTCATCTGCAAAAAT
>LQNS02278125.1:40749578-40774463 GCA_001587735.2 Parhyale hawaiensis | reverse complement strand
AGAAAAAAAAAATGAAATTAAAAAGAAACATTGTAGGTACTGCCTCCTGCCAATGGGGCTAATCGTGCTCATTGCTGGCGCAAACCATGCACAATAACCAAGGGCATAGCGTAACTTGCACAATAATCATTGTAGATAGAAATTTATGTTACCATCATAAAGAGCATCATTTTTAACCCTAGAAACAATACTTAACTTCACATTTAATGAACAATTGTCCGTTATGTTTGGGCTGCGCATGATTTGCCATGCCTGGAATTTTGCAAATGGGGCAAATCGTGCGCACCTCTGTAAAAATTTGGATTATGGAATTCGGCCAAATATTTTTTTTTACCAAGTTTACAGTCAATTAGAAGTGTGCTTGCAAATTTTCAGGGCCGTTGCACACCACTTGACTCATTAAAAAAATAAAACAGGTTTTGTGGACATGTGAGCCCTACGTGAGTTCTGATTGCATATCAGTTTAGCTAGTGTACACTATCGTAAAGAGCACCTTTGGAAGGTAGCTATAGAAAATGTACTTTATCAACACCAATATCCCCTGGTGGGCTGTTATGTGCACACTTTTTACCCCAGTTTGTAAAATAATCTGAGGCAAATCGTGCACATGTATAAACTGATATACAGCTCAGCATGTGTATCTCAGCATGTGTATCTCAGCCTTACCAAACACTTAACACTCGTAGAGGAAGGGTTCAACATAATACACGCTTATTTCAAAAACGGGATGTAACAAATGAAGGAGTTAGAGCAAATAGGTAGATCGTTTTTCTTTAAAATCGAATGTGAATTTTCAAATGCCCGTTTTCCGACCTCCCCAAAGTTCAATTTCTTTAAACCATACTTACCTTTGATGGATTCCAATCATATTTGCAGGATTAATACCAGACTATTGAGGCTTCCTTTTAGTATTTTTGTCATTCCCCTCAGATGATTAATTTACGGGGGTGGGGTGCACACAATTTGCCCCAGGTTTCTGGCGTGCACGATTTGCCCCAAACGACTCTAAAGAAAAATTGTCTACTCATAGGTATAGGTTTAAATTTTTCCTTTTTTGTTCTGATGATGGAATATAGTAGGTATTCATGCCCGAAACATCAAATTTTATTTCATTCGTTAACATTATATTAGTTTGAACTTTGTCTAATATCAGGTAGCTAGATACTTGTTCATAGACTTGAGGATGTTCTGGTAAGTTGTTCCAAGTGATTTTGATTGTGTTGCTATTAGTGGTTTGGTAGAAAAAAGGTAAATGTTTACGAGAGGGGCTCGGGTGTTGTTCCAACTTTGCTGTACATTAAATTGCTTTTCTTACACCAATTATCAGTGTTATACTTATTTTAGGTCGGCGCATAGCGTTTTCTATGAGTTATAGCGCTATCAACTTGTTACTTTCTCCTATGTAAAAGTGAAGGCGAAAGGCTGACAGTCACCACCACTACTGACCACCACCCTTAGTAAGAGAAAGCTTGCCAATAGTGAAGCCATCGATTAGGCCGAGAACCAAGATTAGGTAAGGCAAGGAAGGTTCTTCTAGGGACCTATTTTTGCTAGCAAAACCTGCCTTACCTCTCCCTAACCTAGGGTCTCAGCCTAGGTAACCGATGGCTTCATTGTTTGGGTTGTACCTCTATCACACAAGCTGATGTAACTACACACAATCGTTTCCTAAAACGTTGTACGTAAGCTTACCATACAGGAGTGATCCTTGATTTAAATGAAATTTTACTTTCGTTGCTGAGTGTAGAATGGATAGAGTGTAGCAACGAATTTTTCTCAGTGGCGAGTGAAGACAGAACACCTCTGTCTTAGCACCAGACCCGCGACAGTGCCCAACTCTGGGAGTGTCTAAATGGTAGTTTAGACCATTTCGAGCCGTAACCCTCATTATAGACAGCTTTCGGTGTTCTATCTTTTTTTTTTCTTTTTTTTTCCAGGCCCCGTCCACCTGGTACCTAAGGAGCCCAGCAGCAGCACTCCTCATTCTGGCACGACGAGCACACCAATACATCAACTTCACTCTAGGCCATGAAACTGAAGAGGCTTTGGGTTATTTTCATCCTCCAGAGGTGTTCTGTCTTCGCTCGCCACTGAGAAAAATTCGTTGCAACACTATATCCATTCTCAGTGGCTCGCTGCGACAGAAAACCTCTGTCGGTAGCACCGACATACCCAAGGCGGAGCAGGGAGGGTTTTCATGGCATCTTGCTGGTGCTAAGGATCCTGATCTGAACGAATTTATTCTCTTGTTCTTGGTGTTTTTCCTTCAGACAATCCAGGTAGCCCTTTGGACTACTGGTACTGCTTTCGCCTGCTCTTTCTAGAACCGGCAGACCTTCACATCCCTTCCGGAACCCATTTCGGATCATTCTGAAATTTGCCCATCTGTAGCAGAGGTCAATTTCCGAGCGGGCAGGTTTTTCAGTTCGAGCTGAAAAGCCCTGCTCCACCTTCTTAACTTGTTAACCGGTCTCTTGCCGGGATGACTACCGGTACCTGTAGTAACCCAGAATTACTCTGTGGTAGTTTTCCCCTGGATTGTCTCTGCCGTTGGGCTGGGATTTCTTCACTAAGGGTCCTGGATTCTAGGTTCCCAGAGGGGGAACCCTCAAGGGCTCAAGGCCACTATCCAGACTAACCCGCCTCCTGAAGTGTCTGCTCGGTTGAGCAGATCCAGTGACGAAATAACCCTTCCTAATTCTAGGAAGCTCACCTTCCATTCCATTCCGTAGGTATGGTAATCTTCCCACTGGGACGACTGAGGAAGTTACTCTTAGGCTTGGGAACCTTAGCGCCTGATGTTCTATTATACGCTAATTATAGAGAAGAACCATTCCCTGAGGTAGATGACACTTTCTTGCAGCTCCATTGCTTTCTACCATCGTAAGAGAGTAAACTTGGACAGGATCCTCAGGGAAGTACCTGTACAGACCCTAATTACTCTATGCTTAATCAGGTTATTCCCCTAAGGAAAATGGTCAAGAGGAACCAACAAAGATGCCCTGTGAGTGGGGGAGATAAGACGCCTTTTTTTTTTTTTCTTTGAGCCCTGAGTCTATCTGAGGCTCTGGCCTTGAACCAAAAAAAGAATAACTTGTAAACTCGTAGAGAAGGGTTTTCTCCAATTCTTCCTGATCAGTGGCCCCACCACTCCAGGTTTTATCTGCATCTAGTCTCCTCCTGGTGACAGACTCAGTATCTAAGACTGGTACCCTTCATTCTACTGTATACCTATACTGCAGATTTAAGCCGTTATCCAGCTCGAGCCTTGACTGGGTAGACGTCCACTATGCGACTCAGGATTAAGATCATAGTCGCACCATCTCAGGAGGAGCTGAGAGAATCTGCTCTTGGAGGTCCCCTTCCCGAGCTGGAGGGAAGTCCTCGTCTATAGGCTACTTATTGGCTCGGACGAGACCTAGGGAGGGCCCCGCCTTAATCTGCAGCCTTTTGTCTAGAGACATCTTCCTACCCTAGAATGAGGGACTCTGAACATAAACCTGCACAACCTGTGTCGTACTCTAGCCTGGCTTCTCCTGAAGAGGTCAAATGCTCAGGACTATGTGACAGAGAATAAGCAGGCTCAACCAGGGAAGGCACAGGCTTCCCAACACCTTCTATCTAGGGAATTAACCTCCTGCTCGACCTAGTGTATTTTACCCTAGAAAAAAGGTAGCTACTCTGGGAAAAACTAGGGTTTCTCTATGGTAAAAGATGCTACAGGGAACCAACCGGCGTTTTCTAATGCAGTCTCCGGAAGGTTGACCTATACTACTATAGGACACCTACTAGAAGTTCCAATGCAGGATCTTACGTTGATACTAGCTGAACATCGTCTGCTTCTTGGGGAACATAGCTCTGCCCAGTCAACTAGGCTTGCACAAATATTCCCTATGAACTTAGGTTAACTCCTAGCTAGACTAGACCTATCCTATGCAGTATTGTAAGAATTCTTCTCCTGAGGTCTCTGGAGAAACTGAACCTCTGGAATCTTGTACCGCTTTGCCCTAGCTATGGTTCAAGATAAGCTTCTGAAAGTTGAGAAAAGAGCTATATAGCTCCCTGCCTTTTCCTCGAGGAGAAGTATTTTGCCTGCGAAGAGGGTTCCCTCCCAGTGAACAGACCAGAGAGAGCCGACCAATTTTGAACTCCTGGAAATTCTAAAATTTCATCCTATATTTCCTGCGGAGCTAAGGGCAAGGGACCAAGCTCATTGCCAGGTCCCGCTGGGGTAGCTACTAACCTACCATCTCAAGTCCTAGAACTAAAGATAGCTCTCAGCCCATCAAGTTTCTGACTGAGCTTCGGGAACAAGGGACGTACTGGGCACTCTGTTTTCGCCCTTAGAAGGATCTTAAGACCTTTGGATGAACAGAATTACAGAAACCGTAAGGTTATGCTTTGAGTTCTCAAGGCCTATCGCAAAGTTCTGCCTATCCTCCCCTGTGTTCTTGAAGGAAAGGCCTTCTACTGGTAGATGACCCTCCACAGCCAGAGCTGTTGTAAAAAATGTAGATTAGCAACAGCCTTCTGGGTCATAGCTGAGTTTTCCGGGACTAAGCCTAGGGAGGTTGTCAGTAGTCCTGCCAGCTACTGTCGAGATCTCTCCTCCGTCGAATAACCACTGCCTGTCGCTCTGGTTATTCTTAACCACCCTCCGAGACAGTGGGCAGCATCCCTTTGGGGCAGCAAATGGTATCACTGGACCCAGCCCTCCCTATCAGCTGGTCCACTCTCTATCAGGAGAGATCAACTGGTCTTGATCACCCCTTAAGAGCGATACCCAAGAGCGAACCTTCCATCAGAGGCCCGCTGTCCAGTTCTCCTGTAAGCTGACTATATAATCACCGTCAGGATAGTCTTGTCCTATTCTTTCTCGCCCTCTGTGATTTAGGGTTCTCTAACCACAGGATTCTTCGAGGATAAGGTAAGGTAAAGGGATACATCAGTCTTAGTCAAGGCGTGACGTGTTTCCATAACTGAACTGACCAGGGTCCAAAACCATTCTCCCTTCCAGGAGTCTGGTTTCTGCATCACTCCGAGGCGGGAGAACTACTAGCACTTTTTATGCTCATTATACCAAATCCGTCTGTTGTCTCAACTCACCTTGAGAAAACAGAGTTTTTAAGGCGTAGGGACCTTAATCCCCTGCCCTAGACGTTGTTGAATCGTCCGGGAAGTTATTGACTTCCCCGGGGATACCCTGGGCTAGTCAGTAGGTATCCAAAGACCCTGACTACTGCTTTTATCTCCCTTGTTTGGGCTTATGTCAACCCAGTGTTTCCTTAAGCGCCAATCTTTCTAACATTAAACTGCAAAGGAGTTATATCAGTAGTTAATATTAACTGGAAGAAGCTTCTTTCCAGGAGAATCCGCTGGAGTTGTGTACTCATTATGCCCAGCCAATCTTCGAAAATTAGTCGTCGAATTTTCCAATAGGAGGAGCCTGATGGTAGTTTCTTTGCCGGGAGCTCGTACGCAGGACTAAGCGTCTCTTGGGCCAAAACCCTCCAGTACTGTCTTTCTGGGTGAAAAAACACCTGTTGGAGAAAGGGAACTCCGTTTAGGGAGACCCTCTCTGGCTTTGCTGCTCGAGAAGGAACGCCAACCTAGCCGCTAGTCTCGCGTCCTATATTGGGGTGTCGTCAACCTCTGACTTGATTGTACACTGTATTCTCAACGGGACAACTCTTGTTCCACTCTGGAGTTTCGTTTTAGAAACCAAAACTGCGTCCCTCACAGGAAGCAGATCAAGAGTCTACAACCCTCTGTGGTTGCAGCTTGGAATTCTTACTAAAAGATAAGCCGGGAGCATCTGCTGAGTTCCCAGACCTCCCCTGAACTCTGGTATCCAAATTGTGGAAACATCGTCCCGCTAACTAACGTAGCAGGGACAAGGATTAGCCCAAGGAAGAAAGGATAACTCCTTGTTTGCAACCGAGAGTTTCCTTCTAGAGTTGAGGATCAACCGCTCACACGCACTCGTGTTGTGATTTTGAAATTTCGTTGAATACTGGTTTTTATTCTAGAATGGATCTGCCTAGCCATCTTATCTACGAGCTCAAGAGACTAAGAGCCGCAGTCTATTTCCGTTGCTCCCTGATAATTATCCTGAAGTTTGGGTCGCGGCAGGTCCTTAGGAGACCTGAACTAAAGTCTCTAAGCAAAAACTCTTTCTAAGGAAAGAGTACTTGTACCTCAACACAAGCACTTAGGACTAGTCCAAACAGTCCCTAGGGGAAAAACTGTGCCCCTGTGTCTGTCGGGGATAAAGTCAGAGCTCGGACCTCCCGAACTACTTAATCTCACCAGACAGTAGACCGTCTGAGCTATATCACCAGTCGGTTAATAATTTTTCGTTTAGCTGAGCACCACAGGAATAGAGCCTGCTGCGGCAGAGTCCAGCAGGACCAAGGAAAAAGTCACAAACTCCAAAGGTAGTTTTCTACCAGAAAGGATTCCAAATCATTTCAGTAGAGTTTCTGCAAGGCATCTACCTTTTTATTATCTCGGGTTATAACCCGTCCGGAACTTAAGGGGATACTTTCAGTCCCAGGGGAGGAATCTCCCTATGGGACTAGGTTAAAAATAGGTCGATACATATCTGCTCCAACCTGCAGTGGGAGTCATCATCCCTGATATAGGCCAGAGATGTTACCTTACCAAATTCTGATAAGTCCAAAACCTCCTCTGTGGGGGTAGCAAATGTTAACGTTCGACCCTCTGTACATTCTGTTAAGGTCGTCTTGACCTAAAGATTTTGTAACAAGAAACCAAGTGGTCACTCTTGTGGAGCAAGCGTGCATCTCCTGATTTTTTTTTTTGTTTGTTTTTTGTTGCCAGCTTTCCGGCGCCTGGGCGCCATCTTGGAATTATCTCAGATTAAGAATCTGGCCGATTTAAGCTTTCCCACTATTGGGGATCAACCCGATAATTGGAAAAAACGTTCTTGTTGATTAGATAAGCATTAGGGCTTACCAACCAAGAAGGAATATATATACATGCTTGACGGCTTGTGAGGAAGCATGGCCTAATGAAGCCAGTATAACGATAAGCTTGGTGGACTGTTAGGGCACTAAGGCCTACCAACCAAGTGTGTAGTGTGAATAAGTATGTGTACTTGGCGGACTTGTTAGGGTACTGAGGCCTACCAGCCAAGTTAGGATATACATGCCTGGCGGCCTTTCTTAAGAGTCCGGCCTAACCAAACAAGTATATTTATATATGCTTGGCGGAATTGTTAGGGCACTGTGGCCTACCGACCAAGACTTATGGCAGCAATATATTTGGTGGAATTCTTGGGGCACAAGTGCCTACCACCTAAATGTATCGCTGTGCTAGATGAAATTGTTAGGGCAACAAAGGCCAACCATCCAGTCTTTGATGTTACGTTAACAGGTGGCACAGAACAAGGGCCGTAAGGGCCACCACCGCAAAGGAAGCAACATTCCTAGGGCAATATACTTCGCGGAATTGTTAGGGTCACTGGGGTCTACCACGAAGTAGCTATTTAAGCAAACAATAAACTTGTTGGATTTTTTTGCAGCTAAAGTGCCTACCACCAACAAGTATTTATCAATATTCCTCTATTCCGAGGTAACAAATTACGTTAGCTTTAATTTATTAAGCAACAATAGATTTGGTGGAATTCTTGGGGCACAAGTGCCTACCACCAAAATGTATTGCTGTGCTAGATGGGATTGTTAGGGCAACAAGAAGCCAACCATCCAGACTTGAAGCTATAGGTGGCATGGTAAGGCCGTAAGGACCACCACCGCAACAATAGCGAAAATCATGAGGCAATATACTTCGAGAAATTGTTAGGGCCACTAATGCCTACCACGAAGTATTTAAGCAAACAATATACTTGTTGGATTTTTTACAGCACAAGTGCCTACCGCCAACAAGCATTTATCAATATTCCTCTATTCCGATGAAAACAATATACGTTAGCTTTTATTTATAAGCAACAATTGATTTGGCGGAATTCTTGCATAAGTGCCTACCACCAAGTTATATTGCTGTGCTAGATGGGATTGTTAGGGCAACAAGAAGCCAACCATCCAGACTTGAAGCTCTAGGGGGCATAGTAAGGCCGTAAGGACCACCACCGCAACAATAGCAAAAATCGTGAGGCAATATACTTCTAGGAATTGTTAGGGCCACTAGGGCCTATCACGAAGTATTTAAGCAAACAATATACTTGTTGGATTTTTTGGGGCCCAAGTGCTTACCACCATTAAGTATTTATTCCTCTATTCCGAGGAAAAAAAATTTGTTACTTTAATTCAAAACACAAATTCACAAAACACCATCACTGTCACTGGTCTTCATGAAGAAAACACTGCTGCAGCTCTGTGAACACAAGGAGACATAGGTTAAGGATCAAAGATGGCGGCCTCCTAGGCCGATCACACACCAGACACAGTCTCCAAAACGTATCACTAAAAACACATTTCCAAACTGAAAAAAAACCGTATTAGAGCACTAATAACCAGTAAGGGAAGTATTTCCCAAACTCTAAGATCGGCAGGTGAGCACAGAGCAGCAGCTAAGACCAGAGCACAGTAGTAGATGTTGACAGTAGCGCGAGTCGTAAAGGAATGAGGAGTGCTGCTGCTGGGCTCCTGAGGTACCAGGTTGGCGGGGCCTGGAAAAAAAATAGAACAGCGAAAGCTGTCTATAATGAGGGTTACGCCTCGAAACGGTCTAAACTTCCATTTAGACGCCCCCAGAGTTGGGCGCTGTCGCGCGTCTGGCTGTACGAACAGAGGTGTTCTGTTGGAGCGAGCCACTGAGAATATAATGGGGGCACTTGAACTTGTTTTGGTACTGTTGATAAACAGATATGTAGCAAGATAGCCGTCCAAATAGTCTGCACAGCGTCCAAAGCGAGGCACGGACGATCGTCCGTCGCGTGAAGGTAAACATTTTTACACCGTTTCACGGTGTCACACTTCACTTTGATATAGGAGAAAATCAGCAGTTTAAAGTGTTATAACTAGGAAAAACGTTATGCGCTGACTTAAAATGTGTATAACATTGATAATTGGTGTAAGAAAAATTATTAAATGTACCGACAATTTTAAAATTACCCGAGCCCTTCTTGTAAACATATACCGAAAAAATATTATTTCACTAGAGTAGCCTAACTGGTAGCTATAGGTATGTTAGTTGTAGATAGATGAATGAATTAACCCTCGCTGTCGTGGGTCTTGATGCCGCGTGAGCCCCGTTGTATCTATGGTTTCTTTTAATCCATTGGTATGAGCTCATTATTCAAGTTAGCTACAGTATGATAATGAAACAAAGTATCTCCCGTTATTAGACAGAAGCTTTCTCTATCCGAGGATATAAACAAATTGTTAGTAAAGATAATACTTTTTTCAGAATATGGAGACAAACTCCGTGGATTTTTATAGAAAAAATTTTCCGGTAGCTATTGGCCATTCCTTAGATATTGGCTTAAACTTTTTTATCATTTTTTTATAGAAAGTGAACTGACAAATCCTACAGTACCTTTGTTTTTTTTATGATGAATAGCTAGGTAAGTAGTTATGACTAGTTTTTGAAATGTAACTGTAAATACGTCCGTCATGACGGACAGAGTAGCTACTTCCCCGAGGCTCACAGCCGCACACATTTTCCGTCGGTCATGTGAGACAATTATACATTGCGCATCTTACATATTTTTATTTTAGCGATTGCGGGCACCCCTTCCCTCCCACTGCTTTAATACATGTCTCATCTTGTAGAGCTTGTCGAGATGCGTAAATTGGTGCCTGACAACTTTGTATTTGCTAAAATAATGATTCCGCTAAGACCGTGTCTGTCATGACGTCCTAGCAGACCGCGAGGGTTAATTAAGCTCCCATACTCTTTAGCTTCGTTCATAGTTCAGAGGAAAGTGAGTGTGTGCACTTAGGCCTAATGTGCTTACCGCTTAATAATAGTATCTATCACTACGGTAAGACTTCTAGCGCTACATATTGCTAGGAAAATATGTACATAGTAGGCCTAGGCAACTTAACTGCTTGTAGCATTAGGTGTAAAAAGTTTAGAAGCTGGAATCTTTCCCACAGTTGTAGGATACCATATAGAAGCTGGAATCTTTCCCACAGTTGTAGGATACCATATAGCTAGCTAATTATAGTAAGCATTGCCTAGCTGATGTAGAGCTAAGTCTCCATGCTTTAAGTTTGTTAATGGCAAGGTAATATCCTGGATCTGTTATGTGCACATTAGAGTCAAAGATTCTTATAGGTTGTTGAAAAATTAGCTAATTAAATGGAAGTCACTCGGCATTTTGTAAGTTTGGTAATGATCAACAGGGCAGGTGCCATCTTAGATCCTGCTATATTGCTCTATAGTTTGGCTTTATAGTGTATAGGTATTGTACCAGTAGTGTGTCATGAATATTGTATAACTATTTGTTCTACAGAGAGCTGCCACCTCTCAGCCAACACTTTGTGAACCGAATGCTCTTTGTGGGCCCTGCTGTGTCACAGGTACTAGTGGCATCATGGATTCCCTCTCCTGAACCGGGGGGGTGAGTAAGACGCACTATCGTGAGACTCTACGTCCATGTTTATTTCCATGTCGATGTTTGTGTGTGATAGTAACAACCTGTGAGTGTGGGTAGCATAGTGCATGATGTTTCACGTGGTTGCTCGTGCAATGCCCTTTGCGTCTGAAGAACAGCAGTAGGAGGTTTGGAAGCTAAATACATTTTGTTCTCATGTAAAGATTGAGAAACTATATGTAGGAACTAAAAGTTCACTGGAAAATTTTCCCAGAATGTCATCACTAACAAGTTCATAAGATACCATGCAGCTTAATTTCATAGTTAATACCTATCAGAATTTTACATAGACATTTCAGATTTCTAACATGTGATGACATCAATTAGCTATATACTGTAATCAATTTTTTTTTCTAATGTTATAGCTATCAAGGATCCATAACTTCCTATCCATATATCAATGAAGATCTGTTTATTATATCATTCGAACTTAACATAAATTGCTCTGATCACACTATCAAAAACTTGCAAATACTGTAATTCTATTGAACTGCCAGTTCCAGGGTTAATTTTTTATTTCAAATGCAAGATAGCTACTTGGATACCAAAGACATTCAATCAACTTTTCAATGATATTCATGAATTTCTTAATTGACCCATTATTTTGCCCATCACACTGTTAAAACGTGCATTTTAGAAAATGTATGTGTCATGTAATTTACATAGCTATTGGGACTATCTACCTCCTCTAAAGATGCAGTTATTTCATGTTAGGCGAGTACAAAATTAGGTCTTAAGATTTTTATTCTACCTCAAAGTGAGACGATATTTACCTCAATGGATATAAAAGTGCCCGAAAACTATTACAGTGGAACCCCGTTTTCCCGGACTTTTTTCACTTTTCCGGGGTTTTCCTGCAACGTTCCGGGAAACTGAAACAAAGCCGGAATAACGGAAAACTTTGGCATTTCCCGGAAAAAGTCCGGCGGAAGTTCCAGACCTTCAGAAGAATTCCCGGAAGTGACGCTACGCAGATACTGGAATTTGCCAAATGCGCAGCGTCTCTTCTGGGAATCGGGAGGCAACCTCCGCAATTTTCGTTCAGTATTCATCTGCACATCATGGTGTTCAGTTGAAAAGTGCTATTTTAGTCATTTAAATTCAAATTTATGGGTTTAATTTTGGGTTTTTAAAGTGAATGTGATGAATAATATTAAGTGCTATACTTAATAAAAGTAAGCTAGAAAAGTTACTTATTTATTACTTCTAACGAAAACATCACTTGGTGAACTCGTAAGTCAACTCTAGCCCTTCGGCCAGCTTTGCAGTCATTCAAACGCGAATGCATCAAGTACTGTAGCGAACTACATAACTACATACTGTACAAGATGTTTGCATTATGAGCAGTAATGTTCATTAGATACATTAATGTTATTCTTAGTATTTTGTGGGGGGGGGATTACATATTTGAGCCTAGCCTCACTGTACTGTATACAGTAGTTTTCATAATGGCTGACGTTAATAATAACGGTGACCCCAGCCTCAACACTGCAGATGGTGAGTACCATTATCTACGGTACTATGAACTTATATGTAGGTACTGTATATTAATACCGTACGTAACGCACTATGATAAGTAGATAGAGTACTGTACTACAATGTTATTATGCACATAATGTACAATGCTGTGTGGAATGGCAATTCCGGAAATAGTTTCATTTTCGTGCATCAACGTGCGGCAAACGGGGGTTTTTCTGGCATTGAATTTCCCGGAAATAGTTTCAATTTACCGGACATACGTCCGGAAAAAGGGATTTTCCGGGAATTGAAATTTTCTCGTTTTCCCGGAAACTTCAGTTTCCCGAAACGGGCTTCCCCCCCGTGCTGTCCAGGAAAACGGGGATCCACTGTATTTGGAATATAAGCTAGCTATTGGATTTGTTTTGCATCTGCTGGCTCTTTATCAAAGCTCTGTGTACCATTACATAGGTAGGACATGTTTGATTGGCCTTAAAATCGGGCCTCCAATGCTTGACTTGTTAAGAGCTTCAGACAGATGTGCTGGCCTCAAGCCGGCTTCATGAAGTGAGTGTCAGGCACTGACCTTTACCCAATTACCCTTGAGAAAACTCAATTGTGCAGTGGCTCGCGTCTGGCAGAGTAGGTAGCTAGGTACCTCTGTCGGTAGCACCACGCACCATGAAACAGGTCTTACTCTAGTCCATTAGGACAGGTTAGCTGTCATATTATGGTAATAGAAGCTGAAGTTGTTGCATTCTACTGGCATGAATGTAGCTAGCTTCTTAAGTTACTCCTGAAAATGTTTTCTTCTATTGCTCTCTAAGAAAACGAACTTATCAATTCTAGGATGACTAACCTCTCCTCGTGAATTGAAGTAACCCTAATTTGCAGTGGCTTTCTCCGGCAGAGTACCTCTGTCGGTAGCACTTAGACTCGCATAGCCGAGGCTTCTCCATGACAGGAGGACAGGTCAGAGTCGTCACACTCATATAAGACAGATAAGTACTCTTTCAAATTTTTCAAAATTTGTTCAATTTTCCATGATTTGTGAGGTATCTCCTCAGCATTCATGCCAAAAATCTGAGCTGAGTTTGCTGTTAGGCGTTTCTGTGAAGTTTAGACGAAGTCTCAGTTTTTTTTTATCTGGTCATGCCTCCTTGTATCCTTCATCCTTATTCCTCCTTGCAGCCTATATTATTATTAGGCCGGCCAGCACACTCCAGCTTCATTTGTTGACGACTCGCGACAGAGTGAACATCTCAACTGCCCTCCTCCACCTCCAAATTAAGGTTTTAACTTTCTAAGTTCACAAACTTCAGTGCTCAGTTCCTTAATCTTATTTTGGGTCCCACCTTTGAGACTCTAACTCAAAACCAGTGAGTGCTTTTGGGACTTAGAAAAATTTTCTCATCCATTCTTATGGACTTAGAAATTTTTTCTAAGCTAAATTTTTGGACTTAGTTTCAGAATGGAGAGCTCCGGTTGAGACCTAGCCTCAGAATGGAAGGGCTTGTTGACACTTAGCCACAGAATGGAAGAGCTTTTTGACTCTTTGCCTCAGGATGGATCATCTGGTCTACACTTAACCTAATTCCTGGTTTGGACTTAGGTTTTTTCTGAGGTCCATTGGTACCTGACGGACTTTTCGAACTTGAAGTTTTATACTTAGTCCTTCATTTGGACTTAGTCCCAGCACTACCAGTCACTGAGGGCACTTTACTGATTCGTTGGAAATATACTGAAGATCGTCTAAGCCTTCTAAATTGAGAAAGACTTAAACCTTGATGCCTATTGAATTAAATTGTGAACTTTTATGAATTCTCTGGTAATTTTCTAAAACGCAATTAGTTTTTATACCTCGATGCAGGGTTATCTCTCCTAAGCCTTGGGCCTCATTCAAACTAAAGTATGCCTCAGGGCAGAGGAAAGCAGTGGATATGCGCTTATGGACGTGGAGAGTTGACTTTGGTTGATATCCTGAAAAGGAATTGCAGTTGGAAATTACTAACAGAGGAAGTGATTAAGCAATAATTGCTTATATACTCTAGTGGTGAGTGAATTTAAATACAGATATCCTTGGTTCCCTTTTGGAACTTTAACTCTGAAACAGTACAGCTCTTTGGACTTGAAGATATTTTGGCTTACCACTGTTGACACTTTGAAATTTTTGAGGTAGTCTTTCCAGACTTAGCCTCAGATACATGGAAGCAGTTATACTTTGAAAATTTTTGGATCCCACCGTTGTGACTTACAATAATTTTGAGAAGTCCATTGAGCCTTGCCTTTAATACAGTGAAGTGACTTAAACGTTTTCTCTACTGTGATCTTGAGTGATAGGGACTTAGTTCCCCTCTGGCCTAGTGCCTGTTGATACTTTGATTAAATTTGAGAAATTGAAATTTCTGCAAACTTTGAAATTTTAAGAATTTTTTGAAGTTTTTAATTCTTAAATTCCTAACTTCACTCAAAAACACTGAAATTTTTGGGAGTTTTTGGCTTTTCGGTCTACAATTTGAAGACAACTTGAAATTTAACTGGCTCTTTGAGAATCCATTCTCAAATCAAATTCACTTTTGGAAATATGGAAAACTTCGCAACTTTGGAAGTTTTTGGTTTCGGTATTCCCTTTTGGAATCCCCTCCACTCACTGGGCTTAGTCTTCATTTCTAGTATGCTACCTTCAACTATCAGAAACAGACATGAGTCTAGCGTGGGGTTATTGAATATTCCAAATTAGAATCTGAATTTGAAAAAGGAATGTAACTAAAAATGCGAAATTATAAATTTCTGCTAACAGTGGTAAACTTAAAATGTAAATGTAATGTGGAGGAGCTGAGATGTTCAGCCAGAAGAAGGGTTTTCTACAACGACTTGTGTTTGGCTACGGCCCCCGACCCAGACGGGGGCCCTTCCGATTATATACGGATGTATCCTAGTGCATGGAAGCTTTCTAGGTTCAGGGGAGCCGCGGCTTAGTCCTGCGGGGGTCCTGGGGCCCCCGCTGCTACGATCCTGAATCCTAGCGTGGGACCTCGTGAGTGGAGGTCCCGGGGCATTTTAAACTCTTTCTTCCAAGTTCGGTCGAGCTGGCAGTGTGATGTGACTGCCCTTCCTCCCGAACCTGCTACGACCCCCATCCAGAGGGGGCCTTCCAGTGACTTTGTCCGGCTGTAGCCCAGTGCACGGAAGCCTTCTAGGTTCAGGGGAGCCGCGGCTTAGTCCTGCGGGGGTCCTGGAGCTCTCGCTGCTACGATCTTGAACCTAGCGTGGGACCTCTGAGTAGGGGTTACAGTGCACTTTAAACTCTTGCTTCCTAGTTCTGTCGAGCTGGCAGTGTGTTGTGCCCGCTCCTTCCTCCCGAATCGGCTACGGCCCCCATCCAGAGGGGGCCCTTCCGTTGACCTGGTCCGGATGTAGCCCAGTGCGTCTGAAAGCCTTGAGGTCAGGGAGCCGCGGCTTATCCCCGCGAGAGTCCTGGAGCCCTCGCTACTACGATCCTGACTCTCATATGGGACCTCCAAATAAAGGTCCTGCAGACTATAAAATCTGGATTTCTTGTTTGGGGCCATTGCCTTCTTGAAGGTACTGAGCCACCTTGCCCAAATCTGGCTACAACTCCCCGCCCAGGGGAGTCCCTCCGTTGACGATGTCCGGCTGTAGCCCAGTGCTTGAAAGCCTCTAGGTTCAGGGGAACACGGCGTAAGCCTGCGAGGGCCCTGGAGCCCTTGCTGCTACGATCCTGAACCTAGCGTGGGACCTCTGAGTAGGGGTCCCAGTGCACTTAAAACGTTTGCTTCCAAGTTCGGTCGAGCTGGCAGCGCCCTGTGGCTGCCCCAGCCTCCTGAACCGGCTACGACCCCATCCAGAGGGGGCCCCTCCGTGACCTTTCCAAGTAGTCCATTGCAATTGGAAGCGTTGAGGTCAGGGTAGCCCTCGCTGCTACGATCCTGACATTCTTATGAGACCTCCGAGCGGGGGTCTCTGCGCACTATATCTGGCTTTTGGTTTGAGCAAGTGCTCCGCTGGAAATTCAAATCCATCTTGCCCAAGCCTGGCCACGACTCCCTGTCTAAACAGAGCCCTACCGTGGAGGTGCCCGGTGACAACCCAGTGCACTTGGAGACGTTGAGGTCAGATAGCCGCGGCTTGAGGGCAGATAGCCGCGGCCTAGACCTGCGAAAGACCTGGAGCTCTCGCTGCCACGATCCTAACACGCGTAGAAGACATCCAGATGGAGATTTGGCACACTATAACGTCTGGCTTCCTGGTCGGACGAGGTTTCCGGTAAGGCAGACTCACCTTACCCAACCTGCCTATGACTCCCCGTCGAAGAGAGTCTCACAGTGAAATGGTCCGGACGCAGCAGAGTGTGTATGAAAGCGCCGAGGTCAGGAGAGCTACGGCTCAGCCGGCGTTGACCCTAAGGCCCCTGCGGCTACGGTCCTGACTATTGTTTGAGACACCCGAGGGGAGTCTCAGCGCAATACAATAATTGGCCTCCTGGTTCAGCTGATTTGGCTCCTGGAGTTACAGCTCCCCTTTTGGTTGTGGGGCCATCTTGTCGGATCCCCGAGGTAGGGGTCCCGAAATTTTCCGAGAATGAGTGCCCCAAAATACAGAAACGCCTAAATGACGACTTAAGGGGAAACCTACGGTGGTGGAGGCCGCTAAAGAGAACTATGGGTCCTGAGGCCCAGGCAGTTCCTTCCCTGAAATTGCTGACGCAATCAGGGAGGACCAAGGTCTCGGGCAAGTTCCCTTCGTTTCGGTGAAACAAGGGTCGGCCACCGACCTTAGCCCCGATGGACCGACGTTGACGGAAGGATGGGTTGGTCAGGGACCCTGTCTCAGATGTACCCCAGAATCTCCAGAAGCCTTCCGGGGAGCCTTCGCCTAGTGGGGCCTTGGTATAACTTCGTCTACTACGCCCCAGGTACTCTAAGGTGCACGATAGCGCTTCTAGCTATCATGGGCGGTATTTCGCAGCAGAAGCCCCGAAACTAGGATACCACTAATGGGAGTGGCCGAGATGGCCTGTTTTAGCTCCGGTCTAGATCCGGTTTAATTCCCGGTCCCCCTCCCCAGGGGGGGGGGGAACCGGTGCCGCTGGTATCCGTGGTTATGGCGAGACGGAGTAAACAGCTAAATGCAAGGCAATAACCGTCCCAACAGGAGAAGCCCTGGGCATACCCAGAGGCCTCCATTGGGAGAAACAGAGACTTTTCTTCTATAGACCCGAAGGCAGCGCTGAATATGTCTCGCTTCTCCCACGGAAAAGCGGGCCCTGCCGGACTAGCGGAGAGCCCTGGTATAATATAGGCCAGCTACAGCCTCTTTGAACGTGTGGACCTACACCTCCAAGAGACACGGAACAAAGCGTTATGGCTACTGACAACCTGATCGTTAGATAACGTAGAGACCACGAGACGGGGACTAACCTGTGATAAACCCCGGTTCTAGATTCTCTCAACCCGAGACGGTCTGAGCAAACTGTTCGACTACCAGGCGCGGTAAGAGCCGCGGCCCAGGGTGCAGTCCAGCAACTCCAGTACACCGCGGTAAAAGTTGTCGGTTTGTCCGTCCGGGGGGCCGAGCTCCCTGCTATATAGAGGAAAATGAGCAAAACGAATCGCTTTCGGACCTACGCAAGCAATTAGAGCCTTTTTAGCGGGCTGGGCGGCTAAGGACCGCAAAATGGCTAAGGATCAGACAAACTGCGTCAATGCTGAAATAAGTTTTATTCGGCACCTTATCAGTCGCATTCAAGTATAGTTCAACGAAGGTTACAGGCCGTTACAGACACCTGATCGATTTTTCAACATGGTTAAGCCCTACATCGATCTGTAACGGGTTGATAAATCAGATTATCTACCTCGTGTGCCCACACTACGGTCAACGCCACCAGCCAACTTTACAAGGGTCCAAAGTCCTAACCCTTGAGACACACAGGGTAAAATCCCTAGGGCACGGCAGAGGCGCAGACCTACACGTTTTCTCAAGGTACAAGAGTACTGAAAACACAACGAGACCAAGTACCCTCGTAGTAAAATCGTGGGATATTTCGTCGTCAGGGAGGAATGACTTAAGTGTGGACTCTTAGCCCACGAAAAAGGCGTTCCCGAGAGGCCTGAAGAAGTTATTAGGCCTACTCGAAACGCAAAGCTGACTACCTTCCAGGCTTCGGCGGGTAATCTAGATGAAGCTTCTCCATCTTAGTCAAGGCTGAGATCCACCATAACTCTCAGCTTCGCCATAGCGAACGTTAGCAACTTGAAGGTGTTGGCTTAACCTTCTGAGTCACACGCTCCAAAGGTGCAAACTTCCGCTGGCACAGAAATCCAGACGAGAATACTCAATGGCGTATTACTCCGGTTCCAACAGGAAGTAGGGGGTATTAATGACCGGCTAAATCAATAACATGTTTGACAGATGGAGACAAAAGAACGAAAAAATCCGAGATACTTTACTTGCGTGGCAGTAAAGGCTTGCCGTTACTTCGCCTTTTCTCCCGTTGGCGATTTACGAAAGTTGGATAAAGAATGAGGTCCTTGAATTCTTATTAAAGGCGAGAGAGATCAGTGACCAATAAACACTCGCCCTAGTTGGCGCAGGAGACTGTAGTTCGACGCAGAACTAGTTCGGCGCGACATAGGCAGGGTGCCACTGAGGCGCTGGTAATACGCTTACTACTACCACCGGAATTACGTCTCCGGTTGGCGAATCGGTTCCAAAGGAACTACATCGGAGAATCTCCTCTGAGACCGTCCGTAGTTCGGAAGAGGGAGAATCTCTTGAGCAGAATCAATGCAACGACGGGAGTGTAACCCGACAGGCAGAAAACGCCCCTCCGTACTACAACTCGTTGTGCCCTCCTCTTCCATAGAAGAAATTCAGTTTAAAAGACGCGAATTTCTTGAGAACAATTGAGGACAAGAGACTATACAATCTTACACGGATCGGTGCACCTTTTACGCAGGTTTTTCCCTACGATTGGGTATTACCCTATTCTGGCTTCGGAGGAAGCCGCAGGAGATGATCTTTTCGCCGCCTTGGCAGCGGCCACGTTTGGTCTGGCCAAAGAGAGCAAGGCAACGTAAATCTACTTCGACTAGTGAGTAATAGTTCGTTTCGTAGAAGCCATAAGGGCTCTGACGCACGAGCAAACCTACGTCCAAGGTCGAGTCTCGGCCGCCAGTACATCCTGAAACGTCGAACTGGTATTAATAAGACGTGGAGAGGTCCTTCTCCGCGACTCAAGCGGGAGTCAGAACCAGGATTCTTTCTCGCATGATAAGGGTTTACACACCCAAAATTCTCAACTGACGCCTACAAGTCAGAAAGCCAACTGGTTTTGCAAAAGTTTCGCAAGACAGAACTACCGGAGAAAACCAAGTTAGCCTCCAGTCTTAGTTCCGCGTCTCTAGCTACGGTGATAGAGGGCTAGCGGCGGACGGCGCTTTGGAACCGGTCCAAGCAGGTTTTTGCTCAGAGACAGGCAAGAGGGAAAAATCGGACATAGTACTTTAAAACTGAAAAGAGAGCATTGAAGAGGATACGCTTCCTCGAGCTCTTCCTTTCTTGCGATCACTACATCAACGAAAGGGATCCGCCGACACACTAAGATACTTAACCCCTTCACTACGGTGATGGTAATGTTGTCATGACGACCGCACCGCCGCTCTCCGATGACGACACCCCTATCGTCACGGCTTATTTATTTCTTCCCTACATATTCTCTATGCCGGAACACACGTCTATACTCGCTGATAGAGCATAAATATAATTAAAATAATGTCGGATAGCGCATCGTATAGCGAAACCGCGCGGTCGTGCGGAAGGGGTTAAGGGGCAGTCGATCTGAAGGACCGTGGCCACAGGGCCCCTCTGGTTGCCCCAAAAAAGCGACGTCGCAAGCTTAAAGTTGCGAGACTACAAGTGGTCACGAATTTTCGATCGGAGTAAATCCTAAGACACCACATGGAACTGCCATAACTCCTTACACAAAGGTTTTCACTGAACGGCAGAACCCGCCAAACCGGGCAGCACCAAACACGTGGGAGCCCGAACAACAAAGTTCGGATTACGAGCTTAGCATACAACAGAGCCTAAGTTGCTAGCAATGAGGCACACAATCATCTTGAGGGGCGAACACAACCAGCGGAGGCATTGGTATACCCAGACCACGCCAACCGCGATTTCAGACAGGCAGATTCCACTAGGGCCGGAAGTGGTCAGGGCTTGTATAAATTAAGACCGTGGGTGGTTTTTGAGTACAGTCCCGTGTAACGACAAACAACCCCCAGACGTACAGCCTAGTCTGGTTCCTGGGCGGATCGCAACGACAAGGGGCTGAGGCCTGGCCAACGCAGGACATCTTTTTTCGCCAGAAAACTCCACCGGTATCCCGGAACAAGAGCTGGTAACAGTTTAAAGGATAAGTCTGTTGACTAACCGTATTCACAGGTGTTGAGTCCCTGTAGAAGCTTCGGTGCAAGAACAACACCCCGAGACGTAAATTGCGGGTTGACTTGTACAAAAAAAACTTGGAAAGTTTTTTCTGTTTTCTGACATATCTCACGCCCTCGTGCACTTGAGAGAGATGGTCGGGTGAGGTACGGTATATACCCTGCTCTTATCACATCGCAGTAAGGGACTTGGGAATAATTGGAAAGCACTAGCGTTTTATACCTGAGGAAGCCTCAGAGCTTGCCTTGGTGCAAGTCCAGCTCCAGCGACTATAACGTAGCAGACCCTGAAGGGTTTTGCTCATAGTTATATAAAAAAAACTTGGAAAAGTTTTTACCCTACTTTGAGACCACAGCTCGTGTTCTCGCATGCTGGAGCAAGAGGTTAAACACAGTTTCATACCCTGTTCTTATTCCCTCTTAGTAAGAAACTTAGCAAAATTCTAAGTTCTAACATTGACCTTAGAAAGGACCGGAAGCTTGGATGATGCAAGGCCAGTGCTCGCTACGATAGTCATAATGACTTATATAGACCAGCTCGCCAGAATCACGTCTCCGCAACAGCGAGGAAGTCTCTCCCGAAAGGGCGGTAAACGATTATAATATTACCTGTCTGTGTGTGTCATATTATGCGGCCATTTCTAACCCAAACAAACTTCAAACTACGGGCCTTCGCGAACGCACACAGCACTTCCAAGGGCCAGCACTCTTCATGAAGGAGCTTCAAAACCCCTCCCTGCGCCGCTCCCGCTTTGCTGTGGGTATATCAGTGCTACCGACAGAGGTACTCTGCCGTAGCAAGCCACTGCAAATAGACTGAATGTTCCAATGAACACTTTTGCAGTGGTGAAGCGAAGGCAGAGTACCTCTGGAATTTTCATTACAACCCAAAGCCCGTCCTTTTTGGAGACCACATAAGAGGAATCGCTCGTCGCACAACTCAGGTGAAGCTGGAGTGTGCTGGCCGGCCTAATATAGGGTGCAAGGAAGAATAAAGATGAAGGATACAAGGAGGCATGACCAGATAAAAAAAACTTAGACTTCGTCTAAACTTCACAGAAACTCCTAACAGCAAACTCAGTTCAGATTTTGGCATGAATACTGAGGAGATACCTCACAAATCATGGAAAATCGAACAAATTTTGAAAAATTTGAAAGAGTACTTATCTGTCTTATATGAGTGTGACGACTCTGACCTGTCCTCCTGTCATGGAGAAGCCTCGGCTATGCGAGTCTAAGTGCTACCCACAGAGGTACTCTGCCTTCGCTTCACCACTGCAAAAGTGTTCATTGGAACATTCAGTCTATTCTGTGGGTTGTGGACTTGTGGTGCTTGCTACAGATAGAGGTTTCCAGCTTTCTCCTCGCTACTGAAAAATTGTTCATTGGAACATTCATACAATTGCTCAGCAAAATGAAACCATAATTGGATTGCTTTTGACTCCTGGAACACAATTTGCAGTGGCATAGTCAAGGCTCCCTTCGAGGTTCTCGGCAAGTTAAGCTCAGCCTCAAAGTGGGTTGTTTCACCGGCCAATCGAATGTGCCCCTAGACAAACTCAGACTTAGGCGCCAGATGAATGGATTGCTTATACAAATCCCCCCCCCCCCCAAAAAAAAAAAAAAAACTTAACCCTTGACTCCACCAAATCTGCTTTTCCTTGCCTTACTGTAGCTAGTTTATAATTCTACCCCATTACCCTAAGCTAAAGTAAAGGGGTGGAAGAGGTTGTTTATTGTAGGTATGCATCAAAAACTTGAAATGCTTCATAACGCCATTCTAAAGAAGGTATCAGTGACTTCTTTGACTTCTGCATCCTTTTTATGGAAGTGGTATTCAATGCTTCTCAAATTAATTTGTACTTATAACTCTTAGTGACTACAAAAATAATTGTTTGACATTCTCTTAGGGACCATAGGGTATAAATCATCTAGGTTCATCTATCCAATATTATGGGGAGCAACAACCCCATGGGGACCTTGCAGGTCTTAGCTAGGCCTTCGAGACGTCTGTCCATCATGCCCACATTTCTTCCTTCCGCTTTCATACTCCAACTGATGTTACTTTCCTTTGTTCTTCCTCTTCTTTCTCAACTTACTGTTCCAATGCACCTTGATCCCTTGTGTGAGCACCCTCGTCCATGGCTCCACATTACTATCAACATAGCTATAATAGGTTCCATCTTTCCTTTCTGCCTCTGTGAGATCGCTTTTATTGTGGGAATAGAGGCTCAGATTATTAGATACAATAATTGTTTCTTAATTTTCTTGACCAGGATAGTGCATGTGAAGATACTTTATTCCTGTAAGAGTAGCATTGCGAGGCCTAGCGTTTCTAGGCCGTGTTGTTTATTTGCAAGGTATACGTATTGATCAGTTCAATACTTTTTTGTGCAGTAATAACAAGAATGTGGTGGCAAAGCATAAAGAAGCGACTCAAGTTCTGACAGAGATGCACATATGGAAGGAAGTCACTGACAGAAGAGGCAATCCTGCATATATCCTTAATGCAACATTCGCTGACAACCTAAAAACTGCTCTTCTTGGCGGGTGTGTATTGTTGGCCTATAGGCAGGGCTGCTTAATAAAAATGTAACATATGTTTATTACTCACAGATGCACAGTCGTACGTGGTACAGTACCTGCCATTGGGGTGGAGACAAGATATTAGTTATGTAATGTACAGTAGTTACATTTTTAAACATTTTAATCGCCTCTCGCTCACTTGACACCGTGTAGGACTTAGCCCAAGGGACTGTGCTGCCTTTATGTCTTTATACCTGCTTCACAAGTGAAAAATCGCTTCAATTTTAATCTATTTGTTCAGTCTTGCAAAGCGTTTCAATAGTTTGTAGGATGCTTAATCCCTGTTTCTCTTTCTGAAAAGTTTTTTAGGTTGTTGTCGGGCCTCTGGAGGAGGTGGCTTCAGGCGGTTCGCAGCACCGCCAGTCCACGAGGCTGTCCGCCGAGTGGCTACGTCATCAGCCATGTGGCGTCCGGGACAGCCAGCCGAGGCTACCTCGAGGCGTGTGCTGGCTCCGCACCTCATGCCCACTTGTGAAGCCGTCCGGGCAGGTCACCTGGTGCCTGCTCCCTCCCTTCGGCTTCACTTGCATCGACACCATATCTCCCAGCGAGCTTTACCTCGTCCATATAATGGCCGTCTATGTCCGGAGCGGATTCTGTGCTTACCTGCAGTCAGTGTACGAATGCGCCTGTCATGAGATCATCGTTGTAAGGGTGTGTGGCAGACTGAATAATTATTATTTATTCTCCGTATATCTTAGCCCTGCAACTGATGATTCTCTTTATGACTGTTTATTGACGGCGATGGCCCCGATACAGAGCACGGATCCCAAGGCAGCGTTTGTTTTTGTGGGTGATGTTAATGCACACTACAGGGACTGGTTGGGATCTGCATCACCGACTGATTGTCATGGTGTGGCTGCGCTGGACTTTCGCCCCTTGTCTAGTTGTGTGCAGCTTGTTCGCGGGTCCACGCATATTGCTGGTAACTATCTCGACCTAGTTATGACTGATGTCCCGGACTTGATGACGGTGACAGTTGGCTCCCTTATTGGCTCTTCAGACCACTCACATCTTGTTGTATCCTTGGACCTAAATCAGGTTATTCCTGTGGTAGACACCAGGAGAGTGGTATTTGTGAAGAGCAGGGCTAACTGGGTGGCTATTACTCGGGCAGCAAGAACGTTACCTTGACATCAGATTGTTCACAGTCAGGATCCTGTCACTGAGCTTAACGACTTGAATGCGTCCATTTAGGAGAGGTTTGTCCCTAAGAGGACTATTCTTGTGAGGTCTTGAGATAAGCCGTGGTTTGACGACCAGTGTCGGTTAGCTTTTGAGGCTAAACAAGCGGCTTATCTGGCATGGCGACGTTCGCGTGACCGCACGTTGTTATTATTATTATTAAATCACACATGGCTGGCGACGTAGGAGAAACTCCATGAGGTTAACAAACCCCCACGCAACCAGCCCAGCGGGTGGAGAAAACAAAAGAATGAAAAAAAAACGATCCGAGATCACAGAATAGCTCTGTGTACAGACAGAGCCATCAAGACCATTCCAAACATCCACGCACGATGGAAGAAACAAAAGGGAATACTGGCCCATACGGCATCGTAACGGTTCCAAGCCAAACTCATGAAGAGCACGAGTTCGCCGAGTATACCTCACTCTAACAAATGGATCTGGAAGAAACTCAGACAATGGGTGACTAGGACAGTCATAGATTTTATACAAAAAACAGACTCCACCAACTCTGCGACGATGCGCCAGATCACAGGGCACAACACCACCCAGCATGAACGCACATTGACGAACTACTTTGTCAAGCAAACACAGATGGCAATCGGC
>LQNS02278125.1:40716478-40733466 GCA_001587735.2 Parhyale hawaiensis | reverse complement strand
GACAACAACCCCTGGGAAGTTAACTACCCCCAGGAGGGCAATTACCGATTTGCAAAAATAAACACGATTAAATTAGATGTGCAACTAATTACATTAAAATCCAACAACAAGCATACCGGTAGAAGGAAATTCTCCAAACACTCAAAATAAAGTTGGTAAACCATGAAAATTTTCACGGGTCCAGCTAGTATCAATAATTCTGCTTGGCAGCTGACCACAGTCACCGAGGCGAGGAATATCTATCGCGGTCCTGTACAGTTCTGTCCAAAACTAAGGGACAAATTTTCAAAACGGTATAGCTTTTTTTTCTAACCATGCCAGGTAGCTACTTCTTCTTCTGCACACTATTATCCAGTAAGATGTTGATTATTGTGTTGAAATTTGAGACATTTATGAAGGATAATAAAAAAGTTATGAACGAAAAGATTTCCTTTTGAAATTTATAACGTCCAAACCTAAAGGACAAACAAGTAAAAATGCATTTAACTCAATATTTTGCTAGAAATGTTTAACAAAATGGTGATGAACAATCAATATTTGGTAAATAGTCCCTTGCTTTCGATTACAGCTGCACATCGTCGACTGCATGACTGAATGAGACTCTGATAGTCTTCGACAGTAATTTTCGCCCATTCCTCTTGAAGTTTCATCCAAAGATCTTCCGTATTGAAAGGGTTTCTTGCCATAACTTTCACCCCTAGTGTTTTCCATATAGGTCAAGACTTAGCGGAGGCTAATTCATAACTTCGAGAACTTGCTGCTCAAGGTAACTCATGACTGCCTGTGCCTTGTGGAAGGGGGCATTATCTTGCATGAAGATTGGGCTGGGGACACCTGAGTTTACAATATTAGGCTCGACAATACCTTCCAACAGATTTTTATACACCTGAGCATTCACACGGGTTTGCAAACGAACGAGAGGCGATGTCCCTTGACTAGACAACATACCGAAAACCACGCTCCCGCCGCCAAACTTCACACTCTTCTTAGTATACTTTACACTTGATTTCTCACTTTCACGTCTTCTAACAAGGCTCTTACCGTCGTTACCAAACAAATTGAACTTGCGTTCATCGCTGAAAAACACTCTACCCCAATTTTCATGGGACCAGTTAACATGCTTGTTTGCAAACTCTAATCTCTTTTTCTTGTTCTTAGCACTCAATAGCGGTTTCTTCTTTGCGCGTCTTGCAAATAATTCTATTTCTTGAAGGTGCCAAGAAACGGTCTGACGTGAGACATTCATGCATGTTGTGCCATTCATTTCCCTACTTATCGCAGCTGAGGACTTGAAACGATCCTTCAGTGACGTACGCTTGATGACTCTGTCCTCTCTAACTGACGTTTTACCGACTTTTACGGGGCCTGCTGGCTTTTTTAGGGGCACCAATGCAGCCGGTTTCATCGTACTACTCCACTAATCTGCCCACAACACTTTTTGAACGGTTTACCTTCTCAGAAATTTCTCTAATAGTGAAATTATTCTTGTGCAACTTAATGATATCTTGTCACAGGAAATAATAATCTTTCTGACAGTGTGCCATCATGTAATGAACAGCAATGTTTACAAATGGCAGTGTCAAACTGTCTTTGATGTAAATAAATACGGACTGAATCAGAAATTAACTAAATTTTTTTTTTTTGTACCTTAGTTTTGGACGTTAGCTATAAATTTAGTGAGAAAAACTTTTCGTTTATAACTTTTTATTATCCTTCATACATATCTCAAATTTTATCACAATAATCAACATCTTACTGCTAATAGTGTGCAAAAAAGAAGTACCTGGCATGGTTAGAAAAAAGTTATGCCGTTTAGAAAATTCGTCCCTTAGTTTTAGACGGTACTGTACTTTCAGAGCACCGGCAGCCACTCTGCAGGAATCATAAGCTTTTCGGCTTAATCTTCAATAAATACGACTATGCACAATGCATACACTGCCGCTATTATCCTAATTGGCCTGCTTCACCGCTCTCAGGGATATTAGGCCATCGTCTCAGCAGCCCAGTTTAGCTCTTTGCATATTGCAAGCCGTACTCGGTTACAACCGCTTACCTTCACGTGGGAAGTACCTATCCAACTCGGGCATTCGCCGAGCAGTACCTACAGCACTCGTGTGTATCTGCAGCATTCGCGACTATCGTCAGCATTCTTACTTTAATTAGATATCGTACAAATCTGCGTATACTTTTAAGAGAATATACATTCGTAGTGCACACCGATTATCGCACCGACACTGTTATCAAATTGCACGTTGCATAGGGCTCACGACCCGGAGTCGGCTAGCCATCATGCAGCTAGAATTCCCGGGGCGGGCCAGTCGGAAACCGCACCCGCTGAGATACCCCTCGCTACGTTTTGCGGCAACACTCCAAATGCTAAAAATCTCTCCCCAAACCTCAGCAATCGCAGCGGAATCTGCACAAATTTCAGTCCGAGCGCTAAGGCCGGTGAGAGGTCCCCGTTATCTTCGGTGGCTATCTTTCGAACCCGTCCATAATGACAACTCTACCCCTAGGATGCAGCTCGAACTCAATACATCGGCATAAAGCCCCATCAATTCAAGAGAAAGACCGAAGGCAGGGTAGCTAAGAACTCCAACCTTCCCTTCCACCGGGCTTAGGGGCCTGTTGGAATTTGGTACCGTCTTGGCTCAAATCAAAGCTCAAGGTTGACAACTGTCTACCTCCTTCGTGATCGCCGGTTCAGCCCTTACCTACCCAAGTTCCTTTGGGCCAGCTGTAGATTAGGGCGTCGTCAGATTGAACAAGCCTGTACTTTCTCGCGCCCACCCAACGCGCATGCAGGCTGCGAGCCGCCAGTCACATACTGGCCGCGCTTCAGTACCTGCCTACTAAGTGAGCGAGAGGTGAGAAAATATGCTTGTGACAATCCAAGGACGAAGGAACACGGTTTTTTTTTTTCTCACCGTAAGCGACTTGACGCCGTGGACGCCTCCCTCCTCCCCGTCGCGACCAATTCGTGCGTGGGCATAAGGACTGGAGCCAGCACACGCCTCGAGGTAGCCTCGGCTTGGCTTTACCGGACGCCACATGGCTGATGACGTAGCCACTCGGCGGACAACCTCGTGGACTGACAGTGCTCCGAACCGGCTGAAGCCACCTCCGGAGGCCCGACAACAACCTGAAAAACTTTTCAGAAAGAGAAACGGGGACTATGCATCCTACAAACTAATGAAACGCTTTGCAAGACTAATCAAATAGATTAAAATTGAAGCGATTTTGCACTTGTGAAGCAGGTATCAAGACGTAAATTCAGCACAATTCCCTGGGCTAAGTCCTACACGGTGTCAAGTTCGCTTACGGTGAGGAAAAGGGCATGTTCCTTCGCCCTTGGCTTGTCAAAAGCATATGTTTAGTATAAAATCACCCTTTTTTTCTGTAGGGAAACTAAAACCCAGTATAACACAATAGGCTAATGCATGTACACAAATAGCTGGATACGAGAATCGGCAGTTCATCGTAGTTTTGAAAGATGTTCAAACTTGGTAGCATGGACGGCGTGCGAGCTGCAAATCTACACATCATTTTGTTCCTACAAATGTATTTTTGTGGGTGGAAAAATCAAAACAAGACGTAAATCTAACTTAGGCCTTAGGTACTACTTCATCAACACCTTGATCAAAGTAGGTCTAGGAGTATATATATATATATATATATGCGTCTAACTCCATATAGCCTAACCGCCATTCGCAGCCATGATGGCCTCGAGATGGCACCTTAAGGTTCTGCAGGTCTCGGCAACATAGTGCGTGTTCTTGGCCATTCACTCCAAGTCAACAAATATTTCCAGGGTGGTGATATTTGTGTGGTGAACTCGGCAGGCTTTGGTCTCAAAGTGAGGCTAGAAGGCGTAGTCTTGTAGATTTATATCTGGCGAGTATGGCGGTTCAATATTTTTCGGACAGTAAGAGAAATTTTGCTGGAGCAGAAAGCTCTATACACGTTCGGATGTGTGTGCTGGGGCAAGATCCTGTTGAAGCGCTACTGTGATGTATCGCTTGTCAAATATGTTACTGCTAGGGACCAGCATGTTGGCTATCTTGTCCTCGTAGTCCCTGGCTGTCCGCCGGTAGCTACACGGTCGGGGACTAGATCAGAGGCATCAGTGCGCCATTTGATGCAATAAATCCAGCGCTGTGATTTATGCTGGATGCTTCGTTATTCACTAAGTGTGGACACTCTCGTCCACTTGACCGAGAGACAAGTAGCGGTCGTTTCTTCTGTTTCTTAGTGTGTCGACTGTTCTAATCTTCTTATCTAAAAAGCTGATGACCCGATCAGCTGGAGCAGACTTGACGTCCTTCTTGAGCCTCTGGCAACGTTTAAGAAGCTTGGCGTGGATTGCTGACGTGAGCAGCGGCCTCTTAACCCTTACAAGGGACTTGCCTCCCAACTTTGCTACTGCTGGGTGCACTGTGGCCGCTCCACCTCTGAGCCTTCCGTCGTGTTGTCTCAGGGTGGGCGATGTAGAAATCCTGCGAAGCTGCAGTCTGTGTGGTTGGCACTATTTCAATATCAACGCTCGTCTGTTCACGCCCTCGCCGTCGTCCATGCGCTTCTTGATTGCGTAGATTGTTGTACGGGACACCCCAACCAGATTTACGACTTCACTCACTTTGTTTCCCGCAAGAAGAGTTGCAGACACCTCCACTCGTTTATCTCGTTGGGAAGTCATTTTCCTCTGTTTTTTTTTACTACTTATGAACAATTCTTGAATCTTACCCCATACATTTGTACTTTGTTCCTTTCTTCTTTGCGCCTCCAATCTAAATGAGCGACCTATACATTTTAAATATAACTAGTGAGCGTTATGTTTCCCATACGACGTTTTTCTCAACTTTCCACATGTGCAGTCTTCACACTAATTGTCAATTTATCAGGGGAAAGCCGTGGTGCATGTCGAGCAGCCTGTCGCCTGACCCTCATCAGCGCACCCCAGAATATCTGGACCAATATGCCAGTGAGCGCTGGGACAGTGTGCTCCAGTTCCTTGTACAACCTCAGGATGGACCCAAAGCCATATCACGTGATGCCATCAGAACTTTATTGCATGCTAAATTAATAGAAAGGTGAGTATTCCTTATCACTAGTTGAAAATATACGTTCTTTTATTGTTACCTACTTGTGATATTTCTTACAATAATTACCTTATCTCTGGTGACTGTTTTGTTGTGAGCTGTTCGTAAAATGTGCATATTGCATATCACAACGGATATTTTGATGCGGATCTATTTGATGGTCTTTCTTCTGATCTTCTATTCTGAAACATATATGATGCTCTGCAGTTTGTGAAATTAATCTCTTTTGCAATGCCCTCAGGGGCATATTTTGACGGGCCCTTTCCCTGTCACAATATATAGGTATGAGTCTCACGAGCCCAGAGGCTGTCCCACGTGCCTTCTCTTCAGGGGATATTGCAGCTGGCCGCAGTTCCTGCTGCGGTTGGTTTTGTAAAGTTAGGTAGGTTCTTTATTTTTCCATTTCTGTTCCGCGCGGTGAGCTGTCGATCGAACTGGCCAACCTAGTCTGCGGGACACCTTTCTCTCTCTCGTATGGAAGGCCACGAAAGGGGCCATTCACTCGAGTGTCTTTTTCTATTCTTTGCGCCTTTTTCTACCAGTAGTAGCCCAGTGAGCCGACTAACACTATATAGCAGAGCCCTCAGGGGCATATTGGGGCGGGCCCTATCCCTGCCACAATATGTTTGGGCATCACGCACCCAAGGGTCCCGAGTGCCTTCTCCGCAGAGGATGTAGCATCTGGCCGCAGTTCCTGCTGACAAGGTTAGTATTGTAAAGTTAGGTAGGTTCTCTATTTCCTTTTCTGTTCCGCGAGGTGGGCTGTCGATCGAGATAGCGCACCTACTCCGCGGCACTTCTCTGATCTCTCTCGTGTGGAAGGCCGTGAAAGAGGCCGACCACTCGAGTGTCTTCTACTATGCTTTGCGCCTTGTTTCCTGCCCGTAGTGCGCACGTAGGCCACGCGACAAATTATGTGGTATTTAAATACTACACGCTCATCTCTGTTGGAACGCCTGAGTTGCGGCTACGGAGGTTAAACAAAGTTTATAACTAACTAACTATATAGCAGAAGAGAGCCGATGTCGAGATAGGATATTCCAACTCGAGCCAAGTCGGCCCAACTTGCATCACTGTACGGATCGCACTTTGACGGAAATGGTGGTAAAACTAATCATATAATAATCATACTCTCGTATTGTTGTCGTCACTCGTGTAGGGATGTGCCGGATAGTGATTTTGTGATTTTGCCGGATAGCCAGCTCCGTGATTACCGGATATCGGTATATGCCAGATACCGGATATCCGGCCGGATATTGAAGGTAAACTAAGTCAATTTTTTTGTAGTTGATGTAAAATTTGTGAAACCTTGTTGACAATGCTACTGCTTTAAATTTCTAATTGGCCGAGAGTGGAAGTGAGCATATCAATTTATTCAGTGGCCAGGATATATACGCTTCTTTTAATGGGAGTTAACAAGCTATTGTACATACAGGGTACAAACTAGAGCAATTTTTAAGAAGAATTAGTAAAATTGGTATCTCTCTGTAGGTGCCTTTTAGTTGAAGGGAGACTCAGGGTGGCGATGTAGAAATAGTGCGAGACTGCAGTCTGTGCGGCCGGCACTATTTCAATATATATACACTAGAGCACTCTGAGAGCGTATACCTCAGCCAAGCAAGGTAACGGTTACGAAAAATTTAGATTGGTTCTGAGACCATGGTTTTCTTTATTGCAACACCAAAATCTAATCGTTTGTGCCCTTCAACAGTGTTAACCGCTCAAGTAATTTCTTTAAGATCCGTTCATAATTTATTGAGTTATGCTGCTAACAAACGTTCCGATAAACATTAGTCAAACTCACAAACGGACCAACCTATCATCACCAAAATTGAATCACTTATATATGTCTTTTAACATTAACAACTCCTATAAATTTCATAAAGAAGCATTCATAATTTTTTGAGTTATTGTGTTAACAAGCATAAAATTAGAAACAGTGACAAACTAACGAAAGAACAAACAGATCATTACAAAAATTTGGTAGCTAGTTTATTCTTCGTGATATACCTAACAATTAATGGAAATTTCATCAAATCTGTCCATAATTGTTTGAGTTACCGTTTGGCATTGAGAAACATGAGGCAGACAAGCCAACAAACGGATGGATGGATCTTCACCAAAAGTTAATCATCTGTTCCTCCTAATATAGGTGATACCTAACGATCAGGGTTGCGGAGTCGAAAGATTTGAGAGGAAATCAGAATCTCAATTGCTTTAGGAGTCGCACTCGGTATTTTTAGCCCAACTCCGACTCCAGAATTCTATCTTAAAAAAAAATTATTGATCGATTCAGAATTTTCAGTCTCAAGATTTAAAAAATATTAAACTATACTGAAAATGTTAACATATTTTGTTTTGGCTTAATCTTTGTGCTTGCCACTGATAATGGAATACCTAGATTGTCTAGTGCCAATTAGGCCACTTGATACAGTTTGATAGCCTAATATATGTGCCATGATGTGGAATAATCAGAACGGAAATCTTCTCAAAACGAAAAAGTGGGCAGGAGAAAAAAGAACACCACAATCTGACTCCAGCCCGCCCTATATAAACAGGTTTTCTGCATGGTAGCTAGCCTAATTATAATTATTATTGAATTATAAATATAGGTATTAAAATTTAGTCTCCCAACTCGTGCTAATGATGCGAAATATTATTGTAATTGTATAAGTTTACAATACTATCTATAGCTTGATATGTGTGTATATATTGGTTAAAATTATTTGAACACTTTAACGTTTACATTAGCGAAATATACTAGTTGGATCAAGGAGTCGGAAAATCTTGACTCGCAGTTGGAAATTCTGGAGGACCCGGAGTCGGAGTTAGAGTCTGACCTTGAACCATCCGACTCCGTAGGCTAACCCTGCTAACAATCTCTAAATTTCGTCAACATCCGTCCTTGACTTTTTCAGTTATCTTGGTGACAGACAGAATAAGAGACAGACAAACCCGACGAAAATATCATCTCCTTGGCGGAGGTAACAAACGCAAAGCAGCCACCTAGCGCAATGAGAAAGAGAATGCTAACTGTTGAAAAAAAGGTGCTTCGTCCCAGTCAGTTCTCACACTTTTTGCAAAATTATCAACTTCTGTAACAAATCTATTCCAGTATTCATTAGTGACAGGAGGAGCGCCCGCCGCAGGAGGATGTGTTATATATGCAAAGTAAAGGGAGTATAGGGTAACAATCATCAGAAGTACCACAGTCTATGCTGCAGCGTCTAGGATTCAGGAAATAATAAATACTGTGCCCTAGGAAAATGTAAACAAAATTTCATTTCCCTGTTATGCAATGCAAGAGCAAATAACTTTTAATTCAGTAAAATAAGCTGGCTAATAAACTGATAGATTTCACGTTTTCCAAAAGTTATATGCCAATGTTACTCAGTACCTTCAGCTTGCCGGATAATCCGGCCGGATATCCGGTTGAACAGATTCACTATCCGGCTGGATAGTTGAAAAAGTGCCGGATAATAACCGGATATCCGGCACATCCCTACTCTCGTGACATGAGACGCTCATACTCTCGTATTGTGGACTTCACTCATGACGCGAGACGCTCATACTCCCGTATTGTTGGCGTCGCTCGTGACGCGAGACGCTCATACTCCCGTATTGTTGGCGTCGCTCGTGACGCGAGACGCTCATACTCCCGTAGTGTTGGCTTCACTCGTGATGCGAGACGCTCATACTCCCGTCTCGTTTCAGTGAAGGCGAGCGTATGAACATCACCAGCACAGGCTTCCAATTCCTGCTATTGGACCGCAGTTCTCAAGTGTGGTATTTCATTCTAAAATATTTGGAGACCGTCAGCGAGAGAGGGCTCAGCCTTATTGCTTGTCTTCAGTTCCTCTTCAAACTCTCATTTGCCACGCATGGCAAGGTAAGCTGCCCTTATGCCTGTCTTGTGTATACATTGCCAGCACAACTTCTGCAGCTATTGTATATTTGTAGTGCAGATGATACTAAATTGATATTGCGTAACAAAAATGTATGTTATCTACTGTACAGTTCTACAGGGTGTGTTGAGTCTCTGAACTCTTTTTCAAGTTGAATTAATATTAGTTTAAATCGCATTTTCTCTTTGTATCACAAATTATAGTTTTATAGATACTTTGTCATTTTCAAACAGATTTTTGCTGTATAATTGTATAAAATTTAGGGAAATTATTAAACTTTAAGCAGTTATGGAGCTTCATGGCTCAGAAGTATAGAAATTTTATATTGTTAACCCTATTTGTTGGTAAATTTCTGGTCCATTCGCATTGCAGGGCTGTATGATTTCTTACCGCCCTCTAAAAATGTTTGTAACATAGTTTATGTGCCAGCTTTTGCGGAAAAAATGTCTATCAGTTTATGTAGCTACGTAGGTATCAGCTTTTGCGTTCATATCGCGTTTGACTGTCCCGGGTACATATATACCGTAGTGATTGCTTGAAAGTAAATCAAATATTGCTTGAGCACTATCAAGTGCCAGACAATGGTAGCTTTTTTGCAGATCTCTCCGTAACATTTTGAGTTGTATTCTGACGAACACTACGACAAATAAATAGTCTAAATCACACCAACTGATGAACCGTTCATCACGAGTATTAGATCATTTGTGCCTTTCATCTTTTCTAGCACTTCCAGCAAATTTAATTAAAATTCACTCTTAAGTGTATGTTATCTTACTCACTAACGTAAACACAAACATAGAGACAAACAAACTGACACATCATCATAAATATTTGGTCGGGCGCTCTTTGTCACATTTTCAACAATTCCTGCAAGTTACAGGAAGATCCGTTCATAACTGTTTTGAGATACAGCGCCATAGGAATACTGCGGTATTACCTTTTATTGGAATGGTAGTACACATGTCAAGTGGACTGGGCTTCAGAAGATGCAGGGTCTCCGGCTTATTGTAGCAACTTATTTACTCTTAATTGGAGGTTCAAATTTCTATTTATTTTATCCCATGGCGAATAGCAGATAAATTTTTCCTATCTTATCCATCCAGATCGGAACCGAGGGACTAACCCAGAAAGCATTCAAAACTGTATATTATTACGTAGTGCATTACTGTTCAATACGTTATTCCACAATGCTCTGTATGAATGCATAGTCAACTAGAACGCCTCGTGGCGTAAAACCATCACCCGCGGTGGGGGAAAATTCAATGCAGTCATTTTTTATGAACAAGGTTAGGGCACAGCCCCGATCTCATAGAGTAGAGCTTGAATAATAACTGAAAAAAAAAATGAATGCGTCGTGCCGTAAGACAATCTGCCGCGGTGGAGGCAAATTCAACGCCGTAATTTTTGCTGGCCAGCTAGGACTAGCTTTTTGGCACGGATCACATCTATGTCAACACACCAAACTCCTTGCAAAAAATTATAAACTTTGCTCAACTCCTTAAACCACTTTTTGGGTTGAAAGACAAATATATGTATATACAAATCTATACTTAAGTAACATAACCTTTTTCAGCTCGTTCGCGGGTGATAATTGACAGTTACTGACATATTTCAGCGAGTAAAACAAAAAAATGTACCATTGATCCGTAGATTATTGATACCGGTTTTGAATGCACCATCCGTCGTGGAATCTATTACGTATTTGGCAGTCTTGAGAAACTACGCAGTTTGGAAGATATATAGTAGCTACACCTCTCTGCATCGACACTTTTCATACCGTATATACATTACGTGTGGCAAATTGAGAATGGAGTGTCTCATTTCTTAACTTCTAATAAAGAGCAAATGTATATACTGTATTTTGAAAATGCACCAACCCTCGAGTACGTCTTACGAATACTCATTAATTGAAAACTATAAAAAAATCGCCTAAAGATGATAGTTTCCAACCATTCCTAATTTCTAAGTATGATAACGAGTTGCTCGGCCCCAGATGATGTTTTGAATTAATGCAGGAAGAACTGAAGAATAATAAGTTATCGTTTGGATATGGTGTAAATTTTTACTCATATTGTGTGTGTGTCTGTGCAGGACTATAGTATGGAGGGCATGGATGAGGAGCTCCAGACATTTCTCCAGCATTTACGAGAATTTGGCTTCGTCTTCCTTAGAAAGCGAAGCTCTGGGCGGTTTTATCCCACAAGGTACGACCTGGGCAGCTGTCTTGCACAGTTTGTGGTCGTCGATTATTTTCTTCATTTGCTTGTTTTAGTGTAGGCTGTACCTGTAGCTTACTTCATTATATGCTATTTATCATGCTATCAATACAGCACACTCCTGCTGCTACTCGAGTGATGCAGCAAGTCTCGCAGAAATTACTCCGCACTAGAACCCCTTTAGGGGACTTAGGATGGGCCATAGGCCACTGGGTTAGCTTAGTTAGGGTTACCCATCCTATGTTATGGGAGCAACGCCCCCAGGAGGACCCTGTAGGTTACCTTAGCCATTGGCTAGGCCTTCGGGACGTCTGTCTTTAGTACCCACTTTTGTTCTTTCTCGATTCCTTGCTCTTACTGATATTACTTTCTTCTGTTCTTCCCCTTCTTTCCAGACTTGCCGTTCACTTGCGCGTTGATCCTGTGTGGGAACACCTTCGTGCATGGGTTTCCATTTTATCGACATCCTATATGTATATCCCTTATTTCTTCCTCTGCTAAATCGCTTTAGTTGTGGAGATGGAGGCTTAAACTGTTAAATGATCTAATTTAATCGCTAGTATTTGGTCGGTTGTATCGTCTATTTATATTGTTCGGTAGGTATTGTGCTCTGGCCTTTGTATTTCCTAGTTTGCTCACCAGCTCTGGTATTGCTAACTTTTTTAATATGGCGATTCCATGAGAAGCCGAGTGGCCATGCTTATTCTGTAGTGATCTATGCAAGCAGTGCTGTCGTGAGTGGGGCCACATACAGCCCGCACCCATCATAGTACGATTAGGTCGGTTCATTTAAAAACCAACAATAATTATCGTTCTTGGCTTAACATAAGATTTACTGTCCTTGGACTATACTTCAAAATCTTGACGAGAAGAATCGCTTCCTCATATATGTGAAAATGGCGAAGTTCTATGCCAGCTACTAAATCCTCTGTTTGAGGAATCAAAAGTGGCACGTCACCACTGTGAAATACTCGAGATTAGTTGGGACGTGGCAGCTTAGAGTGCTACTTCTTACGCTGCTAGCTTATTGCCTCTGTGTCGAGCTATTTGCTTTCATGTACATACCTCTTTATCACCCGCGAACGAAGTGAGAGAAGTCATAGTGTTTTCGTTGAAGATTTAAGTGTATGGGAGTAGCGCCCCCAGGGGGTTTGTGAAGGTTGCCTTAGCCATTAGTTAGGCCTTCGAGACGTCTGTCTTTCGTGCTTACTTTGCTTCCTTCCACTTTCATACTCCTGATCTTACTGTTGTCTGTTTTTCCTCTTCTTTCCCAACTTGCTGAGCTCATGCGCGTTGATCCTGTGTGGGAACACCTTCGTGCATCGGTTCCCCGTTTTTCTATCGACATACTATATGTCCCGTCATTTTCCTCTCTTAGAAAAGCTTAGTACTTATTTAGGGAGGCTTAGATCTTCTTATAATACATAATACCTGATTTAAGTGTACATATACCTATATATATTTGTCTGTCCATCCAAAAACAGGTAGGAGTTGAGCAGTGTTCATAATTTTTTGCAGGGAGTTTGTTGGGTAGACCTAGATGTCACCCATGCCAGTTGCCAAAAAACTAGGCCTAGCTGGCCGTTAAAAATGACGGTGTTGAATTTTGCCTCACCGCGGCAGATAGTCTTACGCCACGAGTTGCAGAAGTCTTACGCCACGAGTTGTTTTATTTTTCCTACTAGTGGACCGTGCGTGAAAAAAATTCACGCAATAATCGATATGTTTGCGTAATACCTATAGGCCGGGTGCGGAATCTTCTGACTTGCTTCTTCATTTTCTTCACTGATCCCTTTTCGTGCTCTCATCCTTAGGTCCTCTCTATTGATAGACAGAGGTAAAAGCTTGAATAAAAAACTAATAAATTTGAATGCAACTCCAGTCAGGCCAGCTTATATAGAATGTCAGCGCTCTGGAGCAATGATACCGCTGATACCGTCTTACCAACTCAAATATCTGCTTCATATGAAGTGCCCACGGAGTAAGTCCTCGGCAGTGGGACGAAAAACTGGTTCGCGGTGGCTTTTTCGTGGCAGTCTTCTGCAGCGGCGTCCTGAAGAGCTCTGTTCTCGAAGTCACTTTAGATATGAGACACAATTGCTTGGCCTGCACCCGTTCGGCAGCCATTTGGGTAAGCATGAGTAGATCAAGGAGGTTGTAATAGAGAGGAGTACACCCTATCTATTTATTCTACGGGAGCGTTGCGAGTAAACTTTTCCCTTAAACTGGCTGAGTGGCTTATCCAATCGGAGAGCTCCATTGCCTACGTGAGGCATTGCATCACGTAGGAATGAGTCCTGAGCTCAAATTTTTGCTGCCATTAACCATCGACAAAATTCCTAGCGGATGGAAGTACCTATGCAAAGGAAACTTGTATCCTGTATACCAGCTTATGATGAAAGTAACAGGGTGAACAGTGGGATATAAATCTTCAGACACGATTGTCATGCAAAAATATTGAAGAACTGCCTGTCTGTATCTTCCTTAACTATATGTGCTGACCACTGCCACTTCAGCCAGTTTAGTTTAAGATCTCCAAACGCCAGCTTCAGTCACGTGACAAAGCCATGTGTTTACTCACCCAGGGAAGGCTTGCGCGTACTCCTCCCATTGAAGCTCCTTGGAGTAGATTGGCGGTGCCTGCTTACAAACAGTTATCGTTCAGGAATCATAAAGGGATGAATATTTATGGAACGTTGTAGTCTGGATACCGAAGACCCTTTAGCTCCAGTACGCCAAGAACTGAAAATCTGAAACTTTTCTCGCGTAGACGGTCCTTGCAGCTAAAGCTAATGAAGAAGAGCACGATTCTACTGCTTTACAACTTGAAGAAATCTCCGCTTGCATCTACGCCACCTATCCCAGCCAGCCATTAAGCCAGCTAGTGGGCCAGCCGAATTGATAGGTACGTCGTGACCTGAGAGAAAAAAGTTATAAAATCGGACTCCAGAAGTTGCATAAATAGTGTTCCGATTTCAAAAAGAAGTGTTTCAAGCAAGAAGTGTCTTCAGATAAAGGGATAAGGATCAGCCGTAGCCATCTTCTGCAACGCAGTCATCCATTTACAGAAAGTGCAACCTGGCTCATTTTTTGCCTATTTCCTTCAAAGCGGGCACGAAATAAATAAAATACACGAAGCGTTTTGTAAATTAGGACTATGTTATTATTAAAAAGATCTTACTAATCCTACGGGGGGCTGTGCCCTAACCTTGTTGGCCTCAGCATTCATGTGAAAAACTAGGATTAGCTGGCCATCAAAAATGACTTCGTTGAATTTGCCCCCACCGTCTTACGCCACGAGGCGTTCTAGCTCGTATATATTTAGGTCCCTTGCATTATTTATTTACATTATATCTACATTCCATAGTTTCCTTGTAAAGAGCTTTGTACTCAAGTCATCTATATAGAACACAAAAGTCAGGTTACAACACGCGTCACCCGTGCTCGCACCTTATTTCCTGCCAGACATGGTGCACCTGGTCGAGGTTGTACTATAAGAGCTCATGTGAGTTCGACTCAACTTCTAAACTATATTATGTATATAAAATTGGATCGCTGTTTTATAGTCTACGTTTCTGATACGGCGGGAAAATCCTCATTATATAAATAATAATAACACGCGTCACCCACATTAGCCGTGCGTTTGGCAGTTCTACACAAATTGTTTCATTTATCCTTCTGTAACTTCAGATTAGTGTTGAATATTACCAGTGGTGAAAAGAAGAGCCACCTGACTGAGGAGGTGGACGGCAACCTTGTCGTGGAGACCAACTCTCGAGTCTATGCCTATGGGCCCTCCGCACTGCAAGTGTCTCTACTCGCCATCTTTTGTGACATTGAGTGCAGGTAAATATGGGCTGCTAAAAATCGGATCGCGCCACGCTATGAACCTGATTTACAAGTAACTCATTCATATTGCTCTACGCTGCCACTTGTATCCATTTACTCATGTGTTATTCTGTGTAATGGAGAGTCTGTGCATCTCATTTCTCTGACTATGTTGCGTTACCCACGTGTGTCCCTTATAAGGGTAGAGTTGTTTAACTGTGCCTGATCCGTGTGATGCCACAGAAAAGGTATTAATAGGTGTGAGAAACTTCGTGTCTTCAGCGCCGGTCCGCCACTGAGCCGTAAATGATTGGGGCTGAATTGCAGAGCCTGTCTCCTCCCCTGAGCAGTAGTTCCATATTCGAATTGATCTGTGAACCGTGAACATACTGATAGTTTGAGGCATCCTTGACTAGCCTATGTATGTGGAAGTGATCTGACTCCTCGAGTTTCATTTCTTCTGCAGTTCTACCCTGACAAAGCGTGTCATTGTCGTATAAAATATTCGAGAAGCTCCTGTGTGCATGTCACGGAGCTCACCTATCAGTTACCCTCAGCGAGCTGTAGGACAGCAATCCGCAGCACGCGCGAGATGGCCGATCGTATCCTACATTTCGCGAAGTGGTTTCAGCGCAGGTGGAGCCATCGGCTGCTACCGGGACAAGAGCTGATATCCCAGAGCACTAGACTCATATACATTAGCCCCATTAGTAGGTAAAGCCATCACTGACCGCGCGCTGTAGCTCTGTGCCACAGTAGTCCTAACTTGGCAGTCCTCCCCTAGCTCGCGTACAATAATATGCGTTTTGTGACTGAAGGCAGTATTGTGTCGATATGATGGGTGGTGTGATATTAGGTGCCGTTAATTGTGGTCCACCAACGCCTGTTACTAACGTAGGTACTAGAAGTAGCCATTTTGTAGTATGGTGAGCATAGGAGGTCCATAACAAACTTTCTGTTTAGTTATTTTTGATGTTATTATCTCTATGTCCAGTGTTCTCACTCCCTTTGACTGAAGTTATAATTTGCGTCCGTAACTTGAGCACCTGATTGGAAGCCCACCTGTGAGGCCAAAAGGATAGCGTGTAGCTATGTCTCACCACTGCTGTACATGGGTGACTTAGACTGCAGAATGATTTCCACTTTTCTAGTGATTTAATATGGTACCGATAGGTAGATTACAAAGTTTGTTTGTATAGCTATACCTACCTTACATTTCGCTTAACTTGCATACTGATATATTTTCTGTAGCCAATTTTTTCTCATGTGTAGTCAATTCTTTGCGTACGATCTTCATTGTTCCATGACTTACTGCATTCCTTCACTATGGATCTCCAGCGTGTGGGACAGGCAGACTGGGACTGTTGAATGCAACTGTAGGCAACCTTTATAATTATGTTCAAATTGCAGATTTCCGAACATGGTTGTGTGTAGCATCAGTCGACAGAGTGTTAGACGAGCGTTCCTCAAGGGTATCACTGCTGAGCAGATCATCAATTACCTGAAGCTACACGCACACAAGCAGATGACCAAGACACAACCCGTAATTCCCAAGACTGTCTCGGAACAGGTAAGTCAGCAAATGCTCTTGACTTGCTCTTACTTCTCTTGTTTTGCACTGGCGTCTTTTCTTATTACTTCGGTGATATCCCGGCGTTTGTTCAGTTATGCTCCTCTTCACAGGAGAAGAGACGGCACTTACGGAGGCCAGTACTGATGTTTACAGGTCGCTCTACTGAAGCAAAAGCGGGGTCATATAGGTGACAGTATGGTGTGTGTATCCGTGCCCCGAGGGTTGATCTCCGTTCCCCCTCCGGGGGCATAGGATGGGCCATAGGCCGTAGGGTTAGGTTAGTTAGGTTCGCCCATCCTATGTTATGGGGAGTAGCGCCCCCAGGGGGTTTGAGTAGGTTACCTTAGCCATTAGCTAGGCCTTCGGG
>LQNS02278125.1:40682607-40706787 GCA_001587735.2 Parhyale hawaiensis | reverse complement strand
ATTTGATACCAACTACTTCCATATCATAAGTAGCGGACCTTGCAGTTTTGAAGTTCCCACCTTGACAACGACATTCGCTGAGAATGTCGAAAGCTTGGTTAAAATCAAATTCATCGTCCAGAAGAAGTATTATTTTACGTTATTAAATACATGGAACCTGGATGTCCTTTATTTTCAACGATTAGTTAGGACATGTAAGATAATAGATTACGGTGGCTTATAATCGTTACCCGGTACGAGTTTGGAACTCTTCGAGGAAAAGTCCGTAACTGTGGAGAATATTGCTCTCATTGTTTGTCAAGACGATTTTCGCGCATTGACTGACTCTACTCTGACAACTTCGGAGGGGAGTCTATTCCAGATGTTCACTATGTATGTATTATGGGAAACAAATGAGTAGTTCTTCGATTTTTTTGCTCGAGTTTGTGGTCGTTGCGCAGGCGATCATTAACGTCTCTGTCAAGAAGTCCCGTTGTAGGCACGTTGTTGAAGCAATTGAAGTACTTGAATGTTTCTATTAGTTGCCCCCTGAGTCGTCGTTGTTCAAGAAGAGCTGAGTCCCACTTCCTGTAGGCGACGTTCATATGGCTTGTTTTGCAGTTGACAATATTATTACTCTGCGTTGCATTCTTCCCACGTTATTGATATCGTGTCGCTTCTGTTGCGACCAAAATTAAAGGCATATTGAAAATGTGAGCGCACTAGTGTGGCAACTATCGACCAATCAGTCTTACATCGGTTGTCAGCAAAACCATCGAACGCCTCTTGAAAAAGCGCATCAGTGATCACCTGAGGATGCATCAGCTCATATCTGACACTCAACATGGCTTTCGTAATGGAAGAAGCTGCTTAACAAACCTACTGGACTTTTTTTCAAAAGTTACAGGTATTAAAGATGAACAAACCTTGTGTATCTAAACTAAACCAAAAGGCTTTTGACGAAGTCCCCTATCAACGGCTACTGAAAAAATTGGAAGCCCATGGCATCCAGGGAGACTATTTACGATGGATCAAGGCATGGCTTACGGGTCGGCAGCAGCGAGTGAAGCTTGAAGGAGAGACAAGCGTCTGGACACAGGTATCATCAGGGGTACCACAAGGTAGCGTGTTTGGCCCACTCCTGTTCTCAATTTACATCAATGATCTCGATCTTATCATCCGTAGTAAAATCAGTAAATTTGCGGATGATACTAAACTATGTCATCCTGCCAAAAAAAAAAAAACGAGCTCCAACAAGACCTTGACCAGCTCATGGAATAGAGCACAACGGGGCAGATGAACTTTAATGTCGACAAATGCTCAGTAATGCACATAAAGCTGGTGAACCCTTCGTCCCCATTGAAAATGAACGGTACGGTATTGGCTACTGTCACCCAACAACGTGACTTGGGAATCACTATTAAAAACAAACTACAACACAGTCAGGAAGTTGACAAGAGTGTGAAAATGGCAAGCAGAGTACTCGAATTCATCACCAGAAATTTTGAATACAAGTCCATGGACATCATCGTTCCCTTGTACAAGGCATTAGTGCGGCCACACTTAGAATTTGCTGTTCATGGAAAGAGTCCAACGCATAGCAACGAAATTGATACCTCAGGTGTGAAACAAGCCGTATGATTGTCGCCTAAAGGAACTGGGTCTGATCTCTCTCGAGTAAAGACGACTCAGGGGGCAAATAATAGAAACATTCAAGTATTTGAATGGTTTCAACGACGTACCTAGAAAGAGACCTCAATGATTGCTTGCGAAACAACGGTCAAAAACTCAAGCATAATGCTTAAGTCTGCAGTTCTTTCTGTATTTCATAGTTAGCATTTTTGGAATAGACTCCCTTCCGATGTTGTTTGTGAGGAATCTCTCAACGCGTTTAAAAATCTTCTTGGCATACATTGGGAGAGACATCCTCCACAGCTAAGAACTCCTCCTTCAGGAGTCGCAAACTTTTAACGGCCACAGCTTCCGAGGCCACCTTACTTCGTCTTCTTCTCTCTCCCACTCCAAGTACACAGTTTGACATCTCCAAGCTCCGCATATCAGCGACTCTTGATCCTGCTTGCGTGCATTCATGGTCGTCTCTTTGGCAGGGGTTTCTTCCCCCTTTTTTTTCTCTTTTCCCCAGTCCTCTATATCCTACCATCATAATGGCAATAGCTCATAGAGAGTCGGGGCGTAAGTTCCGGTGTCTCTTTGAGAATGGGCCTATCTTCCTATCAAGAAGTTGATATTCTGAACAGCCTCTGATTTGAACCTGAATATGCCCTGGTACAACCTATCATATGGCTGTAAAATTTTGATCTTCGACAGACCTGTGACGTAATTTAACACGTCTCATTGGACGTTCGTTGCGATACGCCTGTGTATTGCTGCGCTAGTAATTCTTCTGCTACTAAGAGTACGCAGTGGGAGTTCATCAGCCACATCACTTCACTTCGTAGTTCAAGAGCCACATCAAGTAGGCGGGAGTTCATAATTGAAAGAAAGAGGTCCAAGAAAACATTCCTCAGTAAGCAAAAATAATCAATTTAACTCGATATCTGAACCTAAACCAGAAAAACCAATGAATTTATTTAACTCCTCTCAATTTAAACCAGAGAGTGTGGCGGCAACAGCAGTAGCGACACAAGTCATCGCAAGTTACTGCTGCGAATCTTGTCTCGTTTCCTAAGCTAAGGTAAACTAGAGCATAACTGGGCGCTAGCGTTTGGTTTAGCTTCAGCTGTTGGATATTGTAAATATTTCAGTTAACCTTGTTTCCTTTTTTTACTTTATTGAAGGACGCTATTGAAAAGCTTAAACGTTGCTATACGATCACACGAGAATCATTGAATCAAAGCGAACGTCAGTGTCGCAGTATGCATGATCATAATAATGCAAAACAAACACGAGTTTATATTCTGAAATATTGACTTACTATGCTACTAATGGATGGTTAAGAAAACTTTTAATTGCAGGTTAGCTTGTATTTCATCATTACATGCATGTGGATAAGCTATAAAAATAACATGTTTCCTGTGTAGGTATAAAATTCTCCCGCCACCCATTTACCTTAGAACCTCCAATAACCTAGGAGTCGAACGTCGCCCAGAAGCCTGACCTTACCCCGTCATATACAATACACACTACGTTATCATGAAGATAACTAAGTCTAATAATATCTATAGTTCTTTCTCTGGCTAGATTTGAACTGTACCGAGCTTGGAGCAGGGCTGTTATAAGACCACACATACGTAACTTTCAACTGTTAGAATATGTCGCTATAATAACTAGTAACAACTACTGCTAGGTACTATTTGTTCTAGTAAAAATTTCTCCTATTTCAGAGCTTGTAAAGGCGAGTTCACGCTAGCGACTTTGCTCCGCTTATGCCTATCGGCCGTTTAGTGAAATCGTTGCTGACGCGCTAGTTGAGTTTCACACTGGACTGACTGTGGGTTGCTAAGGTGTAGAAAGTTTTCCTCAGTATATTTACAGAATACCATCGATTTGTAACGCTAATTGGTTGCAGTTACAAGTGCACCTGTATCACCTACCTACATTTTTTTATTACAATACTGTGTATGTCGAATTTCATGAAAAAAAAAATAACTGTTTAGATGCAATCTGCCGTTGACAAGCGGTGTAAGAGCAGTGCGTGATAGTTTGTTACGGCAATACGAAAGGTTCAGTTTATTTATGTAGTAGTAGTAGAAGTTTTTACTAGCGCTTCAGTGGCACACTGCCTATATCGCGCCGAACTATTCCTGTGTTTAACCACAGGCTCGTGCGCCGACTAGCGCGCGTTTCAAATTGTCAATGATTTTGTTTCGGCTGTTCTGCCGGTAAGTCTCAGAATGGTCAGTGCGCTACTGACAGGAAAAAGGCGCTAGTTGAGCACCTCCAACCCCCGGGCGCGGCTGAACGCTGTCGCTATCAAGGGCCACGCAAGGGCCACTATCACTAAATACTTGAAACAGTGGCTTAACATAAAGAGACACCGCCGAAAACATACCATTACTGCAATAAATTGTAAGATCTTATCAATACGTACGTAAAACTTGAAGTAGCTAACTAAGAGCAGTAAAGAATGAGTAGATTACCGTACAACTACAAGAGGGCACATACAAATTTATAGGGTAGACTTGAAAGCTTACCGGATGCATATAGCCGAGGCTGAACCCTGGGCATTGTACACAATGTTAATCTCATCACTGGCGCAAACATCGAACGCATTTCGCAGTGACGGGGAGGCTGGCGGGTGTCGTCACGGAAGCGTTGCACCCCGTAAGCTTCCGTCAAATTTTGTGACGCCCTTGTTGTAACAAGCTATAATGCAACAGTGTACGATAATATATCTCTGCCTTACAAAATAGCAAAACACGAAACTCCAAAGAAAGTATACAGTAACTAATAGAAAGCTTAAACACACGAGAACACGACAGGGTGGAATGCGATTATTGGACAAACTTCGCACCTGAACAGAATGCTAAATTTCATTATCCGCTGTTACCAAAAAAAAAAAAAAAAGATTCCGCTGTATTTTACGAAGCGTATGAAATTGATAAACCTAATGTCATCGATGTGTAAATAGTTCTACAACGTACTAAAAACAAAGCCAATAATGAAAATAAAATTTACGAAGGCGGCAGCTATTTTCATGCCTTCCGAACATTCTCATTATTTTTTTAAAAGACCAACAAAAGCACGTATAAAAAAGGATTTGCAGCCGTAAATAACAATCCTCAGACGGCGCAGAAAGCAAAAACGTCCATATTTTATACTCTGAAAAGCATAAGTACTGTCAGTAATTTCAACTTTCCTTGAAAGCAACGCACTCTATCAGAGCTGCGACCAACCTGCACCGACAACACACTTGTAACTGATAAGCTAGTAAGTTCTATATTGCTGCAAAAGTATATCTATACGATATCTTGTGACTCTAATAAAAGGATATAATGTCATAGAAAGAATAAACTGTCAAAAAATTAACCAAACGCAGTATAGTGAGCTATAGAAACTTAACTTAAGCATAAAAACACACAAGTACATACATGTATTAACGAAAGCTGAACCACGATAATCGTGTATCGTAATCACTAATTATGGCAAATTGTATCCAGGCTTGTATAAGGTTGCCGCCACCAAAGGTCGCTGCTCAATACAGCAAGCTAAGCCTAAGAGAGCGTTCTAAGTAACGGACGCTTTGCTGAAAATTGTATCCGTGACATGAGGAAAATGCTTGGGAAGAATGGTGTGTGTAGGGGCACGAAAATTAGGACTAAATCTAGGTTGAGAAGATAAACCAGTGTTTGCAAATGACACACGGCGTTTGACTGTACTTGACAGCAATAGTTTTTGCCAAGCCGTGGCAAATAATGAACTATTTTTTTTTTTAGTTTTAGAAAAGCGCACTACAGTGTAGCCTATTCATGTTGCATGGAAAGCATCAACACGAGCTAGAACAGACGAGCAAAATAACAAGTGTGCCAGTTCGAATTATGAGTAGCTCTGACAAAGTGCGCGGCATAGAGATAGAGAAGCCTATGTATCTTTACAAAAATAAATGGTTCAAGGCCACGCAATGAAAAAAAAATGAAAGTTATTCTGTAGAGAAGCCAGGGGCTCAAACGTATTACCATTTGTGGGCAGGGATTGAGATGAGACGTACCGAGATATGGAAAATGCGGGATCTGCGGTCAACTGTTGCAGCCAATGAGTAGCTACAGCTTATGAGGCACAACATAATTCCTTGACCAGCGAGCGAAACTGCTTGTTCTATTGCTCCTAATGCAGCAGCGATACCACATGAAACAGAAGGCATTGGCATTTAGGGCAGGAGACTGAAATGCTAGTTGGCTTAGTGTCTCCAATTAGTAGCGCGTTGGAGATGAAAAGACGAGTAAAACATCAAAATTCTTCGGTGCAATGGACATGAAACGATGAATGAGTAGCTATATCTTGGCTTGCGGGTGATGTCCTGATGCTTTACCTTTGGAAGTTTTCACTGTGGCAATCAACGAGCATCGCCACAATAATATGGGTTTGGTAGCGGCAGCTGTGTGTGGCTTCATGTACCAAACAGAAGAGGTACTAGAGCGACTGAGACAGTCAGGTCTAATACATAAAAATTACATAAAACAGCAGTGGGCACTAGCAGCGGGGAATCATAGTGTGGTGGTACGGAGTAACATGTCGCTTTGTTATAGGAAGTACGTCGCACCGAGGCAAGAGGGGCGTGACGCACGGAGGCACAAATGGAGAGCGGCAGGCAGGGATGCTCCCAACTTTGAATAGTTAGTCGTCCTGCAACAAATGGAAACATGCAAGTAAAAAAATGCAAAAAAGAGGCGTACTAACCTCTACGGATAGACATTATCGAAGCTCATTACTGAGAGAGCATTAACAGTTCCAGTAGTTCACAAATATCTGTAAGTATCCAAGACTATACCACGGACCACTCGATACCCTGACTGTCAACAGAAATTTGCAAGTGAGGCTGATGGCAAATAGGTTAAATTTCGATAAAATCTTTTCCAGGCCACAGAACGACCTCAAACAAAAAGTCAACGGTTCTCGGTTAAGCAAGAAAAGTGTTTGTCAGCAAGAAACAAAAATTCGAAGCTAAATATCAACTGTGGACGGCGATAATTGAAGTTTGGGACAGCAAAGTGACCTAATATGGGCTCAATTAAATTTTGCGACTTACCGTTAGCCAGTGCTGATGCGTGCGTGTTTCTTTCCAATAGATTCCTTGCATTTCCAAGAACAGTTTATTTTATGCTTCAGGTCGGTACGTTGAATGGAACAAATTTTATCGAGGATTTATAAATATGCCATCAGCCTCATTTACAAGGAGTGGACAGTCAAGGTATTGCGAGTATACATTTTTCTTTTTACATTACATAGTAGATTGTAATACTGTTGAATAAAACTGACGTTTCGGCGATTCATGCATTATAATTGTGAGTTATGAACATGTTCGTATTTTTAGAACAGGAATAAATTATTGGACGTGGCTCACGTAACCTCCAAGTTCCCTCTGGGCTGGGCGAATTTAACTTACCTAACCCGGTAAAATTCGGTATTATGCACGCAGGGGGCAACAAATAGAACTCAGGGGGCAACTAATAGAAACATTCAAGTATTTGAATGGATTTGATGGAAAAGTTTTTAGTTATTTAGTAAAATAACCATCCTATCAGCAAGAAAGACTTCTCCATCATTGATTTTACACCCCACTTGAAGTCACGACGTTAGAATCCCTCTACATTCATAAAACAAAACCTAGCCTTAACATTATGACATCGGCTGTACCTCTACACACAATTTATACCTAATCCCTAGTCCTCTGACTGTACAGGAATCGACATCCGGCTCCTCTAAGCTGCTTCATTCATTTGTATTTTAGGCCTTGCTCAAGCAATATCCCCTTTCCGCTGTATGCTGGGAAATAAAAGAATTTTTTAGTGATAGGTTTTCGTATATCCAACATTTTCATTTTTGAAGAAGCGATAAGATCCCGAAACGCTAGATTTTATTTGATGATTATTCGACTTGATATATACTATTAAAAAACAATACCGAGCATATAATAGTTGTAATTCTGAAATGCATAGAGTAAAACGCACAGTTTCATATCAACATTCCGATTGAAACCTGAGGGAATATATGGAAATGAAGTGTCACGCTTGACAAGTAGACGCATTCAGTTAACACCTCCCGATTCACCCAACTGACCAGAACGCGCCTTCTCATTACTGCATATCGCTCACAGACAGCGTCAGTTCGATCATACTCCGCGCATGTGTACTACAGGCATATACGTCACCGATCGACACTATGGGACGCTTCTTTATAAACAGCGAGTTCTGGAACCCAAGAAGTGAATTTTAGCTTAAATTTTCACATAAAATATTACCATTATTATCCTCCTCGTTTTACTACCTAACCCACATAGTATGATGAGGTCCTAGCAGTGAGATCACAAATAATAGCTATTTCCATCCTAATAAGCTGTATAACTCCCAGTTGTTGAAAGAGCAAATGAATTTAAAGAATATGGAAAAGCGTAAGGTAAAATTCAGTGAGATAGAACAAATAAATTTGTAATTTAGAACTGTAACATGTTACTCATACATTTTCTTAATTGCAGCAGTTAAGAAGAAGTTCCTAAATTCAGTTTGTAAACATTATATTATCTTTCATTATTGCGAAGTTGAAAAAAAATTGAGATCTCTATTATGAGAGAAATATTTGAACTGGTTAAGTAATATAATAGTATTAGGACCTTAGGTGATTATTATTAAATTGAGCGTTTTCCCGCCGTATTAGATACAATGACTATATAATAGCGATCCAATTTTGTATGATATAGTTTAGAAGTTTAGTCGAAGTCAAATGAGTTCTATTAGAACAATCTTGGCCAGGAGCACCATGTCTGGCAGGAATTAAGACGCGAGTATCTCCAACTCCACACGGCTCGGTCGAACGAAATCGCTCAGCCGTGCGGCGCAGAGAAGGAGACGAAAAACGAAAAGAGAAGAAGACAGAAGAAAGCGAATACTCGAGTGGGGGTACCTTCCGTGGCCCCCACACGGGAGCAGATAGGAGTCCCATGGGTTGGGTCGCTTACAACCATTCGGCGGCCCACCTCGCGGAATAGAAGGGGAAATATAGAGAACCTACCTAACTACAAAACTAACCTTTTCAGCAGGAGCTGCGGCCAGATGCTGCATCCCCTGCGGAGAAGGCACTCGGGACCCTTGGGTGCGTGAACGGGTTTGTATAACACCGTCCCTTTCCCGGGCGGTGTTATACGGGGACTCCCGCTTGAGTCCTGAAATCGAAAAACTGTCTAAGAGTGTCACTGAAGAAATTATAAAGTAGCTACAAGGAGATTGGTCGTACATGAAGCACCAATTAAGTGGGTAAACTGGGAAAACATCGCTAAAGGAGGCTAGAGTTTCCAGAAGACTGTCTCTAAACAATAGAGATTAAATTCTACTAAAAGTATTCCCAGGGAAATCAATGCTACTAACACTATGAACGTGCTAAGGAAAACTGTTAGTAGACGCTTCAATGAAGTTGGCTTGTTAAGCACAATCACATGTGAAGAAACCATTGTCAATAACAAAATCATCAATCACACACATTGGCTTCTGCAAGTAAGCACATCTTGTGGTCAGTGGTGCAACCAAGTTTAATATACTTAGCTTTGACAGAAAAACAATTGTAAGAATAAGTGCTGGTGAAAGAGTGAATACCAAGTGCGTTAATACATCAAACTGTTAAGTTCAAAGGTGGCAGTGTCAAGTGTTTGCGACGTCTTTCAGCCATGCATGGGCTACTTTTCTCATCCGCGTGACCCACAGAGCAATTACACAGATGTACAAGAGCATACTGTAGAAGAAGATGTCATTCTAATACGTCTCAATTCAATATGTAACACTCCCATTTTCCTCATGGCACAACGCTAAGTTGGCCATGAACTATCTGAAACATCAACATTTGGAAATTATGGGCTGGTCAGCTCTAAGTCCTGATTTAAATCCAATTGAAATCCTTGAGCATACTTTAGGAATACGAAAGGGCTAGGAAGTCAAGAAACATAGACGATTTATTTATTTAACTTAGATAGGACTGAAAAAAAAAATTACTCAAAGAGAATGTTTTCAGCTTGGACAGTCTTCTAGCAGGACGTGTGCAGCTGTGTTGGAAAATAGGCTTATTCTCAAGAAATTAATGCAGTGATGTTTTGTTCTCGTGAAAATATAATAAATCTATGTGAAAAATTTTCTGCTTTGTTCTAGTTCAGTGGTTCTCAACCTTTTTCCATTGGCGGCACACATGCGACGCACCTGGCGCCAGTTACGATTTTTTTGAATCGCATTTGGTAGGTGTATGGAACTGGTTAAATAACGTAATACGTTTTGTTTCATCTGACATGAGTGGTTTTAAGCATTTTTGAATCTCATACCAAAAAATCATGGATTTCACAGTAAATTTCAGAAGAATCAAATACTTATAGCTAATTGGCCAGTGACTGGTGAGGCAGCAGCCTAACCAATGAGTGGCGGCGCACTTGTGCGTCGCAGCGCACCGGTTCAGAACCACAGTTCTAGTTTATGACCATACGTTTTTCAATGTCATAATTCATCTGCTCTTAACCATTTTTTTTTATCCTTAAAAAACTGACATTTATACAGCTTTATGAAAATGGACAATAACTATAAGGTATTTCTAAATATTTCACATAAATTCAATTTCAAGTGTTCAGGAAGTTGGCATTTATAAAAACTGTTCCATTGTTTTAGCAGGTACTGAATTCTGCATTAACTTCCTTTATGCACTCCGGCATTACCATGTTCTACTGAGAAGTATACACTCTGAGGTACGGCATATGCTTATCAACATATGTTACGTCAACACGGAATAAAAAACATGAAATATTCCCACACCAACGCACGGCTTTCTTAACTTAGGATTAGTTTATCATGTACAGTGCCAGCAATTCAGCTGTTAACCGAAGATTGGTTGCAAATGGTCGATTCAGTTTCAACATCTCTATTTGTAGGAAGTGGTTGAGGATGGAAATGGTTGCACTTGCCGATGAAGTGTCAACATCTCTTATCTCACAATATCAGCCAGTAAAGTATTTTATTTAAAAAGAAGAGGCGACTATCTATTCCGAGTTCTGAACAAACTTATATTATCGTCGAGAAGGAACCACCAGCGGCGTAAGTCCATCGTTTGCAAAGAAATCTTAGGCGTAACTTCTAGAAACTATCATGAGGGATACAGAAAAATTTTGGGGTGGATATCACCTGATCCGTAGTATGCCATCATTTGCTTCCCACCAACTTAGAAATCTCTTTGGTGCTCTAATCACAAATTTTCACACGTTGAAGGCAATCACGATTGGGACAATTTGCAAGGAATTTTGAAATCGTGTTTGAAAGCAATTCCAGCGCGTGTTGTGTAAGGTGAACAAGAACCCATCAGAGGCACTAAGTATTTAAAACTATGCACAGTCAAAAATAGTAAAATAATCTATTTACTATTATTGATAGGTATGGAGAGGGTTGAGTATGTGGTTAAAAAGGGGCTCCAAAATTCGTAAGTCTGGATCAGTATTCGCAGTTTTTAAAATGCTAAAATTATCTACAGAGAACTCAGCATCACACTGTTCAATGGGTTGGCGGACAGAGGAATGAGGTGGGTTGCCCACGCTATTTAATGTAGAGAAGCTCATTCCACTGAGCTCAGCCACTCTGGCAAAGAGACAGTTTGATGTCATACCGGTTCACTGTAAAAATTCATCTAACGTTATATGCTAGTGAACATTTACCATTAAATGAATTTAAAATTCATCTAACGTTATATGCTAGTGAACATTTACCATTAAATGAATTTATCAGTCGACGAACTCACCATTCAATGAAAATATTGTTTGAATATTTAGCCATAAAGTTACCTACGTTGAATATACCGTCGATGAATTTACTGGCTCCTATCATATTGACATACGCGCTTGAGCACCACTCACAACTGAATTTGTATCCCAAATACATATGGAGCCTTTTGCGAAGAATGCTTGTATCCTTTGAACATAAAAAGCAAAAATTAAAAAATCATTGACCAGTAATACAAAGACTATTACAGATGGGAATACTGTTCGAAGTAGGAATAATTACGGATTAGCAAGTAAATTTCTCAAAGGGTATACAAAATACAGCAATAAACAGAATGGAAGCCATCAACATGAATTACCTATACCGAGAGTGTCAAGTTTTGACTAAACTTGCTTTATTTGGGGGTTTACATTTTCAACTAAATTTAACGAAAAACCGCTGCTGGACTGTATTGCATTCGCAGTGGAAGGGTATTCTAAAACGTGGATGAGAAGCGATATCCGTAAGGTTATTTTCTTTCCCTAGTTATCCCTCTTTACCCATAGCATACACTGCGATCCATAGAGACGAAAAGGAACAAGGGACATTAACTAAATCCAGAGAAACGTGAACGAATATCTTCTCGCACTGGATTAACGCGCATGGCAACAGAAAGTGGAAGAGACGAGGAACAACAGAACGAAGTATCAAATATGAAAAGAAGCAAAATCGGCACAACAGCTTGACGTCGCGAACGCGTAGGTAAAGCCAGGGAAACCTACTCGTGGGATTCCACTGCCATCCTCCGGAGGAGTGACCCTCACAACACAACACGGGAAAATCTAAAAAGTCATAGTGCTATTTGAAAATCAAAGCAAAAGGGCGGAAAAAATAATTTTTTATATAACTGATGATATTCTAGTTTACGTTTAGAAAACTGACAGTGGAGCTGGTCTCCACACGCTTTGAAGATACGATGTCACTCTTCGCTCTCGTGTATTTCAAAAATCATAATAAAGGCTTCTACAACATAGCAAGAGCAAGTGTCACGCTCACCTCTGAGTGTTTAGCAGAAAAGCAACCTAACATTGTTAATATCGAGTGGAATAAGCCCGTTAGTCTCTCACACAGCACCAGCTGAAGTCATGCACATGACTCGCTAAAGCAGAGCACAAGCTGCGTAGCTAACGTCTTGCCAACATAGGAAACAGTCAGTCTGTTCCATGCAGCGTAGAATAGATGTGCAATCAGGCAGTTAAACATTGTACCAGAACTTAGGGAACAAATGTGTGGTGAGACACAAATAGAAAACGAGACAGCACATCCTATTGGAGGAGAACAGAGGTGACACAGAAAACAGGAGCCCTTGAAAATCCAATCAACTAGGTAAAATATGATTGACGTCAACTACAGAACGAAATTCTACTGTCATATTAATTTTTATTTCTGATTTTATGGGGCAAGGGGCAAATTGCTATTTATCATTGCATTTTTCTTATTTTGTACAGCTTCAATCTGTTGTCGTGTTTTTGTTCTACTTTCTTTTCTACCTAGAATAACAGAGTAGAAAACAAAACACGTAAACACATCGTTGTTTTGTCGTGCATATGAACTCTTATCAACTGTCGGTCGACATGTAGCCTCCGTTATGTTAGCTAAAAGAATGCAAGAAGAACCACTAGCCTATCATCCGGGGTGCAGCTGGAACTCGATCTAATATTGAGGCAACCTCAATGTGTAATTTTTGTAAAGTGAATAGCGACAAAAAAAAAAACACAGCAGAGGACGACGCAGAAATATAAATTAAAGCACGTCTTCAATGACAAAGACAACGGAGGTATTCTGAAACAAGAAGGTTGACGAGACACATAACAAATGTAGGCAGATAACAGCAGGGCACAAACAGAAAAAGAGAGCAGAAGTAAGAACACTGTGTGGGGGCAAAAGAAAAAGTACAGAACTAATATTATGAAGAACCAAAGTCTTACAAAAATGAAATGAAGCAGAACCAAATGCAGGTTGTAACTGGCAGTAAAGGCACTGGGAGGAAAAAGCGACAAGGAAATTTGGGGAAGGGTACTCAATAGCTGCCATACTTGCTGCTGGAGCTGCCAAGGGAGTTAGGAGCTGCTGGACGACTGAGTGCCCGTCTAAGGAGGCGGTGCAGAACCAAAACATTAATTAGCATCCTGAGATAATGGCAGATAACCTAACAGTGTGACTGCATACATTACAAGCCGATGAATGTGCGAAGTAATGGATTATGATTGTTTAAACAAATTTTGATTGCTTAAGATTATTTTCTGAGTCCCCTGGGATCTACAGATGCGTCGCGTCCCACAGATATTTTCAAAGAGTTCAGCGGGACGTAGACCTGCGACTCAAGCGTCTGTTGAGACAGAAGGGTCCCAACGCAATATCTAAGATTATACATTGAATTATACCTGTCTTCCATATCTACACGACTGAGATATGTCTACCGAAATGATAAATCTTATTTTTAGATGCGTGATCAAATTACACTACACAAAACTAGACAGCGTTAACGGATGATGAACGAAACAGATCAACTCCATCCTAAACATTCATATCCAAGGATTCTGTTACGACGTGTAAATAGCTTCAGCATCTGAAGATTTCTAAACGTGGTGTAAAATAGTTTATGATAGCATACGAAAAGTTAGAAAATGGTAGAATGACTGATATGTGACCACCTAGCAATTCATATACCAAAGGGCACTTGAAAATGCTGTCAGAAAGTGTTATATTAAGTAATGTTTAGGGTAACATGTCTAGTACCCTTCCACCACGCTAGTAACCGTCCACTTGGCACTAAACAGCTTCCTATGTGAAAACTAGCAGTACTAGAAAGCCGCACATAGGCTTAAACTGTAGGCTAAGTAGTGCCGCACCATCCCTGAAAATGACGGGCTTAAAAAATAAAACAAGAAAAAATGGTGGTGGTTTTCACATTTTTCATGTTTTTATTGGAAAAAATGTGAAAACCACCACCATTTCTTCTTGCTATATTTTTTAAGCCCGTCATTTTCAGGGATGGTGCGGCACTATTTAGCCTACAGTTTAATCCTTTGCCTCCTGACGGCATCATCAGATGCCACTCTCAATTTTCCCTATACAAAAGCTATGCATCATGTAAATTACGCAAGACACTCACGGCATCTGTAGTAGCCGATGCAAAAAATACTGTTTTTGCAAGTAAAACTAATTTTTTTTTCTCAAATATGTGTTTAACTAACCTATTTTTCATAAATTTAACAAAAAAAGTGAGAAAAATATCTGAATTTCAGGAGGCAAAGGTTTAAGCCTATGTACGGCTTTCTAACACTGCTAGTTTTCACACAGGAAGTTTTTAGTACCAAGTGGGCGGCTACTAGCATGGTGGACGGGTACTAGACATGATACCCTATACAGAGCACAGTTATGAATAATTGCACAACAACAATGGACAGAATTTGCTAACATACGCGCCACATCAGCAATACACCATTGTTATGAGGAGCATTTCAGTTTCTGTGAGTCAAAAGAAAAGGAAACGAGGAGCAAACTTCGCCTAGGAAAACAAATATTTCTATACAAAGTATATTAGCAGAAGTCAGGGAAAAACGAGAAACAATGAGCATCTTTAACCATGTCGAACCTAGAGCTACTCTCAATAAAATAGAAGATGCCTCATGTCATCGAAAGGCAATCACAAATAAATTTATCTACCATTTAAGTTACTCAGACCTAATATTCCTTCAATATTTCTCGACACTAACAATATGATAGCAGTGGATATTTTAGTGCAAACCTACAGAAGACCGCGGCATCTTACACAAGTAAACTGACGAAACTCTACAGGCCAGCTGACATCGTCTCGTCTCTTGCTCTGCGTTCATACATCACAGTGTTCTGAGTTTTGATTCACACTAAATGTAAAGAGATACCAGAACTAAAGTGGCATTTGCTAAGTCAACTCTATTGTCGGCTAACATTTTATCTAATCTTATAGTGTACACACAGTTAAGCCCGCTGCAGACGATAGTCTTTTGTCCCGAGTTTTCACTTCACCGCGTTCGAATGCGATGCTGTGTCTGTGTAAACAAGAAAGACACTGCTTTCTGAGCCGATAGTCGTTAAAATTTTGAAAAGACACAAAACACCGCACTAGTGACACGGGCTAAACCAGAGAATACGACGGCAAAAATTTTATCAAAACACAGTCGTGTTTGGAAGGACAGTAGGAAATACTCGAACGCGGTGAAGTGAAAACACAGGACAAAAGAGTACCTATCGCCTGCAACGGGCTTTACGCTACTAAGATGCGACGAAAGACTAGGATGTTTTGAAGTATGAGCGCAGGGCAAAAGACTGAGAAGTGAAGCCTGGCTTAACATTTCTCCAATGCTGGAGCGAAGACTTGAGACCAAGCAGCGCCCACCGGCCCTGCAGCGTCCGTTGCTTACGAGGGCTAGCCTCGCCCAGGGTTTGGAGGTGGAAAGTCATCATATTCTTCCTGGCTTATGCTTAGTCACCATGCGTTATAGAACAATAGATTTTAGCGACACCAGGGGCACTTGAATCAAGCTAGAGCTCTGGATATCACAAGAACATTTTTACTGAGGGGGCAAACGATGCTCCCAGAGATTCTACCTCCCCCTTCCCAGATAGCTACGCCCTATGCATTCAGCATCAAAGGTGGCGAGCAAGCAGTGTTTACGATAGCCTGGTGGCTGCACAATAACAACGGCAGCAGCAGTTGTGCACTGTAATGTGCAAGCACCTTACGAGTACGTTGGCGTAACTGAAATCTATGCCCAGTCAATGGCTAGAAGACTTAATCTCATTATGGTGAGGAAATGGATTTTCCAAAATGCACTCATTCCAAACTCAATAATAAGTTTGATTGAAATCGAAAGAATTACGACATGCACTAACCATTCAACAATGTAATAGAAAAAATGTGTTTGACGTAAATACAGGGCTCTGCTTGAACAAATTTAATGGTATGAATTACAAAGATGGTACTGATAGAAATAAAACTGGATTTCCATCAAATAACTAGCGTAAATAACGAAATTTTTAACAAGATACATTCAAAACATTCAAGAAAATATAATAAACATACTAAATGAACCAACAGAATTAGTAATACGTCTGAATAGTTCGGTGTGACATTCCAGCATCACTTTCGTTGTGTATCGAATGGATTAAGGTCTGGGCTTTGAGAAGGCCAGTTCAAAAAACCAATGATACTTGCTCTAGCTCAAGCGACTTATATAACCTTGACGCATGGCAAGGGACAACATACAGAAGAAAAATAGGTCGCCTTTGACAAGCGGCCTTCCTAGTGCTTACAACCTGTTCTCACGAACAGTATTTCAGCTTATCTGTACACGTAAGGAATTCCTAACGGGTGTTGGTATACGTGAACACTTCCTTACGGGGCGTTTATCACCGGCGACGAAGTAAGAGAGGTGATAATCTTTTCGTTGACGATTTAAATATGTATATTTTGTATATACAGTATATATGTCTGTCTGCCCAGTAAGTGGTCGAAGGAGTAGAGTGTTTATTACTTTTTGTAGAGAGTTTGGTGGGTTGACCTAGATGTGACCCGTGCCAAAAAACTAGGCCTAGTTTGTCATCAAAAATGAAGGCGTTGAATTTGCCTCCACCGCAGCAGATTGTCTTACGCCACGAGGCGTTCCATTTTTCTTGTTTTTATTAAGGAGCTCATACTACGGGGGCTGTGCACTAACCTTGTTGGACACAGCATCCATATGAGAAACTAGAATTAGCTGCCCATCGAAAATAACTGCGTTGGATTTGGCCCCTACCGCGGGTGATAGTCTTACGCCACGAGGCATTCTAGTTGTATGCGTGTTTGTACTGAGCAGGTAGCGAACAGAATCTTATCAAGTTCATGACAAAATATTCTTCAAGTTCACTAATATATGTATTAGCTACTTGAAAAGAGATTAATGAACAAAAGAAAGTGATACAGCTAAACAACCTTTGAAAAACTTAGAAACACTTCAAATACAAAGAAATATCGATAGAAATAGCTAGCTACTAACTAATCAAAAGCAGAGTATTGAACTGAAGAAAGTGAAATAGCAATATGTCTACATCCTTCTCATGAGCTCACTAACTATCTAATAGCAACTATAACTTAATTCTAATTTTCAGTGCTGCTAGCTTACCAGAATATAACTAAATATGCATCTCTAAATTAAAATAACACAACACTTGATAAGTTACAGGTTTTAATAAACATAAATAATAGTTGACCCAATCTGTCTGAACAGTCCAACGAATTCCGAAATAGAAACACCGTTACTCATCCTTCCCAGTTTGTAAATAAAATTTAATAACTACTAGAAGTAAAACTGTTTATTTTGAAATATTTTGAATACAAACCAAAAAATTTGAATAAAAAGAAAAATAAAAGATTTTCCATGTTTTTTTTTATTTGGTTTCAACCATTTTCTTAAACCAGTCAATCCTACTTATAACTTGGCGTATTTCAGGATGTAAAGTGTAAAATGTCTGTTGATGCAAAGCTAGGTGTCGAAATCCAAGCTTACTGACTCGTATACCAGAGCAAAGGGTATAAGCTGATGAGCTCAGACTAAATTGATAAATAAAAGAGAAAACAGGGACACATCAACAAAAACGAAGAAGTTACATGAGAGCACTGCAGTACTTAGCTACCACTCTAATATTACAGACCTCATCATTTGGCAATAGGTGCAACAGGCTCAACTGTAGATGGGACTGATAACTTCAGCGCTGGCTGCTACACAATTTTCCATCGTATGATATACCAATAAACGGTGCTGCATCAAATTAGGGAAGCATAGATATGACTACTAATTGCCATTCAAATGGGTAATGATTCATTCATGAAGAGTTCTGGAGTAAAATCCAATATGTGCGTAAAGTAGAGTAAACACCAAGATCAATGAACAACTACTGCACCCGTAGGAAGGAGTATATACCGGGCATCACACGAACAGATAGAAATAACACCAGCTCATTACCGTGCAGATGATTTATACGAGAAAAGCTATAACAGAAATATACTCGTACACACAAGGAAGTACCAACTGGTCCCAGAGCAAGTGCACAGTATTGGTGAGACAAGCAACACACGGCATTCTTAACTTGAGACACCTGCGTAAATATATTTTGACTCCGCATGCTTAGAGAACGGACTGAAGCGTTCACAGACTGAGTCAAGTAAATGGGCCGGATGTTATTGAGTGGGACTCGTGCTTACCCGTTGCTGCGGTCCACACACCTCAGTAACATGCCCTGTAAGAGAACTTTTATTTTGACTAAGCTAAACTTTTACAGGCCTCAGTCAGTAACTCTAAAGTCCCTCCTCGTAGGTTAGTAGCACCCTCACAACAGCAACAACATCATAACCAGGCACGAGTTATTAAAGCAAGGCAGAGAAGCACAGGTTAGTGGAGCTGGGAGGAGGAGCGCCACCGCAGCACCCGCTGCAGGAGGAACTCAAGCAAGCGCACTTGCCGACGGACCTGCCCAGAGAGGGAGAGGTCGTCCTCACCTTGTCATGACCTGGTGTGGGGATACCTCGCGTTTGTGGTACATCAGTCAATACGTTAACTTAAGATATTTTACTTCCTAAGAGACTGGCACAGTCTCGTCTATTGCAGTGTTCAACCAAGAGAACTGAAAGCGGATCCGGCAACGAACAGCAATAGTTCAGTCTAATTACACAGTAGGATTTCATTCCTTGACGGAATCAGGAACTTGAGGAAACAACACACGCTGAAACATTTCTGTTGTGGCGTTACTCATGAAGCATTTTGTTTCCGCCTGTTGAACTTCCTTCAAGCTTATTATTCTATTGAGTAGTTTAAGCCTCCGTCTCCACAACGGCGATCTAACAGAGGAAAATGCAAGGGACATGTATGTAGCGTGGTGATAGAAATATGGGGAACCCATGCACGAAGGTGTTCTCCCACATGATCAACTCGCAAGGGAGCGGCAAGTCAGGAACGTAGAGGAAGATCAAAATAAAGCGTGAGCAAGTGGGAGTATAAAATTGGAAGGAAGCAAAGTGAGCACGAAAGATTCCCCCTACCCCTTCAAGAACTTGAAAAATTTCCACACTCCCACACCGCACTTATATGACCGCATTTCAGTAGAATACGAATGAAACTGACTGCCACATGTGCCGAAAGAAAACATCACGTACCGTAGTACAACTCTGGCGTTAATATGAACTTGTCAAGGAAATGACAATACTATTCAGTGAAACTTCGTAGTAAACCCATTTATGCCACGAGTTGTGCACGTATGAGATCGTACGAATAGCATTACATTCAGCGTCCTACATGGAGGACGCTGGGCACAATGGGTAATCGGCTTCGGATCGCTGTTGTGTGTAACCGCCACCAACGTCCAACAGCCGAGATCTTACGCGTCTTTCATCAACTTTTCTTTACGTAGTTTGTAACAAATACGTTTTATGATCCCCTACACAGTGTGGGCTTAACCAGTGAGAGAATGAAGCTCTGTCTCTTCCCTAGACAGGGCCTCCGTGAAGCGCTAGTACAGAGGTCATAGTAGTGTTAGTTTAGTCACACATGATGTTAAATATTAGGGTTACTTTGCCAAGGCTATTGGTTATGTTAGAATGTGAAACTGAAACTTCACTCCAATAATTTGCATGACAAGAAAACATTGCATACTGTGAAACATAAAAGTGTTATTTCAAGCATAAAAGTCAGTAGATATTTGCCACACCTCACACTTCCGTGAACTCGAGTGCAATAGAATAGCATACAGCAGCGTAGAAAGATATCAAGAATAATCTTGTTGATAGTTCAGTAAGAGCACAATGACCACGATACCTAAGCAGATGTTTACAGATAACGACAGCGAAAGTGACAATCATCCGCTATGCTCATCATGCAAATTTTCATATCAAAAGTGTGGCATCACGACATCGCTTACTATTACCGACGTCAGACATGAAATAACACGAGAAGAATGCATAAAAGTCTTGTAGAAAATACACCAGATTACCAGGGAGCGCAAAAGACCTTGCCGCTACGCCTAACAGCGTGCAAGACAAGGCATACCTACACAAAGAGTGCATGTGCAGCACGAAGCATCATGCATAGCAGCATAGAAGGCAAGTCGCAGCAACACAACGGTGGCAGGTCACAGAACTAAGTCAGGATCAGTGACAAGTTATTAGTCCTTAGAGTCGCGTATCTAGCAGTTCATACAATACACCACAACAGCGGCATGTAGAAGTTATGACCAATTATGTATACTTGCGGGATACGAAGCAGTTTTAATTCATCAAACATTTTCACATTTTTCATTTGATCAGTGTATGAAAACAGACTCGCAACCGTTGTCCTCAAGCAGACATCTCTCTTTCCGAGATCATGATAGTTGCTGTTATTCCCATGTGATCACCAGTAGAAGTTGCATATCTAAATCTTACTGCACTTCAGCAATCGCATTAGTTACGCATCTAGTTTGAGTCTCGATACCCACAGCGTTCGGTGCAACAAGGAAGAAGAAGAAAAAAAAACAAAAAGAGTCCTGTATATCCTACGCCATGCGCAGCGCGAACCTCAAGCACAAACACTATTGTGGGAGAGAAGAAGTAGAACCGAAAATGAAGATCACCGATAGGAATACAAGGGACGGATGAAATGAAGTGGCTGTTAGCAATAGGTGTTCCGAATACCCAAGGCAAAATTTATCTATGAAATCTTTTATAATGCGACTCCTAACATACCTAGAATTGATGAACCTTGCTAGCCCAATCCTATGCACTTTTAGAACCATTGCACGCGTAGGTTTAGAGCTGTATTACCAAGATCAGATGGTTCTACAGGATTGACAAAATAATAGTTCACACTCTAGCTCCACGTGACGACGTCACCAACGTTCGACCAGCTCACCATTCGTATGCGGACATCTCTTCTGATACCCTAACAAAATTATCGGGCGCCTCCGAGGCTGCCGTTCGGTTGCAACTTCTGGCACGGCCCACAGCTGGGTTAGGTTACATCTCTCTCTAACCTCGGACATGAGAAGCCCTAATGACAGAAAATAACTAGCAGGCCCAGCAGCTCACCTGCGAGAAGTGCGTGGCGAGGTACATAGAGGCGGCCCCCACAGCGAAGCAGAAGATGTGCGGCACGTAGCGCAGCGAGGGGAGCCTCACCTCCCTCGTGATGGCGGAGAGGAAGGAGGTGTTGCCGGGAGCGTAGGGCGGGTAGCGCTTGCTGTGGAGAAAGCAATGTAGTTTAGCAATAGATGCCGGCATCGCTCAATATGACCTATAACCACTTCCCCGTTTATTTATTAAATTAGAATTGCTAACGTAATCCAGTTATTTCAGGACACTGCAATATGAGTATGTGTAACCCATCAACGTCCAAAATCAACATTAATTTCATGTACGGAATAACAGTTATTATCGACATCAAACGAGAACAATGGGCTTTATAAGTTAACCCTTCACTGCATGGTTTAGCTATTATATTCAACAATAATCACTATTAAATATCAAATTGGGAGTTTACAATATTTGGAATTCTATATCACGGTTAATTTACAATTTTGACAGCATATATGCTTCATGATTTTCGCTCTTCCTAAAAATTTTCGATGAGATATATTCGAAATTTTAAAATTTATTTGAATTTTCGAGTGGAAAAAATTAGAGAACGACTAACTAAACTCCTTAGTAAATGCCACAAACTCTAAAAAATAGAATGAATATTAATTAATATCTGAAAAGTGGTTTCTCTATTACGAACTTTACTACCCCGACTTCTTCACACCGACACCAACGTGACATAGCTATTTAGTTTTTGCATCGTTCAGGAGTAGTTTTGTTTCGCTTTTCCCAGCCTTGAGGACATAACAGTGGTTGAACATCGGCGTTTTTTAACTGCTTCCCCAAATATTTTTCATAAATTTTAATACCACTTAGATCGTAGCTTTGGGTAGGTCAATGTAATACATTAAACATTTCAATGTTTGCCTGACGAGCTATGCGGCATGACAGTGTCCCTCCTATAGAAATATGCACCATGGGATTCAGTATGTGCAAGTGCTGATACTGTATGTGCAAGTGCTGATACTGTATGCACAACAGTTCAGGAAGAATCACACTGATTTTGCCTTTTAAAGGAAGCTTCATCAGAGGCCCGGACCCAGTACTGAAAACATCTCCATACAATCACAGTAACGAACCTCCACTAACTTTTACATAGATTTTACTGACACTTATTATTCGATGCTTCACATTTTTGGACAAGATTATCATAATTAACGTGAATAGACTTACTTTAACCAAGAAGTGTATAACACCAACCTCAGTCTGCCACACTGCGTGTTTTGAGCAAACTCAAGCTTAACTTTCTCATATTGCTAATATGGAGTCCAGCTAATATGTAGTCCAGCAGCTTTATAACAACAGGTCGACGGGACATAAACCGACATTGAGCTGATGAGACATTTATTTGGAATCTAGTCGTGCTAAAATGTGCGCTCGAAAAGTCAAAAAACGTTTTAAAATCCGGAAACTTCTCATTTACATGCATATTTTATTAAAATATTACATAGATATCGAAAACCACAAAAACTTAGATACAGTTCAAATTTGAAGTCCATTTGAATAGGTAGTACAAATAAAAATATAGTAAAATTTTAAAGTAGTTCTCGAACTTCGTTCACTACTGCATGATAGTAATTTTACAGCGCTCTTCCTGTAGGAGAGGCAAGATCAAGGTCTTTATCGTAGGAATAAGACTAAATACTGTTTGTACGTATACAAAGAACCATGCGGTGCAGAGTTTAAATGAGAGTCACAGCGGTTGTTTGGACCTTTCTGCATACCAGAGCACAAACATCATACAAACATCATGCTAACTGGAGTGTATGGCAGATTTAGTTACGCTGGGGTGTCTATGACTCCTAACAAGAGAAGGTAACATTCTGGTATACGATACTAGTTATTGTTATGGCCACCTAAACTGGTACCTAACTTGCCGTGAGTGGCGTTGTTGGTCGTCAAAAATGACGGCAAGGAATTCACGTATCACCAGTTCTTTTACCGCTAATTCTGCTACGGTAAGCCGTCGCTCCTGCTCCCTTCCGTGCGCCCACAACCTGTCACGTTTACCGGCTCTAAACAGACCAGAAACTATCGACAGTATACGACCAGTGTATGGTAGGCATGACACTTATTATTAGGCAGGGAAGTATGAATTGAACCCGGGACAATGGGTAGGAGTACACAGTACATACCTCGACAAACATTGGATAGAGTGTTGCAACGAATTTTCCTCAGTGGCTCGCTCCGACAGAACACCGTCTGTCGGTTGCACCAGACCCGCGTCAGCGCCCAACTCTGGGGCGTCTAAATGGTAGTTTAGAACTGTTTTGAGGCGTAAACCTCCTTATAGACAGCTTTTGGTGTTCTATCTTTTTTTTTTTTCAAGCTCCGCCTCCTAGGCTCCGCCCCCTGGTACCTCAAGGTCCCAGCAGCAGCAGCACTCATCCTGGCACGACGAGCGCAACAACACATCAACTTCACCCTTAGGCCAAGAAACTGAAGAGGCTTTGGGTCATATTGATCCTCCAGAGGTGTTCTGTCTTCGCAAGCCACTGATAAAAATTCGTTGCAACACTCTATCCATTCTCAGTGGCTCGCTCCGACAGAACACCTTCTGTCGGTAGCACCGACATACCCAAGGCGAAGCAGGGAGGGGTTTCATGGCCTCCCCTGAGTTGCTGG
>LQNS02278125.1:40653592-40675774 GCA_001587735.2 Parhyale hawaiensis | reverse complement strand
GCACAGAGCAGCAGCTAAGACCAGAGCACAGTAGTAGATGTTAACACTAGCGCGAGTCGTTAAATACTGAGGAGTGCTGCTGCTGGGACCCTGAGGTACTAGGGGGCGGAGCCTAAGGGGCGGAGCTCGAAAAAAAAGATAGAACACCAAAAGCTGTCTATAAGGAGGTTTACGCCTCAAAACAGTTCTAAACTACCATTTAGACGCCCCAGAGTTGGGCGCTGATGCGGGTCTGGTGCAACCGACAGAAGGTGTTCTGTCGGAGCGAGCCACTGAGAAACAAACACGTTGCAGCTTAAGATCATGTGTTGATGAGCTGCAGTTAGTTTGATACACTGCACATGCTGTTGCCATGTACTGCACTGCAAACTACTTAGTGCTGTATTGAATATTAAAAAATTTTGAGTGAAGCGCGAATAAAACAGTTGTTAGTTAGGACGGATTATATCATATATCAGTTTGAGCCTCTCTCGCCACCATACATAGTTATAAAAGGAAAAAACAAAGGACAGCAGCTCATCAACGCTTAAACTGAAACCGTTTTGCGTACAGTATCAATAGTGTTATTTCTACGCGCTATGCAGCTCTGTTTGGACGTTAAATGGTTAAGGGGACCGTACTAGCAAAAAACTTGAAATTTTCAAAACCCTTTTCTTTTCATTAAACAGTAGCTATGCATCAGACGGACACGCACTCGAAATTTTAGGCCGCCAGTGTAACCCTAAGCGGGTAAAATAGGGGACTGGGGGTGAGGTTCTTTTTGTAACACTTAATTTTTTTACTTCAAAAACTTTTTCATTGTAAGCCCGATCTTCATGAAACTTCGCAGAAAGATGTAAAATCGGAAATAAATAGGGGTTTTACTATTGTAATTTTTTCCATTTTCGCCATAGAAAACGAGTTATTCAAAGAAAACTGGTTTTCCCGCCAAAAAAACAGTTGTCTTCGAATAACTCATTTTCTATGGCAAAAATGGGAAATAGTACAGGAGTCTAACCCACATCTTTTTCGATTTTACATACATGTACCAAGTTTCATCGAAATCGGAGCATAAATAAAGACACCAAATTTGAACCCGTTGGTGGGAATTTTGATGTGAAATCCAAGAAAACGACTTTGAAAAAAAAAAGGTTATTTTTATTCCGATTTGAATGACACTTGGTACACATATATAAAATCGGAAAAGAATGTGGGTCAGACTCCTGTTCTTTTTCCCATTTTAACCATAGAAAACGAGTTACCATAGAAAACGAGTTATTCAAAGAAAACGAGAATTTGGTCCCTCCCCTGAAAAGTTTTTTCGACTTCAAATGCGAGATATCTGCTCCTACAGTTTTTGAGCTACGGAGATGATTTTGGTATCAAACGAAGCAGAATTTAATCCTCCAACAAGGAATCTGTCAGTGGTTTCGATTTTCGAATTAGTAAATTCTTTGGCATGAATTTTCTTTAAAATAACTTACACAAAAAAATTCACATTTTTTTGAAAAATTTCAAAAACTATACTGAATATCATAACCTCCGATAGATTCCCTTACAATAAAGCAACAAATTTCACTACTTTTGAACTATGAACCAGCTCTCTAGCTCAAAGACACTAGGATGAGATGCATTTTCCGATGACCCTATTTTTTGTATATTTTTTACTAACTCATTTTCTATGCAAAAAATCAGAAAAAGTATATGGATAAAAACATGTTCTTTTTTGATTTTACATATATGAGCCAAGTTTCAGCCAAATCGGTTGAGTAATAAAAAAGTTTTTTGCCAGTACGGTCCCCTTACAAAAACAATAAGAGAATCCGCGCACGGAGAATCACCTTTAATGGGAAATAGAATAAAGTCAGAAAAAAGAGCACAAACAATAACATTACTACGATCAAGAAAATGGAAAGAAGGAAAGACAACGCGGAGAGCAAGACATCCCAAGAGCAGCAGAACCAAAGTAGCAGAGTCACAAAGCCACGTAACACAGGCCGGAGTGGGCGCCTGTGTGTTGTGGCCGGACAGCCCTCGAGTCCCACCATTGTACCTTGGCGCTCTCAGAGCCTAGAGCCTCCAGGGCAGTGGCTGGGATTGGGAGCGAGAACCAAACGTTGGCAATCTTCTCCCTGCACGCCCCGAGCCGCCGGACTGGCAGCGCCACAGATGCTAGACTTCGGTTGCTCGGGCAACTTACTTCACTACCCGACATTTGCCGCAGTCATAAGAGGAGCGACAGGCAGGCGGTTGTTGGGTCAGTTAATGTCTTCACTGAGGCTGGAGATCATGCACAGCAGTCCCAGGCCAACACCAATAAAATCTGCCTAACTTGCTGTCTACGCACACGACACAGCTCTGCAGAGATTTCGGGTTCTGAGGGTGCTCGGTATCTGATATTGTTTATTTCAGGGAGGGGGGCCGGGGGAGGGGGGGAGCAGGCGAGTTTGCACGGCCGGAAAGAAAGACCAGGGAAACCCAACAACTTCCCGGAACATATGATAAGACGGGTGAAGCCTACTACTCTGAGCCAATGAGCAACCCTATGCACCCTCAGAGGAAAAGCTACTGACGTGGCATGTCAACAGAGGAACCCACCTGCCAATCCACTCGGCAATGGCGTTGTAGTTCCGATGCAGGCAGCTCTTGCGGTGGGTGAAGGTGAGGAAGGAGTAGTGACCGTGGTACGCACCCATGCCGCTCGAGCCCACTCCTCCGAATGGTAGCTCCGGTACTGACCAAATCATGAGCTATGTTAGTTAACCTATTATCCTTCACCCTGTCCTGATAGTGAAGGTAGTTATAGCGCTACTTCTATGAGCAATACAAGGGGCGCTAATGTGTTACTGTTATGGTACCGAGCGAGCAGTGTCACTAGTAAACGTTTGATAGAACTTCACATCAGCGGCGTTGGTAAATGAGTGAAGCTTCTCAACATGGAAATTGAAAAATCAACTAGCAATAACACTTATTTAACTGCAATATACCGTACAGCATTATCCGAGCAATTTTCAATAGTGGTTACTTCATATATCAATAACAGCGAACTATAGTCCAGATTATGCCTAAACTCATCCCAATACGGGCCAGCGCCAACGGATAGACGATCAATAATCACATAAGCTCGCCACAGGACAATAAAAGTATGCTGAACAGCTCCTTCAAATAAATACAATATTGCACTAATCACAACAAGAATGTCACAGATGCAAATCCTTATAATAAGTTTCAACGAACGTGCAGTGCATTTATGATTGGGCATGCTGCCATTCTACAACAGAAGCTAGATCAAGTTGCGCAAATTTGCTCTTTACAAAACAACATTGAGACATGGAAATCACAAAGCTTTTACAGCAACTCAGCATGCAGGTGGATACAAATACATAAGCGTAGATCCAGGTGCTGTTATTACCTTGCATAATGGATAGGTACCATATAGGGCTGAGACAATACGCTTTTATAGACAGAGGAGTTGATGATAACTCCAAAACTACAAATTGCAGTATGTAGAGGCTCCTGCAGTGAACTGCTTCTGCAGGTTGCGTTACCGTCATAGCTTTACGTTTGAGCTTTTTGTCGTTGTTTTGGAGCTATCACCGACGTCTCTGTCTATAAGGGCATATTGTCACAGTCCTAGAACCATATATTGACGTCAATGGCTCAGAGTTCAATACACAGCCTCTATTTAAGAGGTGCAATAGATAACAAGCCTTTTTTTCAATGCCACCACCTGGATCTGCTAGGAAACATTACTTAGCACACTAACATGCAACATCCCGTCATGCTCAGTACCCCAGAGCAGGAAAGATACGTTAGCGTCACATATGAAGGCCAGCAAGGGTGACAGCTTCAGCCAGCATCTATTGTAGAGTTGAGATAGTGCAAATGCTATAGACTCATGATGAGCAGTTACACTCGCCACTGCCCTTAATTAAGGTACGACAATGCAAGAGCACATTGTAAGCTGAGGGTAACAGCTACGTGCAGAGGTACCTATGCCACCATCCGCTGCAGCTACCAGAACCAAGTGTGAGAAAAGCATTTGGACCGCGGCTCTAGAGCTACGTACGAAGAGACACACGGAACTTACCCTCAGTGAGTAGCTATCTTCTCATCTTGAATGACACGCACAAACACTGCGCATGTAGGACTCGGGTATGAGGCGGGTGAGCAACTTTGGTAACTGAAGGATACTTAGCCTCAGCCCGGTGTTTCCCAACTTCTTGAAATTGATTACCACAAAATGCAAATTCACAATCATCAGTTACCCTCTTCAACATAGACTGGGCAATATCGTATGTTTTTTTCGCAGTCACATGCTAGTGTCATAACCTGTTCTGGTCAGCCTACCCTCTTCTTACACAGATCATCCATTACCCCTAAAATATCCATGGGTCCACCACCCAACTAGGGAAATTCATCCCGTGACTCGGAAGAACTGAGCGACTACCACGTTAACAGCTAACGTCGGTGAGACATATCGTGTATCATCAACAGGAGTATGATGATAGATTATGAAAATGCAAAACAGCAAAGTGGACATGAAAGACAGACGTCCGAAAATAAGGTAAACAACAAAAAACATTTAGTGAACAACTAGGGATATGAAAAGCCAGCTCAACACACACACATGAATTCTGTTCTTCGTTGAATCAGTTGCAACAGAACTGAAGCGCGTGGGTGTGATAAAGTTATTTTACTATTATATGGTAGTCTTAGTTTAAACAGCCTTGCCTACACGCACAACCTGCTATCCCAAGGAAGCAGACAGATTTAGAATGTCGACAGAAACGGGGAACCCATGCATGAGGTTGTTCCCTTAACAGATCAACGCGTATCGAAAAAGCAAGTTGGACAGAAGAGAAAAACTGAACAAAGCATAATCGACAGAAGTAAAAAAAAATGGAAAGAATGGAAAAAAAATGCCCTGAGGGCATATATCAGGCTAAGGCAACCTCCGGAGTCTCTGGGGATATGGTTGTGAAGCTCTACGAGCTGATGGTATGAAATAAGAAGCTCACAAGCGTCAATATCTAACGGATTCACTATGATAAATATACTATCGACAAGGTACTCCTGGACTTGGCACCAGCAATAAAACGCTGGAATGATACGGAGAAAATACAAAAGCTGGTGCACAGCAAAGCGATGGATATGTTAAGGTGCAGTCCAAACCAATTGACCGAGTTTTTAAACAGTTGGTGCTCACAGTTCATTTCCTGGACATAGAAAAAGATAAGCTAAGCACTGCTCTGCCTTTACAAAAAAAAACATAGCCTTGCTATATTTCTTGGAGCGCATCTAGTTCACATTCAATAGATCAAAAGACATTTTTTTTAAGCTACCATTTTCTAACAAGTGCAGCACTGCTTAGAATAATCTTCGTTCAGGTTCAAGTTCAAAACTTAATCTAACCAACACAACGGAGGGTAAAGCGTAAAATCACCGGTTAGCTGTTAGTTTAATGTTGCTAAAGTCAGCATCAAATGCTCCTGCTGTACCCAGAATTTTATTGCATTACCACACCAGCTGTTGTTAAATAAATTTCCGCTGCAGCGCCCAGATAAGCGATAACGCGCCGGCACCTGCTGCAGGGACCGGATTAGTTGAGTAAATACGGGCAGAGGTGAGTAGTGACTTAGCGAGGGTGAGTCTGTTACGCTGACTTACTTAGTGCACCTCAGCGCAGCGCCATAAACATAAGCATGCACCCAATGAATGAGCGCAGCACCACGGGGAATGGCAAGTATATTAAATCTACACAGTGTTGGGGAATACGGCTGCTATAGCACAATAGTACGTTGTGGGCACGGTTAACGGTCAATGTTGACTTGCATTGTTTTCCTGCGCACAAAAGGGAGCTTATAGCATTCTCGCACCGAGTTGCTGGAGGATTAATGGCGGGTGGCAGCACCACCGTGCCGAGTCCCGCCCTCCAGTCAGTTGTGCGCACCAGCGGCTGCGGGCTATTGACTTGTCTTGCGGCAATTAACGACCGTCACTTTAGCACTGATTACCCAAGTGTGCGATAGCGCCCGCCCTCTTGAAGGATGAGGCAAAACGAGGCGGTATGGGTACGACGGGGCGACATTACTAGTACCTAGTTAGTTAATATGAGAGTAATGATAAACAAGGGGTTAGCAGCATGTACGTGTATGGGGAGGGAGGGTGCGCAAGGAGCTCACTTGGTGGCACGGAGGTGGGGAGGGGATGAGTAAAGGCAAAATCAACTTTGACCGCACTCTCAACTGAGGAATCCACATGCACTGGTTTGTGCTGCGGATATAGGCACACTGGTCCCAGAGGAGTAAGTGCGGCTGCAGTCGACCACGGGTGATCAAGAACTTTGGTGCCAATTTGACGGAAGATTCAAATGACCCGCGACCCTCCTCCCTCATCTCTGAGGAAGGCCAGTTTCACCACGGCGCAGAGCATGCACACAACTGCCGAGTCAGCACACCTACAGATCAGCAACGATATCGCGTGCCTGGGTTGGTATCGAACCAGCGATACAAGGATTGTGAGCTACGAACGTAAGCATGCTGCTACCGTGGAGGGAACAGCTGCACCATAGCAACACACCCACGGTTGTAGCGCCAGTCGTGATGCAACTATGTAGTAACAACCACTGCATTGATGCTCACACTGCATTTAGCAGAGCATCCACTTTAATCCCACACATGTAACGGGGTATACACGACATACAAGTACTGTATAGGTGTACATACGTGCAACACGGTACTGCATACCAAGTGCAAGCATTAGAGTGGGCAACGTTGCACCAAACGCGCTACTGGCAATTAATTAACAGGCTGAGTTCGTTGACACTCAATAAGCACAAAACAAGGAACCAAAGCACTGCACAATACGTTACCTGCCACATGGAATATGACGTCATTGACAGCACAGCCCCCACAAGAGACCTCAGTCATGCAGAGGTTCACCAGCGGCTTGTCATTGGAGAACACGTACAGAGCCAGCGGCAGGCCTTGCCTAAAGTCACAGGCCACATACACACGCTCTTATTCACATTCCTATCTTAGGTCTACGTACGGCATATGGTTGAAAGAAGCAACAGTGAGAATGGTAACAGATGGACTGGCTGTCCAGTTGTTCATAATATGTGCTCTCGGGCTTGATAAATGACAAAGGTGCTAGTAGAGAATGTGGCCTACCTGAATTTCAAGAATTATTATACGTGTGCCTATAAGTTATGCCAGGTAGCTATTCTAGCTGAACTGAAGCCATTGCAACATAACTGCACACATACTCATGAGTGGTAGTCCACATACTATACTGGGGCCTTGACAGTTGTAGTGAAAGTTAATGTTCCTGAGCTATCCTTAAAAAATTAAAAATATATGAAAAGATGAGACAGCATTCCTAGGAGTAAAAATAGGGATAGACAAGAAATCAATAGCAAAAATCGTACAAATAGAACACATCAAAAAACACTAGAAAGTTTGCAATAGCTGCAATGTAATTCGCTCGACATCAAATGGGCGTAATTCTATAGAATAAAATAGTAGCGCAAGTAATCAACACAAGAAAGTTAGCGTATAGCGGGAACAACCACAGCGAAACAAAGAACCCGAACCGTACACAGCCTCCACTACCAGGAGGCACAGGACGCTCTCACACTACCGCACAGAACAAGACACATAATGACCACCCAATAGTTGTAGCCTTTCGAACAGTAAATATTCTCGAGATATCCGGCGAAAACAAATGTATTGATGACGTAATAAATGGACCGTAAGACAATAGTTCAATTAACCCACTAATATCATTAGGGCAACGTTGCTATTGGAGCACCCAACATATTAGAAAGCATCACTTCGGTCGCACTACGATGGGCCGAATACGTGGAACAAACTGCAGCCAACACCTGGACACACAGACGCGTATAAGGTACACAGGGCAGATCGCTGTAACAGCGACTTCTGTTATAAAGGCAATGATTAATTACCTTCCACCTTCGATGTGGCATATTCTTTCAATAGCTTTGCATTTGCAAAACCATGTTGTTGCATTTTCAGCACATAGCTAGACGTCACATGCAATTATTTACATCGTTTAATCATATATTAGTATTCGAAAAATAATTAGGTAGCTAGTATTTGGGATGTAATAAAAGTCAAGGAGATAGGAAAACATGGTTAACTTTGTAAAATAAAAAGGTTGATCATTATAAGCTGTAAAAATCTTTCCAGTCAGAGGTACATCTCATACCCAAAATAAAAACTGCATCAACACCACAGTTAAAAAATGCAGTCAGGTGTAATATCCAACACAAACAAAAATAAGATACAAGATGTAACAGGTGAGTGACGATACACTTAATTTGAGAACTTTAATCCTTTTTCGGTGAGGTGGATATCAGGGATTACTTTCAGTTACTGCTGTGCTTATTAATATCCATGTTTAATATCGACAGTCACGGGTTAAATACGCAGATAAAGAGAAAAAATAGATACGCGAAGGGGTTCACAAGACTCTGCTGTTGAGAAATAGCAGTTAAATTTAATACAGCTGCCGCTTGTATAAACTACTCGTAAACTTGAATTCGGAAAGAGGCTTCAAAACCAACGACTACAACGGTTCAAGTCTGGTGAGCTGCAAGGGCATAAGTGGGACCAGAATGAGGCAACTCTTATGAATATTGTTTGATTTTGAATGAAGAGATGAGCACAACGAGGATTGCTAAGCTCTCTCAGAACATCCTGCCTTCTACCCAGACCATTGACTATAATATACTTCAATATCCACTCACAATACCAAATAGATCCAACGACTGAAAGATGAAGCATCTATACGTTTTCTAATTACCACAGGGGCTGTAAATAAGTAGTAAATCGTTCGTGCTGATGTAAGGAACGCGTTTATCAGCAAGAAATACAAATTTGTGAATACAGTACAACAGTGGGTAACAATCATTGAAGAATAGGACACCAAAATAACTTAAAATTGATTAAAACTAATTTTGCCTCCACTGATGGCAGCTACCAGTGAGTGTGAGTTTCCTGCTAATAAAGGAATCCCTTGCGCCACAATTAACGGCTCGTTTTCTTAGTGATGTCCCTATTTTACTTACAAAAACATTTGGATAACCTTTCACCAATCAGCCGATGTCCCTGTTTAGGATGAGTGAGCAGTCAAGTGGAAGGCAGTTTGTGCTGAGACTAATTTAATTATAGTCGAGATTTAACCTGACAGTCGGCTGCTTCAGCTCCATCACAACGCCTTGACGAGCTCATTTCAACAATTGCGCGTTCAGTTATTTGAATGTAAATTTAAATATAGTAAGGGAGAGAGATGTTTGAAGCTTTAACTTTTAGCAATGCACATACACAGTGAATAGAGGAAACATTTGGCCTTATTTTGATTTACCTGTTACACCTTGCACGAGTAGTATAGTGAGCATTATGGTAAAACGTGTACAGTGGAGATGCACAATTAGCAGTAGACCGAGAACATCCACGGTTAGCGAGACTGCAGGGGAGGTAAATCAAATCTGAAGCAGCAGCTACAATTCATTAGGGAAATTATAACCAGCATACAGCCGCAACGGAACCCCAGTACAAATATGGTCAAAATTTGAGCAGTAAACCAGTTCTACCATTCTTTGAAGGATTTTGTAATGCTGGGCAACCCATTCTTTGAGTGTATCGTAGTGCTTAGCAAACTAAAACCTTGCTGAGTGCAATCGCAATGCTCACAAACTCTTAAAAGCAAAGAGTATGAACAAAAACAAGCAAAAAAAAAAAAGAGTATACATCGCGCTAGTCAAGCTTGCTCACACAAAGTATGTTAACGGTGAAGATAACAAAAGGAAGTGGCTATACTGCTGTAACCATAGTTACACTGAGCTGTAGCAGCACATCACGGGTGTCATACCTCCCAAGTGTACCATACAGTCATTCACACAGCCACCACCACTGGTGGTCTGCCGGTAGAAGAGGTCCACCACCTTTTGGACGTTACTGAAGACGTACAACGTAAGGGGCTTGTCCCTAAATTGAGAAAATAGCATTAGCACCCAGCGACTATAGCGTATTGGGCGGCCACGTCCTCAGTGTTGAAGAAAGTCAGCAGCATTCTCCTTACAGCAAAGCAAACGAATTATTCAAGAAATACGTGGCACTGTCAACGCGCAAGGTAGGGCTGGATGTGTATTGTAGCGGGCAATACAACAGCTGCTGAAACTCAAATGACATTGGATTAATAGAACTTGACTGCACACCCGCTGTCAGCAAACCAATGATTAATTATGTACCATTTACCATAAGTCAGAAGACCAACGCCCGAAGTTGGGACATGTTAATGACAAAACTAATACAATAAAAAAGTACCAATGTCACACACAGGCTGCTTCACTGAACGGTCACATGAATGTATTGACTCAGCCAATCGTTATTACGTATTGTTGTGGCTACTTAAACAACAGAAAAGTACACAACCTTCTGAGTTCTATTTCACCCCAAGTTCGAAGCGACGACTGAAACTTCCAAAGTAACACCAGCTAACTTGAGTCAACCAATTGACTTGCTGGCTAACGATTTTACGAAATCTTTGGTTGACACTCTGTCGTGTGTACCAGGACACAACACAATATTCCGACAATGAGCTGAGAGAGCAGATTCATTTGACAGTCGTGTGAACCCGCTTTAGGAAGAAATAAAATTCATCAGTCCTCGCAAACAGCGGCGACCTATGCCAGAGTGGGGACAAATAATGGCATTTTGGGGGCTGGCGGGGAAACCCACGCCACTCTGGACAACCTGTTACGAATAATAAATAGGAAAGGAACTCCTTTGTTTGTTACAAGGCGGGTCACAGAATACATCACTCTCACCTGAGCAGATCAGCTATCGCATATCCTTAACCGTAAGGCCCAGTGTTGTTAATGTACAGTGCATGACTAAATAAAGTACATGCCAAGTGAAACTTTAGTTCTTAAGTGAGAGCTGACAAGCAGCACCGTGTCTTCCCAACAAAGTCAAGTGCTATAAAAAGTACGCCATCCAGCAATGCCTCACTTAGGCTACGTTGTTATCAACACACTCATGAGGCATTACCAGTGACAAACGAGGATTGTGTCGACACAGTATGTATGTCCAATGACCACCGGTATACATGCACATCATGCAAATAGCTTATCCGCTACTGTTGAGGCTTTCTTGAAAAAATATTGTCTGATACACGTAGATAACTATTTTTCGGAAACAGAGTAAATATGATCACTTTTAGAAGATTTTGTAGAGGACTAAAGACAAATGTCTGCGTACGGATCACCAAACATACTGAGACGATACGGTAATGCCAATGATTAGGGGATTTCACTAACACTTCCCATGATAGTGTAAGGCAAATACACAAACATGACATTCACCATATTCGAATGTTACCCACAAATCTAACTACTTCATGCACGTCCAATATTTCTTCAGGACATCATTTGAAAACTTGAGACGCATCCATGATCATGCGACGCGCTCGACAGCTACAAGACGATGCGGGTCACTACTCCCGTCATCCTAAGCCTTCTACAGAGACGCTTCGCTGGACAGGCGGGGCATGTGGTCTGAGGTCACGATTGACGTGCCATCACGGCAGTGAATCAGAGCCTCGTCACCTAATGTAGAGGTTTACGACAAACTCCCGCCTACCAAAGAGGAGGCCTCTGAAGATAAGAGAGCTCTTATCTCTACATGTCTTGCATCAGCACTAGTTACTGACAACCAACTACTGCTAGTGGAGAGCTACGTCTTGCACACTGAACATGAAGGCAACAAACTGCACACTTAATCATGCGTTAGTACTTGGACTTAGGACGTATTTTATATAATCTGGCCTCGCTTGCAAGAACAACACTACAGCAAATACTCCTAATGGACAAGGGTTGTGGGCCGGCCATGGTTGGTTTACTAAAAAATTTTGTCTTTCAAGAGAACAATAGTTTTCTATAATAGGAAAGAGATACTGGGATGAAGTGAGGTTAACTTTACAAAAAGCGGACCCATTGGCCATAACTATGGAAGGTTGCCAATCAAGCGTTTAGCATGCGTTGTATTAAGACAGATAACTAAGTTTGCATTCATTCACGCGGTTAGAAAACGGTAACTAGGTACAGACTTCAATGTATCACCGTTTGCTAGTATTGTGAAGTTTTTATTACCATAGCGTTAATAAATTTAGCAGTTACAGTTACAAATATTGTCTACTAGCAGTTTTGTCTTGTCAAAGATAGGTCTATTAGGAGTTTTTGCTGTATTTAGAGCATTGCAGCTACAGTATAATACAGTATGCATGAAAGGTAACATTAAGTGGTCTCTACAATTCTCTTGGTAAGTCACAGTAAGTTGTGATGAGTGATTATGCTGAGATAATTACCCATCCGTTCCATGCCTCAATATTCAGTGCAGAGAGTACAGTACGTGCCAGTGCCACCCATGCAAAACTAATGCGTCGAAGCGAGGCAATAACCTTCCAAGTTTACAACCAAATAAAAACTATACCGAATATCTCTAGCACATGAGCCTTTGGGTACATTTTGAAATTGGGCAATTATTGCACTCTATTAGACAGGAGGTAATCTTGGGACAGTGGATGTGGCATAGCTGAAACTCCTGTGCGAAGAACGAATGTCAATTCCATGTAGCTACTGAAATTCTGGAATAATTTCATTTCTCAACTGACCCTTCCAATGTTACTACAACAGCCAAAGAGGCAAAGTTACAACAGCATAGAAAGTTCTGGTAATACCTGCTTACTCAATATTTATTCCAGTGATACTATTATCCTTATAACTCTTACAGTGCTTTATTTCGAAGCAGGTTATTTGACTAGCAGTGTCAAAGGCCTCATGTGTCAGTAGAAATGCAACCATGAGGAGCAAAGGAATGGAGCAGAAGTTGGAAAGGTCGTCTTCCATTGCAATATCTTGAGGCGAACCACTACATTGGATACTACATAGCTACTATCTTTCCAAAGTTTTAAATTTTTCAACCTGTACCATCAGCAACATTAGTGCAGTTTTAGAAATTGAAAGTCCATGGAATACGCAATGAGATAGTTTGGATCGCAGGGAATACCTTTGGAATGGAGGGATACACAAATATCAATGCAATATGCGTTCACAAAAAAGTGAGTTTTATTGTGGCTACTATAAAAGTAGACAGAAAAGAGCACTCACTAGCATCTGTCAACAAGACGAAGCTATGTTAGCTCTCAAGATACTGCACCTGAAGACGACACAGTGCACTCGACAACTGGAACCTCACCCGCAAGTTGCACCACGTTATCATTGATGGCCATACCGCCCACCCTCAACTCTTTAATGAAGGTATCGGAGACTTTGTTGCTTGTGGTGTATGCGTAGCAGGACAGCGCGGTCGGGGATCTAATGTATGGGCGGCATGGGTGAGAATATGCAACTGAACATGGCGTTGCAGGGTATACCTGCACTTACGCTAGTTAGTTAGTTAGATATAGTTAGGAAATTTAAGCCTCCGTTTCCGAGCAGAACGATATCACAGAGGAAAGAGCAAGGGACATATAGTACGCCAAGAGAAACGGGGAACCCATGCACGAAGGTGTTCCCACCACACAGGATCAACGCGCATGGGAACAGCAAGTCGGGAAAGAAGAGGAAGAACAGATAAAGCATGTGCAATTAGGAGTATGAAATCGGGAAGGAAGCAAAGTGGGCACGAAAGAGAGACGTCCCGAAGGCCTAGCTAATGGCTGAGGTAACCTACACGAGGCTCTTGGGGTTGCCTAGCCCCATAGAATAGGATGGACAAACCTATACTAACCTAACCCTATGGCCCATCCTATGCCACCTGAGGGGGCACGTACGCTATTACCATGTCGACGGGAGATGCTACACAACTCACTAGGGACGCTAATGGCACGACACGGCAGTACCTACAGTACCAGGATCACACAGCAGCAGCCTGGCTTTACATGATGAACACTAAAAGTGTCGTAGTTTGACGTAACACTGCTTCAGTGTAGACAATTTAACATTGCAAAGGAAATTACTGTTCGTATTAGTTGACTTCAAGCAAATCTTTAATCTACTTTTCTTCAATGACAAAGCTCTGTTTTTCCTTTGAAATTTTGGCAAATGAAAGAGATTTAAAAGCAGCATTAGTAAGCAGTTTTTTGACTGGATGGTAAATATAAAATAGAAAGAGAGCAGATGTCGGCACAGATAAGCTACCTACACTTCCTTGTATCCTCTAAAAATATCGAAACTACAGCACCACTTCCCGAGTATTGACCTATTATGTATTATTTCAATGTATGGTATCCACAGCAGTAAGGTTGCAAGCGAATAGATACCAGGTGTTTCCCGGGAAGTCCTTTGTGGACCCAACCAAGTAGGAAGCGTGTACCACCTCAGTCACCAAACCGCGCGTGTCACCTCAAAGTAGAACAAACAACAACAAATCATCAATAAGTCAACTTCGTGGGTAAATACGAGGACCACAATAGGGTAGAGGCACAGCTGCATCATCGTGAAAGGCGGCGAGGAGTGGAGTTTTGAGGTGTCATTCATGGGGACAGTGCTATTGAGATGACCTAACTTCAGCAGCTTTAACTAGTCTAGATCTTCCTAGCGTTGGTTTGGCTGCGTTGGATCGAATTTGCAGGACTTAACTATAAACCGACAATTCTAGAGACGGCCGCAAACGCAATCCTGAAGCCAAGCCCGCAACTGAAGATTGGGACAAGTTACAGTTAATGAGATTAGGTTATCTCGATAAAACGATCCCAATTCATGACGTCTCCGTTGCAAGAACGTTCGCGGATCTGCCACACATAGACACACAACGGAGGAAATGTATCATCAAGGGGAAGTCTCCAGGATATTCCACTACAATTGGACATAACCAATTCCTGCCACCCCATCGACAAAGTACACAGCACCTTGCTTTCATCAGTGTGGAATCCCTCCATGTGATGTCGTCACAATGAATACTTCTAGTATGGAGCCTCTACGCACCCAATGACAGAGCGATATACACTACAGTGAAGTTTTAGTTTCACCACACGAAAATCTAGCACTTAGTTGCACAACAGCCGATACTGCGACATTTGAAGACCTCTTCCAGTGACCCACTACGAGCGGGATAATGCAAAGGCATTAGACTCAACTTGAGGGAAGTTCAATACCGAGCACTCGATTCGCTACTTAGGATCCAGCTTCGTGTGTCAATCCCAAAGCCCCGTCCAGACTACCGCTCATAAGTGCGAAAAACGCTTGTGCGGTTCCGCAGAACGCAGCGAACATTTCGCAGCAGCGTCCACACTGTCGCACGGAGCATTGTAGCGACGCTTGACAATTGAGCGCAGATGTTCAGCAAACTTTTGGTGCTCACGCACCTTGGTACAAAGAAGCTGTAGCTATTTTTTGTCATTAGTAATAAGTAACTTATTTTACTTCTAGTATCGATACAAGTATGAATAAGCAATAATTCTAAATGCAGATACTAGTTTTATAAGTTCTCCAGCAAATCGCATACTGCCAACTGAGCTTGGGTTGAACTCTTTTCTTTACCACTCGATATTGTTTTCGAGGTCTTCACGTAATTAAATTTTTAGGCGGGGTTCCTCGATAATTTTCTGTTCTCTATACGTGGTGTAAAGTGTTCGGACATTTCATGTTGTCTCTTAAACACAACTGTGTAACCACAAACCGTCCATAAAATGTTTACCGCCAACTCAATTTCCGTCTCAAGAGTCACTAGGCTACTGCAGTAGCTTCATATTTTTCGTCAAATGTACGGTGAATTTGAAGTTAGAGAAGCTTAAAGCTTTTAAAATGTCGATAGAGAAGCAAGAAAACTCTCAGTAACGCCAAATTTATTTGTTTTGCCTGAGAGGAACAAAATACATCAGGGTGAGCCTGCTTTGTTCGCAGTCTAAATCGCGCGAAAATATCCAGCAAGTTAGACGGTCGCGAAAACGCTCAAACCTGCGATATGACGACGAAAATTCGCAGTGATCAGCGAAATCACTATAGTGTGGACAGATTTTGGCGGCAGTCTGGACGGGGCTTAAGTTGGCAAGGCCGAGAACTCAAATCCTACTCCGTATAGTAGGATTTTCGGCCGTCACAAGGGTCAGTGGTTCGCGATTAACACCTGGAGCTGTATTCAAGGTGATAATCGAATGCTTAATATGACAGTTCTGGGCAAATTCAAGCTAATAAGACCAAATTAACCCGCCCACAAGTAACGAAACAAAGACTTTTTAAGAAACCTGATTACAAATGAAGGACGTAAGAGGCCAGGCATTTGAAAGATGCATTTAAGGTTCCAATCAGCACTGGGCACTTGGGACTTCAGTAACTGAAGTGTCATGAGGCACCCAGACAGCACTGACTGGGTGAGGACACTTCGAGCACAGTGAGGCGCACTATATGATCATAGCCGCTCTTATAGCCGAACATGTTAGCAATCCGATGGGTGCAGCTGGTAGGAGGATAACGAGTGGTGCAAATGAAAGTTGAGCTTCAGAGTGAGAAAGCTGAAGAACAAAATTTGAAAGCTTTCTACGCTCCAGTGGTTAGCATATACGATGGAGATTGGCACTACAGGTCCAAAATTTCAAATTCACAACAACCAAGAGGAGTGAACTGCTTACACGAAACAAAGCTTAAAAAAATTGCAGTAAGATCGATCAAATAGCCGACCAATAACCCTATTATTTCATCCTTCAGCTGTCGAATTGTTCTTAACTTGCTAGCATAGATGACCCCAAAGAAAGAAATCTAAAAGCGCACGATCGCAGTGGCCAACTGGCACTGCTGTGTGCAACAATGAAGCCATTGTTGAATTGGCTGTGTTGCATGTGACTCCGGCCAATGGAACCATGTCTTTAGATTTCTTTCTTTGGGGGTCATCTCAAAAGTAAGGTCCATGCCAACAAGCAGACACCAATTCAACAGCTGAAGGATGAGACAATAAGGCATGTTGACGAGATCGAGAAGCCACTAGGCAAAGACGTCATCAAAAAGTTTGCCTGTCCAGCGGAGGTGTGCCGCCAAGGCCTTGGCGGATATTTAGGCGATGATTCATCACACATAATTGGTACGACTTTAATGGCATGATTCAATAGTGAAACCAATAAATTTTCACCAATAACACAGTTTTATTTGCTACGAACTTTGATCCGTCTTATTGGAACGGAACATCCTTTACAGTGAGCCAATTATACAAACTTGTGCCATTTCAACAGATGCAGGACTTGATGTCACTATGCACAAACCAATGGATCTTTAATCAAGAACCACAGAAGTTCTCGTATGAGCCAGCACAACACAATCTAACTGAGAACTCGGCCGACACAATTTCAACAAGCTGAAAAAAAGACTATTTAAGCATGAAAATTCTAGATTCAGTACCAGCACAGTAACACGAATATCTGACCTGGACTTGATGTAGTTGATGGCATCGTAGGCACTCTCAGCATTGACAATGGGCAGGATGGGTCCGAAGATTTCCTCTGACATCACCTGTAAATAATAGGGTGCAGAAGAGTTATAGTCTATTAGTAAATATTAGGCAATTGCAAAAGGTACAAGTTCAGTTCAAGAAACATGAATGAAACAACTTTAACCCAGTAAAAATAATGGTAATAATTAAGAGACGGAATGTGGACATTGTAAGTTTACATAATCTATTTAGGTAAGTTTCTGGAATAAAAACGTGTCAAGTCAAATGCAGGTTAGCGAGAAAATGCTTGACAGCAAGGTGATACACCACAATCTGGGCATTTAGGAGGATTTTGTCACCTTCAAGGCGTTACTCGCGGGTTAGGTGGGAGTGGCCAACTCGAAGTGTCGCCAGAACGATCTCCCATTGGCGGTTCTTACAGATAGCGTGGGAAACGCAGATATAGCGGGTTTTATATATTAAGGGACGTTAGCCATTCTCGTCGCCAGTGTTCCCTTATTATTACGGTATTGAAGAGTGTCACAAGTAGTCTAGCTTGGCGACAGATCATTTCGTTTGAGACAGCATCTGGAGCAGCATGGACAGCCAGCTCGCTCCCCACCAACACATAGCTAGGGACTCCGCGGAAGGTGAAGAGTATGGCGCTTAAATTTATTCTGCATTAGATTAGGGGGAGAAGAGGAGTGATTGTATTGCGTAATGCTTGTATTCCAGTGCGGCAGTGTGTCGCGAGGGTCGCTGAGGAGAAACAATTAAAATGGCAACTAATGATATAAAACAAATATATACAGCTGGAAGAATTAGTTGCTTAGAGGCGGAATGCAAAAATGAAAGTATTTCACACAAGTTAGCTAGATAGCTAATCAGCAAAAGAAATATAAAACGGTACGTCACTTCAAAGTTACCTTGCTGTTAGGTGGCACGTCCACAAGAACGGTAGGTGCAAAGTACTTTTGACCTTTGTCGTACTGGCCTCCAATGGCGACGGTTCCTTCCTTCACGTACTGAGCCAAGCGGCTAGATGGAGGAAGGAATGAATTTTAGCACAGATCACATTTATTTTAATAAAGGACGAGCAATGCATCATCCAGCAATGGTTGCACAAACGGGGAAATAAAATGGTTCTAACTGATATTGGTGCACAGGCATATGGCAGCCCTCGAGCCACTAGTTACTAAAAGGGAGAAATACTGCGAGCATGAAAGTTGACAGGAGTTCAGGAAATACAAGCGTTTGCTACATGCGCATAGGCACACGCTATGGCCTGTTGTAATTACAATATTTTGGGTTACAGGTGCCACACCGGTGACCCAGCCGCTCACAAATCGTGTTGCAATCACAACCCGGATAGCAATAACGACTGCGACACGGGTTACGCTGAGGCCGTTAACCGCTTAGGAACATCATCCAAGGAAAAGAACACCAAAATTATACTAATGAAAAACGAGGAAACTTCGTAGCTTGGAGAGAGTAAGTACGCATACTTCAGCCAAGCTTCGACGATGAAATTACACATAACATAGAATTTCGCTACTGTGCAGTATACACCGCTCGTGGATAGATGGCGCTCTCACAAATGCCTTCGGATTACGGCTGCGATTTTTCAGGCTGCGGTAGCCCAATTCTGTTTTGATTACACACGCCTCTGCAGTTCAGAAAGATTGACGAGTTACAATCCGGAAATGATAAGAGTGATAGAACTAGTGAGCATCAGTTTATCATCTTTTTTAATAGATGAATATATAAGAGCGTTTTGAATTATTCGTGTACACCGATACAGTGGAAGAGCGAGTCAGCAGGGTCCAGGTGGACCTCAAAACAATAACCCATTTTGCAGAGCAAAAGGAAGAGGTTGCTCAGCAGAAATGGGCATGTACGAAGTCGTGATGTTTATCTCCCAACATATTTATGATATTCTGTGGGAAAGCTGCAATAGAATATCTCTGGTGTGACAGAATTATTTTCAGCTGATGTCAAGCTGTTTGTTATACCAATAATAGACGCCGTTACATGGAGTCTAAGAAGCTCCACGGCTACAGTAATCGTCTCCTTAATTGCTTTGCCTCAAGCAAAGATGCAAAGAGAGTAACTGGAGAAGCTTGCTCTATTGTCGTCACACTCATCCCCTTTTAGTATCCTAACATACATTATCTGCAGAAAACAACCGAACTGTAGCACCAGTAGCTCAGTTATAACGCTACGAATCACTGTGACTCACTCGACGTGTCGCTCAGACACAATCCTGCAGTAGTCGGGGCTCTTCTGTGCATCCTCGCCGTAGAATTCCTTGAAGATCACCTTAGCCTTCTCTACGAACTTGTTCTGGACCTCCTTAGAGCAGAGCAGATAGTCTGGCGCAATGCACGTCTGGCCGCTGTTGATGAGCTTGCCCCACAGGATGCGACGCGCAGCTACGTCCAGGTTTACCGTGTTGTCCAGGTACACAGGGCTGGGGCAGGAATTGAAAACAAAAATGTAGCTAAAATGTTCTAAATCAGCACACAGTTTCACATAAACCAAAGACTGATCAACTTTCTGAAAAGCATAATTTTAGAACACATGAAACCAGTCGATCCAGAGGCAATACAAAAATTCCTGACATACACACAAATGCAACAGTTTCTAATATAACTCTGCCCGTACCAAGCATTGCTATTTTACTAGAACGGTTCTTTATCCTCTCGTATTCCTATAGACAAAAAAACTCTAAAACGAGGTAGAACAGCCTGGTACAGATAGGGACAAAACTCCGTGCACAAAGTATGCAAATGCAGAGCAAACGGAAAGTCAAAGTTTGAATGCAAATCTGGCAGCATACACTAGAGTGAGCGAGTATCTTGGATGCACGTCCACACTGAACAAATGTTACTGCTCTATTCTTACCTTATTTTCTACTTACCGTCACAGGAAAATGACTGACTGATCAGGTATCACATATGATACCGGAAGTAAAATATACTCACAGGTTCAAAAAGCCTCAAAATGTTTACACACGAAGTTGCGATCATATGAGGGAAATAGACTTACAGGATATTGAATCTTGCAGTCCACACAGTTCTTCCATCAGTAAGTTAGTTCTTGAATATCCGCAATGCATGAGTATCATTAAGATTGTCAATAAGGGAAATAAAGAGAAAACCTCTCCTTGATGCTGGACAAATATCAGTTCTCCCTCGTGTACAAAGCGAAACAAGAAGCACACAACATATTTGGAGGTTACGTAACCTTTTCCCTTTACGGAACGGCAGGATTAAGATTACAGGTAATAACTTGTGTGTGATAAAATTTAAAACGTCTGAGTAATGACCTCTTGCCGCCGAGCTCGAGCGTGGTGGGCGTGAGGTGCTCAGCAGCCGCACGGTGCACAATCTTGCCGACGGTGGTGGAGCCTGTGAAGAATATGTAGTCGAAGCGTTCTTTCAGCAGCTCCGTAGTTTCTGGGATACCACCTTCCACAACAGGGAAGCATTCCTGCATTAAATACCAGACAAATTAAGATAATTACATTTGCACAAAGCAATACATGAAAAGCTAGGCTGCACACTGAAAATGAAGACCTCTGCTCGTGACATTCCTAGCAGTTCCTGTAGATTTCATGAAGATCCGTCCATAGCATTTTGAGTTGCGTTGCTAACAGACCAAGAGACAAACCCAGGCAAAACTATGGCCTCCTTGGCAAAGGTAATGGGATTTGGAATGTGCGAAAATCGCAACTGCAGCTGTAGTAGTAGTAAAATCATAATCAGTTGTTTGCAACTTAGGCTTCTCACTGAAACACACGGCTTCCGTTTACCTAGAAGAGGAAGAGCATCTAGAGGTCTGCTTATGCACAAAATATCAGCTAGTATTTGCTCAATGCTGGTTTTGAGGCACTGATTTGATGACGAGCTAAATTCAGCCATAAAAACTGAAGATCATATTTCAATATTTTTACAGTACAGTAAACACTGCAGGGGATAGTGTGGGTTGAGCAGCACTCTGCTGTGATGCTCAACCCTAGAATCGCTGTATAGGAAGGTCGGACCCAGACTCAGGTACAATAATAGTGATAAAAGATAAATTTCCAGCGAATAGACCCTTTTTATTAACGAGTGAACAAACATGATTTAGGCAAGAGATACATCTTGATGCTCGATGGAGCGTACCTAATGACGAGCATACGTAAGGCCGTGATGCACAAAGTACAGGAATGAAAAAGAAAAAATGAAATGATTGCACAATTCACAAATCGTAATGGGGACATGAACATAAACAATGACAAATAGACGGTATTTACTGATTGTGTTATATGTACGGCACACAAGAACACCTTAACATGAACGAATTATGTAGTTTAATGAAGATGATCCACGTGGTTCCTTATCCATCTAATACTAAGAATGACCGTCGTGTGTTTATATATAAATATATAAATATATATATATTAATATGTTTGGTGTCACGCTCTGAACGAAATAGATAGGCGGAAATTAGCCCAGGTTGGAGGCTCTGGTGCTCCTCTCAAGCTCCATTGAAAGTGATAGGCAGAAAATAAGCCGGGTTGCAGAAGATGGCAACCGTATCTTAAGCAGGGACAGATGTAATTCCAGCAATGAAGACATCGCAGGCTTAGTCTGATTTGTACGAGTATTAGCTTCTCCATACATCGAATCTACGGCAAAGTATAGGTCGACCTTATGTCTGAATGCATTTCTTTCGTTGCCGAAGTTGAAATCGTAGCACTGAAGATGTCTGA